>JAGIQG010000029.1:37500-491529 GCA_024679065.1 Sphyrna mokarran | reverse complement strand
CCCCCATCCACCTCTTTGATCACTTTTTCAAAAGACTCAATAAGGTTAGTGAGGCACGACCTACCCTTCACAAAACCATGCTGACTATCCCCAATCAATTCATTTCTCTCTAAATAACTGTAAATCCTATCCCTAATAATTCTTTCCAATACTTTGCCCACTACAGAAGTAAGACTCACTGGTCTATAATTCCCAGGAAAGTCTCTATTCCCCTTCTTGAACAATGGGACCACATTCGCTATCCTCCAGTCAACCAGCACTATACCTGTAACCAACGATGACCTGAAGATCAGACTCAGTAAGAATTTAGCAACACCAATTATTAATCCAACCGATTTATTTGATAGTAAAAAAGCAAGCTTTCAACACTCCGTGTCTTCCTCAGGCAAGTGCAGTGTTCTGGTCTGCAATAGCACACATCAGCACAGACAGTCAGAGATTGCTGATTAGAATGCGAATCCTTACATCTAACCTGCTATTCAAGTGTTAAAGTGGCTAACAATGTGTGTGAAGGGGATCCTGAGCATTGTTAGAGAATTGTGTATTTTCTCCAGACAGCACAGTAAGTGAGGTTTTTTGCTAACCCAGGCAAGTTACGGGGGTTACAGATAGTGTGTCATGAAGCCAAGATCCCTGTTAAGACCGTCCTCATGTGTGTGGAGCTTGGCTTGAAGATCAGAGCCAGAGGCTCTGCAATTGCCTCTCTTGCCTCCCAGAGAATCCTAGGGTAAATCCCGTCCGGCCCAGGGGACTTATCTATTTTCAAACCCTCAAGAATATCTAATATCCTCCTTGTCTACTTCAATACTTTACAGTTTGCAACCCTGTATCCCAGTGTTCGCCACAACTACATTTACATCTCCCTGCGTGAATACCGAAGAGAAATATTTGTTCAGTGCCTCTCCAATCTCTTCAGGCTCCACGCACAACTTCCCACTGCTGTCCATGACTGGCCCTAATGTTGCCTTAACCAATCTTCTATTCTTAATATATCTAAAGAAAGCTTTAGGATTTTCCTTGATCCTATCAGCCAAAGTCTTCTCGTGTCCTCTTTTAGCTCTTCTTGACGCACTCTTTAGCTCACTCCTGGATAATCTATAACTCTCCAGTGCACTAACTGAGCCTTCAAGCCTCAACCTGACATAAGCCTCTTTTTTCCTTTTAACCAGCAAATTAACTTTTTTAGTACACCATGGTTCCCTACTCAACTATTTCCTCCTTGCCTGACAGGGACATACTTATCAAGGACTTGCAGGAGCTGTTCCTTGAATAAGCTCCACATTTCAGATGTTCCCAGTCCCTGTAGTTTCCTAGTCCAACCTATGCACGCTAATTCTCTCCCAATAGCCTCATAATTATCATTCCCCCAGCTATAACTACTGCCCCCAGCTTCATGCCTATCCCTACCCATCACTAAGGTGAACGTAACCAAATTGTGGTCACTATCACCAAAATGTTCACTAACTTCCAAGCCTAACACCTGGTCTGACTCATTGCCCAGCACCAAATCCAATGTAGCCTCACCTCTAGTTGGCCTATCTACATACTGAGTCAAAAAACCTTCCTGCACACTTTGTACAAAAACTGACCCCTCTAACGAGCTAGAGCTATAGCTATTCCAATCAATATTAGTAAAGTTAAAGTCCCCCAAAACAATTACCATTTGGCCCATCAAGTCAGCACAGACTCACTAAAAGAGCATCTTACCCAGGCTCACCCTCCCACCCAATCCTTTCATATTTATTTCATTCACCGTATCTATACGTCTTGGGAAACAAAGAGACTTTTTTTCAATTGTGGCAAATCAATTTAACCCATACATCGTTGGACTTGGGAGGAAAGGGTTAAAAAAGGCAAGGCAGGACGACCAGAGTACCTCAAAGGGGAGGAAAGGGGTTAGAAGGGAGATAGTGGTGGAGGATGGAAGAAATGAGATCCTACAGCTGAATGCGTGGTTGAAGGACTGGTGTAGGGCAGAGGGTTTCATATTTGTGGATAACTGGGAAGTCTTTGTGAAAGAAGGGCATCTATATAGAAGGGACGGGGAACACTTAAATGGGAAGGGCGTGAATGTCTTAGCTGGGAGTTTAGCTGGAGTGTTTTGGCAGGATTTAAACTAATATGGAGGGGCCGAGGGGCTGAGACTGATAGCTCGGTAGAGAGCGAGATGGGAGATAGAGTAAGCTTGGCTGAGAAGAAATACACCAGGGAGAAGGAGGTTCCGAGTGGGCTTGGAGGTCTGGAGTGTGTCTGTTTCAATGCGAGGAGCGTAACAGGAAAAACGGATGAACTTAGGGCCTTAATGTTTGCGAGGAACTTGGATGTGGTTGCAGTGACAGAGACGTGGTTAAAGGAAGGGGAGCAGTGGCAACTGAACATTCCTGGGTATAAGTGTTTCAGGCGTGACAGAGGAGGGTCCAGAAGAGGTGGGGGAGTGGCGTTGTTAGTTAAGGAGAGCATCACAGTGGTGCAGAGGGAGGACAATATAGAGGATTTAGGAGTGGAGTCACTGTGGCTGGAGTTGAGGAATAGAAAGGGGGTGATTACTATGCTAGGGGTGTATTATAGGCCACCCAACAGCCCGTGGGTAGTTGAAGAAGGCGTATGTAAAGACATTTTGGATAGGTGCAGAAAGAACAAAGTCGTTATAGTGGGAGATTTTAATCTCCCTAGGGTGGATTGGAAAGTACCTAGAGCTGGGGGTTTGGATGGGCAGGAATTTGTAAAATGTGTACTGGAAGGATCGTTGGAACAGTATGTGGCTAGCCTGACTAGAGAAGGGGCTATATTGGATTTAGTTCTGAGTAATGAGGCAGGGCAGGTGGTTGATGTTGTAGTAGGGGAACATGTGGCTAACAGAGACCACAATTCTGTCAACCTTAGGATACAGGTGGAAAAGGATGCTTGTTGCCCTAGGGGCAGGGTGCTGAATTGGGGGAAGGCTAACTACGGTCGGAGTAGACAGGAACTTATGGAAACTGATTGGGAACGGTTGTTCGAGGGTAAGTCCACGCTAGGCATGTGGGACTCTTTCAAGGAAATACTGAAAATATTACAAGATAGATATGTGCCGGCTAAGAGGAAAGATGGGAAAGGTAGGATTAGAGAGCTGTGGATTACTAGGGATATTGAGGACTTGGTTAGGAAGAAAAGAGAGGCGTATGATAGGTCGAAGTAGCTGGGAACGGAGACAGCGCTGGAGGAATATAGAGAGAGTAGGAGGGAGCTCAAACAGGGAGTTAGAAGGGCAAAAAGGGGCATGAAATGATTTTGGCGGATAGGATTAAGGAAAACCCAAAGGCTTTTTATTCCTATGTTAGGAATAAAAGGGTGGTTAGAGGAAAAATCGGACCTCTTAGGGATAGAGGAGGGGAACTGTTCTTAGAGCCCAAGGGAATGGCGGAGATCCTGAATGAATACTTTGCGTCGGTATTCACGAAGGAGAGGGGCTTGTTGACAGCACCTGTCTCTGAAGGAGCTGTGGACCAGTTGAGGGAAATATCCATACCGAGGGAGGAAGTGTTAGAGCTTCTAAGTAGCATTAAAACTGATAAATCTCCAGGGCCTGATGACATTTATCCCAGGCTGCTTAGGGAGGTGCGAGGTGAAATTGCTGGGCCTCTGACGCAAATCTTTGTCTCTTCTTTGGACACAGGAGAGGTCCCAGAGGACTGGAGAATAGCTAATGTTGTACCGTTGTTTAAAAAGTGTAGTAGGGATAACCCTGGAAATTATAGACCGATGGGTTTGACATCAGTGGTAGGGAAGCTGTTGGAGGGGATTCTTAGAGATAGGATGTGTAGGCACTTAGAGCGTTGCGATCTGATTAGGGATACGCAGCGTGGCTTTGTTAGGGGGAGGTTGTGCGTTACGAATCTGGTAGAATTTTTTGAGGAGGTGACGAAAACGGTCAACGAAGGGCGAGCCGTTGATGTCGTCTATATGGATTTCAGTGAGGCGTTTGACAAAGTCCCTCAGGGGAGGTTAGTTGAGAAGGTCAAGGCTCATGGGATACAAGGACAGGTAGCTAGATGGATAAGTAACTGGCTTAGTAATAGGAGACAGAGAGTAATAGTGGAAGGGTGTTTTTCTAGCTGGAGATCGGTCACTAGTGGTGTGCCGCAGGGCTCGGTACTGGGACCTCTTCTATTTGTAATATATATAAATGACTTGGAAGAGGGAGTAAGTGGAGTGATCAGCAAGTTTGCAGATGATACAAAGATGGCTGGACTTGCGGATAGTGAGGAGCATTGTCAGGCGATGCAGCAGGACATAGATAGGCTGGTAGCTTGGGCAGACAGATGGCAGATGGAATTCAATCCTGATAAATGTGAGGTGATGCATTTTGGGAGAAAGAATGTAGGGGGGAGGTATATGATAAAGGGTAGACGGGTTTACGGGTGGCACCTGAATCTCAGGGGGACTAATATCTTGGCGGGAAGACTGGCTAGGGCTACTGGGGGGACTTTAAACTAGAAAGGTTAGGGGGAGGGAATAGTGATGTGGAGACTGGGAGCAAGGAAGTTAGCTCCCAGGTAGGGAAGGACTCTAGGCAGGATGAGAGGCAGGTTAGACGAGTGGGGGAGAAGGGAAATGTCCAGTCTGAGGGACTGAGCTGTGTCTATTTTAATGCCAGGAGTGTAGTAAATAAGGTGGATGAACTTAGGGCGTGGATTGCTGCTTGGGATTGTGATGTGGTGGCCATTACAGAGACTTGGATGTCTCAGGGACAGGACTGGGTACTACAGGTCCCGGGATTCAGATCCTTCAGGAAGGACAGGGAGGGAGGCAAAAGAGGTGGTGGAGTGGCACTGTTGATCAGGGACAGTGTCATGGCTGCAGAGAAGGTGGATACCGAGGAGGGAATGTCTACGGAGTCTCTGTGGGTGGAAGTTAGGAATAGCAAAGGGTCGGTGACGTTGCTGGGTGTATTCTATAGGCTGCCCAATAGTGACAGGGAAGTTGAGGTGCAGATAGGGAAACAGATACTGGAGAGATGTAGAAATAATAGAGTTGTTGTGATGGGAGACTTCAATTTCCCAAACATCGACTGGAATATCCCAAGGGTAAGGGGTTTGGATGGGGAGGAGTTTGTTAGGTGTGTTCAGGAGGGTTTCCTGACACAGCACGTGGACAAGCCTACGAGAGGAGAGGCTGTACTGGACCTGGTACTAGCTAATGAACCAGGACAGGTGATGGATCTCTCGGTAGGAGAGCATCTTGGGGATGGAGATCATAATTCTATCTCCTTCACCCTTGCATTGGAAAAGGATAGGATCAGGCAGGCTAGGAAGGTGTTTGTCTGGAATAAGGGGAAATATGAAGACATCAGGCAGATGTTGGGGCGAATAAACTGGAAGGAGGTGTTCTTGGGGAAAAGCACAGAAGGAAGGTGGCAGATATTCAAGGAATGCTTGTCTGGAGCTTTGCACGACAACGTTCCGGTGAGACAAGGAGGTTTTGGTAGGACGCGGGAACCGTGGTGCACGAAGGCAGTGGTGAACATAGTCAGGAAGAAAAGAAAGGTGTATAAAAGGTTCAAAGAGCTAGGAGATGTTGGGGATCTAGAGAAGTATAAGGCTTATAGAAGAGAGCTTAAAAAGGAAATTAGGAGAGCCAGAAGGGGTCATGAGAAGGCCTTGGCTGGTAGGATTAAGGAGAATCCCAAGGCCTTCTACAAATATGTGAAAAGTAAAAGGATGAGAAGAGAAGGGATAGGACCTATAAAAGGTGAAGGGGGAAAAGTCTGTATGGAACCGGAAGAAATGGCAGAGGTGCTTAATGAGTACTTTGCCTCAGTATTCACGGTGGAAAGTGATCTGGGAGGATGCACTACAAGTTTGCGGCAGACTGAAAAGATTGAGTATGTAGATATTAAGGAAGCGGATGTGTTAGAACTTTTAAATGCTATCAAGATAGACAAGTCTCCGGGACCAGATGGGATGTACCCCAGGTTATTGTGGGAGGTGAGGGATGTCATTGCAGAGCCCCTGGCGATGATCTTTGCGTCGTCGATGGAGACGGGAGAGGTTCCGGAGGATTGGAGGATTGCGGATGTGGTCCCTATTTTCAAGAAAGGGAACAGGGATAGTCCTGGAAATTACCGACCGGTGAGTCTGACCTCAGTGGTTGGTAAGCTGATGGAGAGGCTTCTGAGGGACAAGATTTACAAGCATTTGGAGAAGTTTAGGTTGATTAGAAATAGTCAACATGGTTTTGTAAAAGGCAGGTCGTGCCTTACGAGCTTAATTGAGTTCTTCGAAAATGTGACTGAACACATTGACGAAGGAAGAGCAGTGGACGTGGTGTACATGGACTTCAGCAAGGCATTTGACAAGGTCCCACATGCAAGACTTCTTGAGAAGGTGAGAGGCCATGGGATCCAAGGGGCTTTGGCCTTGTGGATCCAGAACTGGCTTGCCTGCAGAAGGCAGAGGGTGGTTGTGGATGGCTCTTTTTCTGCATGGAGGTCGGTCACCAGTGGAGTGCCCCAGGGATCTGTTCTAGGACCCTTGCTGTTTGTCATTTTCATAAATGACCTGGATGAGGAAGTGGAGGGATGGGTGAGTAAGTTCGCCGATGACACGAAGGTCGGTGGTGTTGTGGATGGTCTGGAGGGATGTCAGAAGTTGCAGCATGACATCGACAGGATGCAAGACTGGGCGGAGAAGTGGCAGATGGACTTCAACGCGGATAAATGTGTTGTGGTCCATTTTGGCAGATCCAACGGGATGAATGAGTACACTATCAAAGGTAGGAGTCTTAGCTGTGTGGAAGAGCAGAGGGATCTTGGGGTCCGGGTCCATAAGACTCTCAAATCGGCCTCCCAGGTGGAGGATGTGGTTAAGAAAGCTTACGGTGTACTGGCCTTCATTCATCGAGGGATTGAGTTCAGGAGTCAGGAGGTAATGCTGCAGCTTTATAGGACCCTTGTCAGACCACACTTGGAGTACTGTGCGCAGTTCTGGTCGCCTCACTATAGGAAGGACGTGGAAGCTATTGAAAGGGTGCAGAGGAGATTTACAAGGATGTTGCCTGGATTGGGAGGCATGCCTTATGAAGACAGGTTGAGGGAGCTGGGACTGTTCTCCCTGGAGAGACGAAGGTTGAGAGGCGACCTGATAGAGGTTTACAAGATGTTGAGAGGAATAGATAGGGTGGACTCTCAGAGACTATTTCCCAGGGCTGAAATGGTCGCGACGAGAGGGCACAGATTTAAGGTGCAGGGAAGCAAGTACAGAGGGGATGCTAGGGGAAAGTTTTTCACTCAGAGGGTGGTGAGTGAATGGAATCGGCTGCCGTCGGTGGTGGTCGAGGCGAACTCGCTGGGGTCTTTTAAAAGACTTCTGGATGAGTATATGGGATCCAATGGGATTGGGGGTTATAGATAGGTCTATGGCTGGGTAGGTTTTGATGTGTTCGGCACAACTTGTGGGCCGAAGGGCCTGTTTGTGCTGTAGTGTTCTATGTTCTATGTTCTAGACCTATTAAGAGTATAGAAACGCAGAGGGACCTGGGGGTGCAGGTGCACAAGTCTCTGAAGGTGGCAGAGCAAGTGGAGAAGGTTGTGAAGAAAGCATATAGTATGCCAGCCTTTATAGGAAGGGGTATAGAGCATAAGAGCTGGCCTTTAATGTTGCAGTTGTATAGAACATTGGTTAGACCTCATTTGGAATACTGTGTCCAGTTCTGGTCGCCTTACTACTGGAAGGATGTGGAGACTCTGGAGAGAGTGCAGAGGAGGTTACCAGGTTGCTGCCTGGTATGGAAGGTCTGAGTTACGAGGAGAGGTTAAGCAAATTGGGACTGTTTTCCTTAGAAAGATGTAGACTTAGAGGAGATCTAATAGAGATTATGAGAGGTATAGATAGAGTAAACAGGGTTAAGCTTTTTCCTAGGATGGACTCGAATAGCACAAGGGGTCACGGGCTTAGGGTGAGGGGGATAAGTAATAATTTGGATGCTAGAGGGAGGTTTTTCACACAGAGGGCGGTGGGGGTATGGAATGTGCTGCCAAGTAAAGTGGTGGAGGCAGGTACTCTGGAGTTATTTAAGAAATACTTAGATGGGCACATGAACAAAATGGGAATGGAGGGGTATAGAAAACTGATTTAAAATAGGGATCATGAGCCTTGGGAGTCCCTGGGAAGTGTGTAAATAGATGATGATATTGATGTACTTGTTTTATCCTACAGGTGCTTTGGTCCACCTTGTTGTCTAACGAGGGGCATACACGTGATGGGTCGTGAGAGGGCTGCTCTTGGATTTTTTCGAGAGTATCCTTGTGCTTCACGTCGTTAGTGTATGCTTGACCTGGACCATTTGATGGGCAACACAACAGCTCAGTGACTATCACTGTGCTGTGCAGATACATGGAATTGGGCCTGTGTCTGTGGGAGTTTGCACATTCTCCCCATGCTTGCGTGAGTTTTCTCCGGGTGCTCCAGTTTCCTCCCACATCCCAAAGATGTGTCTTAGGCTAATTGGCAAACCAAATTCTCCCTAAATTGTCTCAAATTTGTCTTTTAATCCGTAGATCTATAAACATAGACAGGGATCACGGGTAGAGGTAGGAACATCGGGGTGGCGGCGCAGTCTCGTTGGGCCGAAGGGCCTGTTTTCCGTGCTGTTTTGTTCTTTGTTCTTTGAAACAGGGACCCCAAGAGGAAATGCACGCAGACATGGGGAGACATGGGAAACTCCACACAGACAGTCATCCAAAGCTGGAATTGAACCCAGGTCCCTGGTACTGTGAGGCAGTCTGGCTAATCACTGTGCTACCGTGCCTCATATAGTCACATATAAAAGTGTAGGTTGATTAGGAAGAGCCAGCATGGATTTCTAAAGGAGAAATTTAATTAACTTGCTGGAGTTTTTTGAAGAGTTAACAGAAAGGATTAATGACGGTCATGTTGTGTACATGGACTTTCAAAGATCTCGATCCTAGTCTTTCGGGGACAAAGTCAAAATATGTAGTTAATACAAAACATGGAAGTGTTGTAAACTATGAAGACAATAGTGTAAAACTAAAAGGACATAAAGAGATTGGTAAAGTGGGCAGAGGTAACAGGTGAAGTTCAATTTGGAAAAGTGTTAAGTGAAGCATTTTGGTGAGAAGAACATGGAGAGTTAATATAAAATAAAGGAGATAGTTCTTAAAGGTGTGCAGGAGCAGAGGGAGCCGGGTGTAAATGTGCTTTCCACTTATAGTGGCACCTGTAAATTTAACAAACTTACAATTGTTAATTTTAGAGAATCACAAAGTACACAATGAGGCCACTCATCCATCAAACCCATGCTAGCTCTTTAAAGAGTTATTGAATTAATCCCACTCATCCTTACTTTCCCCAGACGCCTGGAATTTTCTCACTCTGAAGAGGTTCACTTTTGAAAGTTGTTATTATTATTTCCATACTTTTTTGAGGAAATGCATCATAATTCACTGCATAAAATAAATTCACCTCATCTTTTCTCTGGTAATTTTGCCAATCATCTGTTTCCCTCTGGTTACCAAGCCTTCTGCTGTGGGAAACTATTTCTTCTTCTTACCCAATCAAACAGGTGCATGATTTTGAAGATGTCTCCTCTGAATCTTCATGTTAAGGAGGGCGTTTCAGTGACTGAGATCCACAACCTGTGATACCATCCCAGTAAATCACTTCTATCTTACTCTGTAATTCCCTAGCATCCTTCTTGAAGTGTGACTGGTAAAATCAGACACAATCGTCCAACTAGAATCTAACTAGTCGGCCTGGTATGATGAGGGTGATTGTTAACAATGGCACAGTGGCACTGTGGTTAGCACTATTGCCTCACAGCTCCAGAGACCCAGGTTCTATTCCGGTCTTGGGTCACTATGTGTGTGCAGTTTGCACATTCTCCCTGTGTCTGCATGGGTTTTCTTTTGGATGCTCCAGTTTCCTCCCACAATCCAAAGATGTGTGGGTTAGGTTGGTTGGCCATACTAAATTGACCCTCGTGTCAGGGGGATTAGCAGGGTAACGAGGGTAATGGGGATAGAGCCTGGGTGGGATTAGTGTCAATGCAGACTCAATGGGCCAAATGGCCTCCTTCTGCACTGTAGAGTTTCTATGATCCTATTCCAAAATATGAGAATTCAAATGGAGACTTGCATTTTTGTTATTCAACATTTATAAAGATTCAGAGATATTCTGCTGATGAGATTTTCTTATTTCACGAGATGTTCTTGCTGTTCCAGAATGAGTTCCAGAAGTCAGTCACAGCCCAATTCCTGCCCAGTCATCTGGTTTCTGCCATGACGACAGTCTCGCCCTCGCTGTCTCTGCAACCGGCTCCGGCTCCCACCATTTTCCCAGTGCCACCACCATTGGTTCACTCTCTATTTCAGCCAGCACCTGGGCCAATCCGCACATCATCCAGACCCATTCTCTTCACCCCGTACTAAAGCAGCAAAAAGCAGGACTGCACCTGAATGGAACCTGAATCCTCTTTCCCAGCTTGTATTGAGAGGACAGCTCAACGTGACCGCTCAGTCATTGGAGGCCTCACTGAAAGAATATTCATGCTCAGAAATCACCTGAAGGCAGGATCTTTTCCAAAGATGCCTTTGATGGAATCTTGTGATGTTTCCACTAATGGCACCTAGTGCTGAAGGAAGAGAGAGCTCATCATGCACAGCATGATCCCACATGGCTGAACCCCCCCCCCACCCCTGTGGAAGAAGGGATTTCCACCTTAGGAACATAGGAATTTTTTCACAGATCAAAAATCGTTCAGATTTCTTAACTGATTACAAGAGTGTAAAGTTCAGTAACTACAGGTCAGACAGTAAACTTAGAGGTGAGAAGCTTCTAGAAATGAGAATTTGGGACAAGGCAAATGCTAGTTAATTAAGGAAAGCTAACTTGGATATTTTTTCAGGACATATCAGGTTTCACTCTCGTGTTGGAGTTTTCTGATGAGCTCAATGAGAAGGTTGATGAGGATAATATTGTTGTATATGAACTAATAAAAGACATTCGATAAAGTGTCACACAACAGACTTGTGAGCAAAGTTCAAGCTCAGGGAATAAAAAAGGGGCAGCAGGAAAGTGGCTGAGTGACAGGAAACAGAGAGTTGTGGGAAATGGATGTTTCTCAGATTAGAAGAATGCTTGTAGTGGACATTGGTGTTGTGACCCCTGTTTTCTCTGATATTATTAATAATTGAGACCTTGGTGCACAGTTTCAACATTTTCAGACAAATCAAATCTTAGTGCTGTGAGGAGGATAGTGAAGAACTTCAGAAAGATATGGACTGGTTTGATGGAATGGATGGAGCTGTTAGCCAATCCGATTAGCCAACAACTCCTGGGTGATAGGGCATCCTCCCCCCACAAAGAGGCGGTAGCCCGATAGGCTGCCCATTTATATATCTGTTGTGTGGCCAATTGGTCCATAGATGCTGCACTGACAATATCTATCACTAAAGTTGCGCTTGCCCCATATTGTTGAATGTTACGATGTTTCATGTGTTCATGTAAATATTTTTAAAAAGATTGTAAGTTTTCTGGCCTTCACAACCTTCTCAGGTAGTGCATTCCAGATTCCCACCAACTTCTGAGTGAAATTTCTTTTTCTCAAATCCCCTCTGAATTTCCTGCTCCTTACCCTAAAACTGTGCCCCCTCACGATTGACCCTTCAACTGAGGAGAACACCTGCTTCCAATTCATTCTGTCCAAACCCCTCATAATCTTACTCACCTCAATCATGTCCTCCCTCAGCCTTCTCACTCTAAAGAAAACAATCAAACCTATCCAGGCTCTCCATATAGCTCAAATACTCTATCCCAAGCAACATCCTGATGGCCCTCCTCTGCCCCATCTAGTGCAATCACATCTTTCTTATAGTGAGGTGACCAGAACTACATTCAACATTATCTCCTTGCTCTTATACTCTGCAACAATTGGTAAAAGCAAGTGTCCCGTCTGCTTTCTTTCTTAACTATCCTATTTAGCTGCCCTGCTGAATTCAGTGATTTGTGAATATTACCTCAAGATCCCTCTGTTCTTCTGAGTTTTCCAGTGTCCTGCCATTCATTAAATATTTCTTCACCTTGTTACTTCTTCCAAATTGTATCACCTTGCACTTATCAGGGTTAAATATCATCTGCTACTGCTCTGCCCATCTGACCAACCCATCTATATCTTCCTATAGCCTACCACCATCTTCTTCATCATTAACCACCCTATCAATTGTCTGCAAACTTGTTTAATATTGCCTCACGTTTTCATCCATATAATTAATAGCTACGGGCTGATTTGTATCTACTTTACTTTTGCTGAAGATGAGTCAGTGATATTCCTCCTTTTGATGTTCTACGCATCGAGTTCACTGCTGAGTTTTCAACTGGCTCACTGCTAACTCTTTAATCCAGGTCGTCATTTACCAGACTTTACAATGAGATTGTGATGATGCTTCCGATGGAGTCCACAGCAAAAGGGCATTTTAATCTCTCTCTTTGTCATAACTTCTCCTTTTGATGCGAATATATTTCATATATTTGACCCTGAATCTTACACAGGGGTCAAGAGAAACCTTTCTGTTGTGAATGTGCCAGATTTTTAAATAATGCAAGTAATTATGTACACATCACAATGTTACACTGTCCTTAAACTTTCAACCGTCTTTCAAGAATGATAAGGCAAAGTTTCCTTTACCCCTTCAAATGCAATTGCAGAGAAACATGTCCAGGCTGAAATTGGTATGTATAAAGTTGTTGAGAGAGTGAAATGAAACGGCAGTTGATGCAGATTAATCATAATTTTGAGAAGGGAATTGGATAAATACTTGAAAAGGAGACATTTGCAGGGCTGCAGAAGTATGGGGCTAAAAAGAATTCGTACAGGCATGAAGGAACAAATGGCCCCTTTCTATACCACTTTGATTCGATAATAAAATGGACAGTTAGTCCTGGTGTATCATGCTTGATGAATCTATTGAAATTCTTTGAGGATGTAATTTGTCGAGTTGACCAAGAAGTGGATGTGGTTTATTTAGACTGGCTTTCGAGAAGACTCCGATGTAAAGTTAAAGCACATGGGAATGCAGGTAATGTTTTAAGAAGGATAGAAAACTGGTTGACAGATCGGAAGCAGAGACCAGGGTTCAAATCATGAAGCGTGGGTTACTCTCTGTGTGGAGACTGCACATTCTTCCCGTGTCTGTGTGGGTTTCCATCGGGTACTTCAGTTTCCTCCAAAGAGTCCAAAAATGTATGGGTTAGATGCATTGGCCATGTTCAGATGTTAGGAGGACTAGCTAGAGTAAATGCATAGTGTTATGGGGACGAGGCCTGGGTGACATTGTGGTCAGTACGGACTTGATGGACCAAATGGCCTCCTTCCGCTCTGTAAAATTCTACGATTTGGCATAAATGGGTCATTTTCTGATTGGCAGTCAGTGACCAGTGGGATTCCACAGGGATCTGTGCTGGGACCCCAACTGTTCACATTATATATTAGTGATTTAGAAGAGGGAAATGAATATATTCATCTCCAAATTTGTAGATGATACAAAGTTGGAAAGGAGAGTGACCTGTGAGGAGGGTGCAGAGAAATTTCAGTGTGATTTGGACCAGCTGAGTGAGTGGAAATACATGTGGCAGCTGCAGTACACTCTGGCTAAACGTGAGGTTATCCACTTTGGGAGCAATAATAGGAAAACAGATTATTACCTGAATGGGTGTAAAATGGGAGAGGTGGATACTCAATGAGACATTGGTGTCCTGATGCATCAGTCGATGAAAGTAAGCCCATAGGTACAGCAAGAACAAAGAACAAAACAGCATGGGAAACAGGCCCTTCGGCCCAACAAGCCCATGCCGCCACCCCGATGTTCCCACCTCTACCCGCGATCCCTGTCCATGTTTATAGATCTATGGATTAAAAAACCAAATTTGAGACAATTTAGGGAGAATTTGTTTTGCCAATTAGCCTAAGAGCACATCTTTGGGATGTGGGAGGAAACCGGAGCGCCCGGAGAAAACCCACGCAAGCACGGGGAGAATGCGCAAACTCCCACAGACACAGGCCCAAATCCATGTATCTGCACAGCACAGCGATAGTCACTGAGCTGTCATGTTGCCTATCAAATGGTCCAGGTCAAGCGTACACTAACGACGTGAAGCACTAGGATACTGTTGAAAAATAATCCAAGAGCAGCCCTCTCACGACCCATCGCGTGTATGCCCCTCGTTACACAACAAGGTGGACCAAAGCACCTGTAGGATAAAAACAAGTACATCAATATCATCATCTATTTACACACTTCCCAGGGACTCCCAAGGCTCATGATCCCTATTTTAAATCAGTTTTCTATATCCCTCCATTCCCATTCTGTTCATGTGCCCATCTAAGTATTTCTTAAATAACTCCAGACTACCTGCCTCCACCACTTTACTTGGCAGCGCATTCCATACCCCCACCACCCTCTGTGTGAAAAAACTCCCTCTAGCATCCAAATTATACCTTACCCCCCTCAGCCTAAGCCCGTGACCCCTCGTGCTATTCGAGTCCATCCTAGGAAAAAGCTTAACCCTGTTTACTCTATCTATACCTCTCATAATCTTGTACACCTCTATTAGATCTCCTCTAAGTCTACGTCTTTCTAAGGAAAACAGTCCCAATTTGCTTAACCTCTCCTCGTAACTCAGACCTTCCATACCAGGCAGCATCCTGGTAAACCTCCTCTGCACTCTCTCCAGAGTCTCCACATCCTTCTAGTAATAGGGCGACCAGAACTGGACGCAGTATTCCAAATGAGGTCTAACCAGAGTTTTATACAACTGCAACATTAAAGGCCAGCTCTTGTACTCTATACCCCTTCCTATAAAAGCTAACATACTATATGCTTTCTTCACAACCTTCTCCACTTGCTCTGCCACCTTCAGAGATTTGTTCACCTGCACCCCCAGGTCCTCTGCGTTTCTATACTCTTAATAGGTCTACCTTTTATCATATACCTCCCCACTACATTCTTTCTCCCGAAATGCATCACCTCACATTTATCAGGATTGAATTCCATCTGCCATCTGTCTGCCCAAACTACCAGCCTATCTGTGTCCTGCTGCATCGCCTGACAATGCTCCTCACTATCTGCAAGTCCAGCCATCTTTGTATCGTCTGCAAACTTGCTGATCACTCCACTTACTCCCTCTTCCAAATCATTTATATATATTACAAATAGAAGAGGTCCCAGTACCAAGCCCTGCGGCACACCACTAGTGACCGACCTCCAGCTAGAGAAACACCCTTCCACTATTACTCTCTGTCTCCTATTACCAAGTCAGTTACTTATCCATCTAGCTACCTGTCCTTGTATCCCATGAGCCTTGACCTTCTCAACTAACCTCCCACGAGGGGCTTTGTCAAACGCCTTACTGAAATCCATATAGACGACATCAACGGCTCGCCCTTCGTCCACCGTTTTCATCACCTCCTCAAAAAATTCTACCAGATTTGTAAGGCACGACCTCCCCTTAACAAATCCATGCTGCGTATCCCTAATCGGATCACAACGCTCTAAGTGCCTATACATCCTATGTCTGAGAATCCCCTCCAACAGCTTCCCTACCACTGACGTCAAACCGATCGGTCTATAATTTCCAGGGTTACCCCTACTACACTTTTTAAACAACGGTACAACATCAGCTATTCTCCAGTCCTCTGGGACCTCACCTATGTCCAAAGAAGAGACAAAGATTTGCGTCAGAGGCCCAGCAATTTCACCTCGCACCTCCCTAAGCAGCCTGGGATAAACGCCATCAGACCCCAGAGATTTATCAGTTTTAAGGCAGTAAAGAAGGCAAATGGTATGTTGGCCTTCATAATGAGAGGATTTGAATAAAGGGATGTTTTGCTGTGATTGTATACACCTAGAGTATTGTGTGCAGTTTCAGTATCCTTATCTGAAGTAGAATGTCCTTGCTGTAGAGAGAGTACAGCAAAGATTTACCAGACTGATTGCAGGGATGGAGGATTGTCATATGAAGAGATCACTTAGGATTATGTCCTTTGGAGTTTAGAACAGTGAGAAGGGACTTCGTACAAACTTTAAAATTCTAACAGAGTTAGACAGGGTAGATTCAGAAAGAATGTTCCCAATGAATGGGGAGTCCAGAATTCAGGGTCATAGTTTGAGGATAAGGGTTAAACCTTTTAGAATTGAGATGAGGAGAAATTTCTTCACTCAAAGTGTGGGAATGTGTGGAATTCACTATAACAGAAAGTATTTGAGGGCAAAACGTTGGCTGATTCAAGAAATTATATATAACTTTAGGGGCTAAAGGGATCAAGACATATGGGAGGGAAGGGGCGATCAGGATATTGAATTTGATGATCGCATAATCAAACTAAACGGTGGAGCAGGCTCAGAGGGCCGAATGGCCTACTCTTGCTTTTAGATTCTATGTATGGTGAAATGGTCGTGACGAGAGGACACAGATTTAAGGTGCAGGGAAGCAAGTACAGAGGGGATGCTAGGGGAAAGTTTTTCACTCAGAGGGTGGTGAGTGAATGGAATCAGCTGCCGTCGGTGGTGGTCGAGGCGAACTCGCTGGGGTCTTTTAAAAGACTTCTGGATGAGTATATGGGATCCAGTGGGATTGGGGGTTATAGATAGGTCTATGGCTGGGTAGGTTTTGATGTGTTCGGCACAACTTGTGGGCCGAAGGGCCTGTTTATGCTGTAGTGTTCTATGTTCTATGTTCTATGTATCTTCATTGATCTTCAATCATTGCTGTTAGGAATAGAGACAGTTAAATAACTTGTACTTAGAACAAAAGAATTAGGAGCAGCCATTCAATAAGATCATGGCTGATCTTTTCACGGACTCAGCTCCATTTACCCGCCCGTTCACCATAACCCTTAATTCCTTTACTGATCAAAAATCTATCTATCCTTGCCTTAAAAACATTCAATGATGTAGCTTCAACTGTTTCACTGGACAGGGAATTCCACAGATTCACAACTCTTTGTGTGAAGAAGTTCCACTGCTCAGCAGCATGCTGCAATTTTTTACCATTTGAATAATAGTGCATTTTGCTGCTGTTCCTACCAAAATGGATGACCTCACATTTACCAAAATTGTACTCCATCTACTAGACCCTCGCCCACTTCACTTAGACTATCTATATCTCTTTGTAGACTTTCAGTGTCCTCTGCACACTTTGCTCTGCCACTCATCTTAGTATCACTTGCGAATTTTGGTACATTACATTTGATCCCCAACTCCAAACCATCAATGTAAATTATAAACAATTGTGGTTCCTAACACTGATCCCTGAGGCACACCACTAGTCACTGATCGCCAACCAGAAAAACACTCATTTAACCCCCACTCTTTGCTTTTTGTTAGTTAACCAATCCCCTATCCATGTTAATACATTACCGTAGCTTATGTAGCAGTTTTTGGTGTGGCACCTTGTCAAATGTCTTCTGGAAATCCAAATACACCTTATCCATGGGTTCCCTATTATCCACTGCACGTTGTAATGCTCTCAAAGAATTCCACCAGATTAGTCAAAAATAACCTGCCTTTCATGAACCCATGCTGTGTCTTCCCAATGGGACAATTTATATCCAGATGTCTCACCATTTCTTCCTTGATGATAACTTCTGTAATGGGGAAAATGCTTGAATCTAAGCTAACCAGCCTATAGTTACCTGCCTTTTTTCTAACTCCTTTTTTAAACAGATGCATCACATTTGCTGTTTTCCAAACTGCAGGAAGCACCCCAGAATCCAGCGAATTTTGATCAATTATCACTAGTGAATTTGTTATTTCTCCTGCCAATTGCAGGGGGTCGGGAACCAGCGTCCAGAGCAGATAGAGGAGCGGGGATGAAAATAAACGATATTAATAGTTCATGCAAAATCCCAAATAGAAGGGTTGTGTGTGGTGATAATCTTCTGAGATGTGTCAATTTCAATGCCAGGAGTATTGTGGGGAAGTGAGACAAGTTGAGGGGGTGGATTGACACGTGGAATTATGACATTTTAGCCATTAGTGAAACTTGGCTACAGGAGGGACAGGACCGGCAGCTCAATGTTCCAGGGCTCCAATGTTTCAGACACGATAGAGGCAGAGGGATGAAGAATGGGGTGGAGGGGGGAAGGGGAAGTGCTCAGGCAGGACAGGTTAGAGGGCTTGTCTAGAAAGGCCATATGGGTGGAGCTGAGAAACAGGAAAGGTATGACCACATTAATGGGGTTGTATTATAGACCACCCAATAGTCAGCAAATATTGGAGGAGCAAATGTACAGAGAGATAGCAGGCAACTGCCGGAAACATGAAGTTGTGATAGTAGGGGATTTTAATTTTCCATATATAGATTGGGACTCTCTTACTGTTAAAGGTCTAGACGCAGTGGATTTTGTAAAATGTGTTCAGGAAAATTTTCTAAATCAGTATACAGAGATACCAACCAGAGAGGATGCAATATTAGATCTCCTATTAGGAAATGAGTTAGGGCAAGTGGCGGAAGTGTATATAGGGGAACACTTTGGTTCCAGTGATCGTAACTCCATTAGTTTCAACTTGATCGTGGCTGAAAGTAGGTCTGGTCCTCAGGTTGAGATTCTAAACTGGAAAAAAGCCAAATTTGAAGAAATGAGAAAGGATCTAAAAAGCATGGATTGGGACAGGCTGGTCTCTGGAAAGGATGTAATTGGTAAGTGCCTTCAAAGGAGAAATTTTGGAAGTGCAGAGTTTGTGTGTTCCTGTCAGAATTAAAGGCAAAGTGAATAAGAATAAGGAACCTTGGTTCTCGAGGGATATTGGAATTCTGATAAAGAGAGAGATGTGTGACATGTATAGGCAACAGGGAGAAAATAAGATGCTTAAGGAGTATAAAAAGTGCAAGAAACCACTTAAGAAAGAAATCAGGAGGGCTAAAAAAAGACATGAGGTTGCTTTGGCAGTAAGTGAAGAATGATCCTTACTGCTTTGTGCGTGGTAAGTCATGTTTAACCAATCTATTAGAGTTACTTGAGGAGATTACCAGGAAAGTGGATGAAGGGAAGACAATGGATGTTGTCTACATGGACTTTAGTAAGGCCTTTGACAAGGTCCCTCAATCGGAGGTTAGTTAGGAAGGTTCAATTGCTAGGTATACATGGAGAGATAGTAAATTGGATTAGACATCTGCTTAATGGAAGAAGCCAGCAAGTGGTTGTGGAGGATTGCTTCTCTGAGTGGAGGCCTCTGACAAGTGGTGTGCCACAGGGATCAGTGTTGGGTTATTGTTGTTTGTCAATGATCTGGATAATAATGTGGTAAATTGGATCAGCAAATTTGCTGATGATATAAAATTGGAGGTGTAGTGGACAGTGAGGAAGGTTTTCAAAGTTTGCATAGGGATTTGGACCAGCTAGAAAAATGGGCTGAAAAATGGCAGATGGAGTTTAATGCAGACAAGTGTGAGGTATTGCACTTTGGAAGGACAAACCAAGGTAGAACATACAAGGTAAATGGTAGGACACTGAAGAGTGCAGTAAAACAGGGGGATCTGGGAATACAGATATATAATTCCCTAAAAGTGGGATCACAGATAGATAGGGTCATAAAGAGTGCTTTTGGAATATTGGCCTTTATAAGTCAAAGTATTGAGTGTAAGAGTTGAATTGTTATGGTGAGATTATATAAGACATTGGTGAGACCAAATTTGGAGTATTGTGTGCAGTTTTGGTCACCTAATTACAGGAAGGATATTAATAAGGTTGAAAGAGTGCAGAGAAGATTTACAAGGATGTTGCTGGGACTTGAGAAGCTGAGTTACAGAGAGAGATTGAATAGGTTAGGACTTTATTCCTTGGAGTTTAGTAGAATGAGGAGAGAATTGATAGAGGTGTACAAAATTATGATGCGTATCGATAGAGTGAATGCAAGCAGCTTTTTCCACTGAGGCTAGAGGAGAAAAAAACTGGAGGACATGGGTTAAGGGTGAAGGGGGAAAAGTTTAAAAGGAATATTTCACGCAGAGAGTGGTGGGAGTGTGGAATGAGCCACCAGATAAAGTGGTAAATGCAGGGTCACTTTTAACATTTAAGAAAAACTTGGACAGGTTCATGGATGAGAGGGGTGTGGAGGGATATGGTTCAAGTGCAGGTCAGTGGGGCTAGGGAAAAAATGGTTTGGCACAGACAAGAAGAGCCAAAAGGCCTGTTTCTGAGCTATAATGTGCCATGTTTCAATGCTTCTATCTCTTTTAGTACCCTAGAATGCATTCCATCAAGACCAGGAGACTTGTCTACCTCTAGCCCCATTAACTTGCCCAACGCTACCTCTGTCAGGATAATGATAGTTTCTAGATCCTCACCTTCCTGTCATCAATTTTTGGAATGTTATTTGGGTTTTCCACTGTGAAGACCGACACAAAATACCTATTCAATGCCTCAGCCATTTTCCCATTTCCAGTTGTTACATCCCCCTTCTCATCCTCTAAAGTCTAATGTTTACTTTAGCCACTTTTTTTTCATTTTATATATTTGGAGAAACTTTTGCTATCTGTTTTTATATTCTGAGCTACTTTACTCATTACCCATCTTACTTTTCTTTATAGTTTTTTTATGGCTTTTTGCTGAACTTCTAAGATGTCCCAATTCTCTAGATTTTCACTAATCTTTGCCATTTTCTATGCATTTTCTTTCAATTTGATCCCCTCCTTTATTTCCTTCGATATCCATGACTGAGTATCTCTTTTTCTACAGTCCTTCCTTATCACTGGTATATAGTTTTGCTGAACACTGTGAAAGATTGCTTTGAAAGTCCTCCGCTGTTCCCCAATTGTCCCACCAGAAAGTTTTTGCTCCCAGTCTACCTTAGCCAACTCCTTCCTCATCCCATTATAGTCTCCTTTGTTTAAGCACAAGATACTGATATTGATTTTACATTCTCACGCTCCATTTCAACCATACTGTGACCGCTTCTTCCAAGAGGATCCCTATCTGCAGGATCATTAATTAGCTCCATCTCATCTTGTAGATGTAAGGAATTATCAACAGCTTTACGTTTAATTTTTTTGTGTTTAAGCAGGGGGAAGTACTGTTTTTGTTGCACTTTTAAAAAGTTACCTGTAAGTCTGGGTTTGTCTATATTTTAATGAGATTTTATGATTCTGATTGTAGAGCTGGGTTAGCAAGGGGTGTATAACGTAGAAAACTAAAACAAAGTAGAAAAAAATCTGGTTTGTTGCCTGAAAGCAGAGAACCCACATGGACAAGGGAAAATGAGAAGCAGTGTGATGTCACTATGAGTGACTATGTTGGAAGGTGAAGGGAGCAGTTTAAATCTCTCTCTCCAGCTGGACATAGCAGCACATTGCTGAAGAAAATAAGGCAAAGACTCTTTAATTGTTTAAAGTTAAAGTGAATGTTGAATGAGTTCTGGATTTGACAAGATCTGGAGATAACAAGTTGTCAGCAATTTACTGGGAGAGGGAACTGCAGGGAGAAGAAACCAAAAGAATAGGAGAAGCTTCCCAAGAAGATCTTTAAACTAAGTAAAAGGACAAGGACAGTAATTCTGGAAAAGGTCCTGTTCAGTAAAGAGCAGAGGAAAAAACTCCAAATGAAAGAGAGAAACCTGGAGGAAGCAGACTCAAAGCAAAACAGATTTGTGAAAAACCAAAAAAAATCCAAGAAGACAGTCAGAGGCTTACAACTCATTACTATGGGTCTGTGAAGCAGTATTAACATGGCTGAGCATCAGAGAGAGAGAGTGTGTGAAGGCAAAGTTTGAGTGCAGCTGGCAATCCATGAGATAAGAACTTCAGAAAGAGATATCAGAATCCTGGGTCCTTGTTAAAGATTTCCAAGTGAAAGTATAGTTTGGCAGAAGATTTTTTTTTTGACATTGGAGATTGGAAACCATCATGTGAAAGGCAGAGTTCAATGAGATCAGTTGGCTCACTGTGATAAACTTGGCAGGGGTGGGAGGGGCGATATTTGATGAGAAATTTGTAGAAGTTATTTTTAGTCGCATTGATCACTTGCTTCAGAGTGTGGTGTGTTTGACCATAGGTTTTCTATTGGTTTACTGAACTGTAATTCTTACTGTGAACATTAGAATGTAAGATAGATTTTGAAATTTGTGTTATCTTTACAAATCTGTATATATTGGGAGAAAAAGTGGTGTAACATACTTCATCATTTCTTGTTTAATAAATGTTTTATTCTTTACAAGTTCATGAGTAGCCTTGGCAACATTTTTATAACCTCCTCCACACTCTCCAGAGCAATTACATCCTTCCTGCAAAATGGTGACTAGAACTACAACGATACTCTGGTTGTAGCCTCACTAGTGTTTTATACAATTCCAACATTGTATCCTTACTTCTATATTGTATACTTCTGCCAATGAAGGACAGTGGTCAGTGCTGCTGCCTCGCAGTGCCAAGGACTCTGGTTTGATTCCTGGTTTGGGTCGCTGTCGGTGTAGAGTTTTCACATTGTCCCTGTGTCTCTGTGAATTTCCTTCAGGTGCTCCAGTTTCCTCTTGCCATCCAAAGTTAGGTGAATTGGTTATGCTAAATTGACCCTTAGTGTTAGGGGTCTAACTACAGTAAATGCATGGGGTTATGAGGAAAGGGTCAGGGTGGATTTGTGATCGGTGCAGACTTGATGGGCTGAATGACCTCTTTGTCCATTGTAGGAATTCCATATGCCTTTTTATGGCCTTCTCTACTTGAACAGCTGCCTTTAGGAATTATCAGTTTCTGGCAGGGTAGGTGAATCACAGGCTGCCACAGCAGCAATGCATTGTGGGACCAGTCACTAGCGGAGAGAACCGTCATTGACATCAGCAACACTGACTTTCCCACTCAACAGTGGCCTTTGCCGATATCTGGGAAAATCCCGGCTGTGATTCTGTTCAGTAAGATTTATCCACCCTAGGATCTATCTAGTCCAAAAGTAACACCAACTGGGATCATAACATTACTCTCCAAAATCCTCTCGTATTGGATAACCCATAATATCAGATTTGAAGGTAAGCACCACTTTACCCCATGGATGAGTCCACTGTTGGCAATTTGAGAGCTGCGAGGTCACTGGGAGATACAGAATTCTATCATCACACCAGGAGCATCGCACTTCATCACAAATCACCTGCAGCAGATGCTCCATTTCTTAACTGCCATCAAGAGTCTCATCACCGCTGTCAGAGTAATGTTGATTATTGCTGTGTAAACTCCAAGACCACGATCCATTCATTGGTGGTTATGTTTCTGACTGAAGCCTCTTCTTCTTAACAACAGCAGCAACAACATCAACCTACATTTATATAGTACTCTTAATGTCATAAATGGTCCCAAGGTCATTTCACAGAAGCAAATATCCAACAGAATTTGACATTGAGCCCCATCATGTATAAAGATAAGGCAGGTTTGAAGGAGTGTCTCAAAAAAGAGCATGTTAGAAAATTTGAGTGGTTTAGGGAAGGAATTCTAGAGCTTTGAGCACTTCCACTATGCTTACAACAAAGCATCAATCTGCAAATGTAAGCCCACTATTTAAAGAGCATTAGGATTAGCATTAGCATTAGAGAACAAGCATTAGCTAAGAGGAGAGGTTGGAGAAACTCAATTTGTTCTCACTGGAAGGATGGAGGTTGAGGGGGTGACCTGATAGAAATCTAGAACAAAGAGCAAAGAACAACACAGCATGGGAAACAGGCCCTTCGGCCCAACGAGCCTGTGCTGCCATTTTAACAGTGTGAGTTTCCTCTTCCACCCGTGACCCTTGCCTATGTTTATGGAAATCTACATTGGAAACCAGATTAGGAAGACAATTTAGGGACAATTTGTTTCACCAATCGACCTAAGAGCATATCTTTGGGGTGTGGGAGGAAACCGGAGTATTCAGAGAAAACCCACGCAAGCACGGGGAAAATGCGCAAACTCCAACAGGTACTAGCCCAAATCCATGTATCTGCTCAGCAAACAGTGATAGTCACTGAGCTGTCATGTTGCCCATCAGCTGGTCCAGTTTAAGTGTACACTAACGACGTGAGGCACTAGGATACTCTCAAAAAATCCAAGAGCAGCCCTCGTAGGACCCATCGCACATATGCTCCTTGTTGGACAACAAAGTGGACTGAAGCACCTGTGGAATAAAACAGAAAAACATCAATAACCTGCACATCTTATGCAATTCCCAGGAACGTCCCGAGGCTCTTGATCCCTATTTAAAACAGTCTTCCATATCCCTCCATCTCTATTCCGCTCATGTGCCTATCTAAATATACCTTAAATAACTCCAGCGTGCCTGCCTCCACCACCTTACACCATAATCTACAAAATTATCAGGGGCATGAATAGAGTAGATAGTCAGAAGCCTTTTCCCAAGGTGGAAAAATCAATTACTAGGGGGCATTGATTAAAGTTGCAAGAGGTAAGGTTTAAAGAAGATGTACAAAGCAAGATTTTTACACAGAAGGTGGTGGGTGTCAAGGTAAGTAGTAGAAGCAGATACGATGGTGAGTTCTAAGGGGCATCTTGACAAATACATGAATAGGATGGGAATAGAGGGACATGGTCCCAGAACGGATAAGGGGTTTTAGTTCAGTCAGGTAGCAGGGTCGGTGCAGGCTTGGAGGGTCAAAGGGCCTGTTCCTGTCCTGTAATTTTCTTTATTCATTGTGCTTTGAAAGGAGAGATAAGAAAGAGAATTACAGAGCCTGACATCAGTTGTGGGGAAAATGTGAAGGTCTATTATAAAAGATATAATAATAAGACAATTGGAAAGCATTGATAGAATTTTATAAAGCTGGCAAGGGTTTATGAAAGGAAAATAGAGCTTAATGAATCTGCTGGAGTATTTTCAGTACGTAACTAGCTGAATAGGTAAGGGAGAATAAGTGGATAAGACGTATTTGAACTTTCAGAAGGCTTTAGATAAGATCTCTCATAAGAGGTTTAATGGGCAAAATTAAAGTGTTTGAAATAGGGGTAATGTAATGGCATGGATTGAGAATTGGTTTACAGACAGGAAATAGATTGAGAATAAATGGGTGTTTTTCCAAGGGGCAGGCCTGCAACCCACACATCTTTGGGCTGTGGGAAAAACCCAGAGGAATCCACGCAAACACGAGGACAATATGCAAACCCCACACAGTGACCCTGGTACTGTGAGGCAGCAGGTCTATTTACTGAGGCACTATGTTGCCCACAGTCACATAGAAAAATGTAGGCTGATTAGAACATAGAACATAGAACAATACAGCACAAACAGGCACTTCGGCCCACGAGTTGCGCTGATCACATCTACCAATCCACAGACCTATCTCTAACCCCCTATCCTATTCTTTTCCATATACTCATCCAGAAGTCTCTTAAAAGACCCCAGTGATTTTGCCTCAACAACCTCCGATGGCAGTCAGTTCCATTCACTCACCACCCTCTGAGTGAAAAACCTACCCCTGACATCTCCTTTATATTTGCTTCCCTGCACCTTAAATCTGTGTCCTCTCGTAGTGACCATTTCAGCTCGGGGAAATAGTCTCTGAGAGTCCACCCTATCTATTTCTCTCAACATATTATAAACCTCTAAGAGGTTGCCTCTCAACCTACATCTCTCCAGTGAGAAGAGTCCCAGCTCCCTCAACCTATCTTCATAAGGCCTGCCTCCCAATCCAGGCAGCATCCTTGTAAATCTCCTCTGAACTCTCTCAATAGCCTCTACATCCTTCCTATAATGAGGCGACCAGAACTGCGCATGATACTCCAACTGGGATCTGACAAGAGTCTTATAGAGCTGCATCATTACCTCCTGACTCCTAAACTCTATTCCTCAATTAATGAAGGCCAGTACACCGTACACCTTCTTGACCACTTCCTCCATCCGTGAGGCCGATTTAAGAGTCCTATGGACCCAGACCCCGAGATCCTTCTGCTCTACAACACAGCTAAGACTCCTACCCCTTAGGATGAGTCAGCAAAGATTTCAAAGGAAAAAAATCTATCTTTACCTGTTTTTTGAAGAGGTAAAAAAGGTGGATGAAGGTAATGTGGTGTACATGACTTACAAAGAGCATTTGGTTCAGTGCCACACTTGTGAATAAAACTGTATAAAAACAAGACTAAATCAATCCCTAGCATGGGTCACAGATATACAGGCTGGAATTTTACCACTTCACCTACCATGGGAATCAGAGTAGGCAAGGGGCAGATAACGGATGGCATTTCCACTCACAGGACAGAACCTTCTCAGAAATGGTAAAGTGTTAGGTTTTAACTGAAAACTGATGTGTTCCTCCCCAGAGGTTTTCTCTCCTGATCTTGTGACACTTTGTCATTTTAAATTGGAGAAGGGGGTGGGGGGGTGTGGGGGGGTGTGGGGGGATTTCTATTAAAGAGATTCTTTTTTAAAGGGTCTCCCAATTTCAAATAGAAGTTAAAGATGATTTGACATCAGAATGTTGAAATCGCAACTTCTGTGTTTAATACAAACACACATTAACACAAGATACTTAACTGACTTTATTTACTTGCGAACAGCGGGAGGAGCATCTTGATATAATGGGGCAGAGACTCCACTCCACCGGACACAGAAAATCATCCTGGTTTATAGAAACCTGCAGCTCACAGTCAGCTGGACACTATCCAATCAAAAGTGTTACAAATGACATACTTTACATATTGATTCAGTGGAAAAAAGTACTGAACCATCCTGATCTCTGAGATCACAATACGTGGTGGGTACCCCAATATATCATCCCTAAGCTCACCCTTCAGTTACTTAGTCAGACATCAGGTCTCTATTTTGATAGCAGCCTCACAAAAGCGTTTTCACTATAACATAGAACATAGAACATTACAGCGCAGAACAGGCCCTTCAGCCTTCGATGTTGCGCCGGCCAATTGTGAGAAAAAAATAGCAATGACCCTCCAAACTAAACCATTCCCTTCTCTTCCATAAACTTATCAACTAACCTCTTAAACGCCACCAAACTTGGCGCATCTACACTGCCGCAGGCAGGGCATTCCACTCCCTAACCACCCTCTGGGTAAAGAACCTACCTCTGATATCCGTCCTATAACTATCACCCCTTAATTTAAATCTGTGTCCCCTCGTGCTAGCTTTCTCCATCCTAGGAAAAAGGCTATCACTGTCCACCCTATCTAAACCTCTAATCATCTTATATGTTTCAATAAGGTCTCCTCTTAGCCGCCTCCTTTCTAACGAAAACAACCTCAATCCCTCAGCCTCTCTTCATAAGACCTGCCCTCCATACCAGGCAACATCCTGGTAAACCTCCTCTGTACCCTCTCCAATTCCTCCACATCTTTCTTATAATGTGGGGACCAGAACTGCACACAATACTCCAAGTGCGGCCGCACTAGAGTTTTGTACACTTGCAACATGACGTTGCGGCTCCGAAATTCAATCCCTCTACCAATAAAAGCCAAGACTCCATATGCCTTCCTAACAACCTTCTCGACCTGACTGCCTACTTTCAGGGATCTATGCACATACACACCAAGATCCCTCTGTTCATCTAGACTACTAAGAATCCTACCATTTGCCCTATACTCTACACATTTATTATTTCCGCCATAGTGCATTACCTCACACTTTTCCACATTAAACTCCATTTGCCACCTCTCGGCCCAGCTCTGCAACTTGTCCAAGTCCCTCTGCAAACTATAACACCCCTCTTCACTATCTACCACTCCACCGACTTTAGTGTCATCTGCCAATTTACTAATCCATCCTTCAATACCCTCATCCAGATCATTTATAAAAATTACAAACAGCAGGGGCCCCAAAACAGACCCCTGAGGTACCCCACTTGTAACCGAACTCCACGATGAATATCTCCCATCAACCACCACCCTCTGTCTTCTATCCGCTAGCCAATTCCTAATCCAATTAGCTAAATCACCCTCTATCCCATAGATCTGCATTTTCTGCAGAAGCCTTCCATGGGACAACTTATCGAACGCCTTACTAAAGTCCATATATACCACATCAACTGCCTTACCCCCATCCACCTCTTTGGTCACTTTTCAAAAAACTCAATAAGGTTAGTAAGGCACGACCTACCCTTCACAAAACCATGCTGACTATCCCCAATCAATTCATTTCTCTCTAAATAACTATAATC
This sequence comes from Sphyrna mokarran, assembly GCA_024679065.1. NCBI lineage: Eukaryota > Metazoa > Chordata > Chondrichthyes > Carcharhiniformes > Carcharhinidae > Sphyrna > Sphyrna mokarran. The sequence goes on along the minus strand of JAGIQG010000029.1, from coordinate 463,403 downwards.
CTATCCCTAATAATTCTCTCCAATACTTTGCCCACAACAGAAGTAAGACTCACTGGCCTATAATTCCCTGGAAGGTCTCTCTTCCCTTTCTTGAACAACGGGACCACATTCGCTATCCTTCAGTCCTCCGGAACCACACCCGTAACCAACGACGACCTGAAGATCAGAGCCAGAGGCTCTGCAATTGCCTCTCTTGCCTCCCAGAGAATCCTAGGGTAAATCCCGTCTGGCCCAGGGGACTTATCTAACTTCAGACCCTCAAGAATATCTAGCACATCCTCCCTATCTACTTCAATACTTTCCAGTTTGCAACCCTGTACCTCAGTGTTCTCCACAACTACATTTACATCTCCCTGCGTGAATACCGAAGAGAAATATTTATTCAGTACCTCTCCAATCTCTTCAGGCTCCATGCACAACTTCCCAATGCTGTCTATGACTGGCCCTAATCTTGCCCTAACCAATCTTCTATTCTTAACATATCTAAAGAACAGTCTCACATGGGCATAAAGAGGGCCTACAAAAGTCATTAGTATTTTATGGCCTTATCAGTAAAGTTAACTGAATCTCCAAAGGATAAATCATAGAATTTCCACAGTACTGAAGGAGGCCATTCGGCCCATCGAGTCTGCACCGACTATAACTCCACCCAGATCCTATCCCTGCAATCCCATGCATTTACCGTAGCAAATCCCCCTAATCCTAGAGCCAATTTTGCACGAACAATCCACCCAACAAGCACATCTTTCATACTGTACGAGGAAACCGGATGGGGTCAACTCATCTTGCCTTCAGGTTATTCCCCGATTATAGCCCGGATAAGTTTGTTCATTTCCAATTTTTGTCAGTTGCCACAAAGTCCCCTACCATAACCCTTTCACTGGCTAAGACATTAACATCTTTCTGACTCTGTTTTGATTAGAAACTGTGAAGTCTTCATTAAAACTCACTTGTGTATTAGTTGTTTCTGATAAGGTGTCTGATGAGGTGATTAAGTCTCTTTATGGCCTTGTGATTCTAACAGTTGGGTGCTTTAGAGGAATGGATCTTACATATGTTTAGTATCAAAAGAGGCACTCTGTAACTGAGCATCAAATGTTCTTTGTTTAACTTTTAAAAATACATAAAAGATATTTATACGTATGGACTAATTAAAGTTAAAAGTAAACTATAAAGTATTTAAAAACATCTAATTTCACTTACTAACAAACTTACTCCACATTTATGAAGTCAATTCAACATCCAAGTTGATTAAACAAAAGTCTGACTGGAGTCTGACAACTTTATAGTAGCCCTTTCTTTTCTATTTTTCTACTAGAGCCAGCCCCCATGCCCCCTCCCCACCATTTCCCCCCCTCCCCCCAACATTTCCCCCCCCCACATTTCCCTCTCTCCCCCCCAACTTTCCCCCCCCAACATTTTCCCCCCCCTCGCCCCAACATTTCCCCCTCCCCCCAACATTCCCCCTCAACATTTTCCACCCCTCCCCCCACATTTTCACCCCTCCCCCCCACATTCCCCCCCCAACATTCCCCCTCCCCTCCCCCCAACATTCCCCCCCCACTTCCCCCTCCCCCAACATTCCCCCAACATTCCCCCCCTCCCCCCACATTCCCCTCCCCTCCCCCCAACATTCCCCCCAACATTCCCCCTCCCCCAACATTCCCCCCCACATCCCCCCTCCCACATTCCCCCCTCCCCTCCCCCCACATTCCCCCCCAACATTCCCCCCTCCCCTCCCCTCCCCCCAACATTATACCCATGTAAAATGTCTAAATGTTTTTAAAAGCTAAAATAGTATCTGCCTTTACTATTACCTCTTTCTGCTTCCTCCAGCCACTTACCACCATCTTGAGGGTTGGGGGAAGGAGAAAGCCCCTCTGTACTCTTTTGTATCTCTGCTCTCTAGTTTTAGACTCCCCTATCTTTGAGAAAAGATATTGATTATCTTGCTGATCTATGCCCCTCATATTTTATAGACCTCCATCAGATCGTCCCTCAGCCTCCAGTGCTCCAGAAAAAAGCTCCTGTCTATCCAACCCCTCCTTATAACTCAAACAATCAAGCACTGATAGTATGCTAGTAAATCATTTCTGCACTCTTTCTAGTTTAATATCCTTTCTATAATAAGGTGACCAGAACTGTATACAATTCCAAGCATGGCCTTAACAATCTCTTGTCCAACTTCAACAAGACATCCCAACGTTCTGGCCAATGAAACCAAATATATTATATATATATAGAAAATATATATATGGAAAATATAACTGGATTGGTTAGTAAGTTTGTGGATGACACAGATTGGTGGATTTGCAGATAGTGATGAGGACCATCAGGATATAGATCAGTTGGAGACTTGGACAGAGAGATGGCAGATGGAGTTTAATCCAGACAAATGTGAGGTAATACATTTTGGAAGGTTTAATACAGATAGAAAATATACAGTGAATGGCAGCACCCTTATGAGTATTGATAGGCAAAGGGATCTGGGTGTATAGGTACACAGGTCACTGAAAGTGGCAATGCAGGTGGAGATGGTATGCTTGTCTTCATCAGCTGGGGTATTGAGTTTCAAAATTGGCAAGTCATGTTGCAGCTTTATAGAACCTTAGTTAGGCTGCACTTAGAATATAATGTTCTGGCCACACCACCAGAAGGATGTGGAGACTTTGGAGGGAGTCCAGAAAAGATTTACTAGGATATTGCCTGGTATGGATGGCATATGAGGAAAGGTTGGAGAACTTGGTTTGTTCTCACTGGGGTGATGGAAGTTGAAGGGAGACCTGATAGAAGTTGACAAGATTGAGGGGCATGGACAGAGTGGATAGTCAGAAGCTTTTTCCCAGGGTGGAAGAGCCAATTACTAGGGAGGCACAGTTTTAAGATGAATGGGGCAAGGTTTAAAGGAGATGTACAAGGCGGATTTTTTAAGAGTAATGGGTGCCTGAAACTCATTGCTGGGAGAGGTAGTGGAAGCAGATACAGTAGTGAGTTTTAAAGAGCACTTTAACAAATACATGAATAGGTTGGGAATAGAGGGATATGGTCCCTGGAAGCATAGGGCTTTAGGTTAAATTGAGCAGCATGGTTGGTGCAGGCTTGGAGGGCCAAACAGCCTGTTTCTGTGCTGTAATTTATTTTGTTCTTTATTCTTTGACTCCATTTTCAAGGAGCTATGAACCTGTAACCTAGATCTTTGTTCTAAAACTCTCCCTCTCCCACCTCCACCCTTAACTGAATAAGTCCTGCAATGGTTCAATCTACCAAAATGCATTTGAATTGAAGAATTTGGCACTCGGCCAAACTCCTGCCATTACAATGGGATGGGGATATCCTGTGAATGGTGAAAATTTCCAGCTAAGGGTAAAAACACCCTTTATCTTGCTATTTTCAGTTTTCCTCCTATCTGTTATGGGGGTGGAGATTCTAACCCTCACTGGATCTTTCATTGTTGCACAGTGTAATGACTGCCCCAGAAGGAGTTTGCTATTAGTTGAGGTGAAAATGGATAGATAGTAAAGCTGAGCAGCTGTTCCAAAGGAGCAGCATTTAGGGGTTTAAAAAAAACAAGAGGCCATTCTACATTTTGATGATTCCTCTCCTCTGAATAGTTTAGAATTTTTGAAAGAGAAAGGAGGTTACCATATCAACACAGTGGTCAGCACTGCAGCCTCACAACACCAGGGACCAGGTTCGATTCCTGGCTTGGGTCACTATCTATGTGGAGTTTGTACGTTCACTTTGTGTCTGCATGAGTTTCCTCTGGGTGCTCCAATTTCCTCCCATAGTCTGAATATGTTCTGGGTAGGGTGCATTGACCTGAACAGGTGCTGGAGTGTGGCGACTAAGGGAATTGCACAGTAACTTCATTGCAGTGTTAATATAAGCCTTACTTGTGACTATTAAATAACTTTAAAGTAAGCTGCCCGATGGATTATCTTGAGGATTTAATGTACTCTGGGATCTGTCAGTGTAATAAGCAGAAACTTGTCATTTCTCTGAAATGACTGGAAACTTTAGACGGAATTGGAAATCGATACACTGATCATTTCCAGTTGTCACATTTCCGTTTACTCCCTCCTCCTCCTCCTCCTCCGAGATAAGAAGCTCACTGGAGATTTATGGGCACCTTTCTTCCAGTTGTTTGTGACATTAGACGCTTCATTTCCAGATGTTGATGCTTTGATTTGTGGTTCCTCTCCAGATGGCCAAGGCTGGATTTCTACACATCCCAACTGAGAATGGAGCTGATGTGGCCAGCTGCTTCTTCTGTCTGAAGGAATCGGAAAACTGGGAGCCTGAAGATGAACCCTGGTAGATGGAAATGTTTTTTTCTAGTTAGCTCTATTGGAATGAACTTGGCTTTGGGGTTGAAGTTGGGGAAAAATATGAAAGCATTAGTGCAGAAAAGATTCACAAGAATGCAGTTCCTCATCACTGGAACCGATTGTGTAAATTTGCAGAAGTTGGGATTCTAGGCTGAGGAAACTTAAAGTATTAAAAATTATGGATTCTGGACAGAGCGAAACAAAGACACTGGATTGAGATAATTGCCACAAGGGCCAATGGCAACACAGCATTTCTGTGGAGAGTGATTAGGATTCAGAACATACTGTCTGAGGTGGCAAAGGTGATTCTAATGAAGAATTGAATCATTTGATTAGGAAAATCTTTACAAGGTTATGGGTTGAAGGCGGGGGGGGAAATGATGAATTGCTCCTACAGAGAGCTGCACAGATATGACTGTCTGGTTTTTTTTACTGTGAATAAAAATTCTTCCCCAGAATCCTGCCAACCCCTCCCCCACATCCCCTGAGCTTTGCTTATCCTCTTGCCTCTGGTGAATGTCTGGTCTGCTCTCAAACTATCTCCTTTTAGAGACCTATCATTCAATTGTTGCTTTTTGCCTGTGTTTATCATTCCAATTTGCCCTGCGAATTTAGGAAAATGAGTAGACTCCTGAACTCTTGAGCCTGACCTTCTAACCAGTGTGATCATGGCTCATTTTCTGTCTCATGCCGACTCTTTAGCCATCTCCCTCAAAATGAATCCTCTCAACTGGTCATTATGATTACTCTTCCCAAATTTCTTCCCATGGAAACAAGTTCCTCTTTCCCTCCATGTGTTTTCCTAATACTTATTACTATTTTTCTTTCTCCCCACTCTATCTTTCCCAACAGGTTGGAACATCAACGCCATTCTCCAGCCTGTGCATTCCTTGCTTTGAAAGTGGATGTTTTAGATTTGACAGTGGAAGAGTTCTTCCGATTGGAAATGGAGAGGCTGCAGTTATACACGGTGAATGTGCATTGATTATAAAGGACGAGTCTAGGGCATGGGAGGAGATTTATTCAGAGATTTAATAAAATTAGATTGCAGAGTACAAGGAGCTTTTCTCTATCTGTATCTTTCTGAGGATTATTTGAGGAAATTTTATAGGGAGAGTTTTATTCTGTAACTAACCCTGTGCTGTACCTGTCCTGGGATTGTTTGGGGATAGTGTAGAAGGAGTTTTAATCTTTTGATGCCTGAAGTAGGACATGTATTTTCTTATGGAATTAGACTCTAGACAAAAGCAGTCTGGGAAGGTGCTCTCTGTGCCTCATGCACAAGATATCAGCACTGGCAGGTTATTTATTCACATTTTCAAAATCTCTTTGTAGAAAAAAGTTGCTGCAGAATGTGAGTGTGCATATCGGGAATCGGTTAAAGCTGCCAGGGTGAAGGTTCTGGAAAACTTGACAAATCCCAAGTGTGCCGGTCGCAATAAGTAATCTGACAATCCTGAAATTCACATTAAATTCCTGGATCTGTGTTTCTGTAACTTTATAATAAAAGGATAATTTACAACTTATGTTAAAATGTCTTCATTAAACTCTGCAGATCTCTGCACCTTTATCTCCTGGTGATTTACAGTTTAAAATAAATCTGAATGTGTAAATGGCAATTAGATAAAATAGATGCTAATTTGTACAATAAGGTAGAGAGTTACTTGCTCCAGGATTCCAAGCCTTTAACCTGTTCTAGTAATCTCAGTTTTTATTGGACTAGTCCAATTTCTGGCCAATGGTAAACTCTGGAATATATGGGGGATTCAATAATGGTTGGGGGGGACGGGGGGCAGGGGTTAGACTTTCTCTTGGCGAAGATTGGGACTGGGCACTTGTGTGCAATAATTTTATGTGCCACTAGCTCAAGCTTGAATGTTGTACAGGTTTTTCCAAAATGGTGCTGAACATTCATCAATGAACACTCCAGTTTCTGACCATTCCAACAGGTCTTTACAATGGGGTGAAGGTCGGATGATGATGAAACAGTTGAAGGTGATTGGCTACTGGTGTGGAATATTCTATTAGGGTCTTGAATATGTTCTGCTATTTGATGTGATCATGGATTCCAAAACTCTGCACTCATTACTCTCCCCATACCTCTTGGTATGCTTACTCTAGAAATTTATTGGTTTCTTTATTCAGTGATTTGGCTTCCGTGGCAGAGAATTCCACAGCTCCATCACTTTTGAACGATAAATTTCTCCTCTGTCCTAAACATGCTACTTCCTAACATGAGACTATGATCCCTTGTTTAAAACTTTCAGCAGGAAGAAACTGTCTCTGCAATTCAGAGAGACCCTTCAGTCCATTATATCTACACAAACTCTCCAAAAGAACATCTCACCTAGGATCTTCCTACCATCCTATCCTTATAACCCCAGACGTTTATCACGCTAATCCACTTAACCTACATTGTCAGACTGTGGGAGGAAACTTACACAGACACTGGGAGAATGTGCAAGCTCCATATTTCCACCCAAGGTTGGGATTGAACCTGGGTCCCTGGTGAGGCAGCAATGTACCATCTCCTCAGAATTTCATCCATTTCTTTTCAACTATCTCCTTTCTGGTGAATGCAGGCCCAGTCCTGATAGAATGATGATTCTGCTATAGAGGAATCAGTCTGGAGAATATATACTAAGTATATACTCTTTTTTGGGTAAGAAACCAAAATAGCTCCCAATACTCCAGGGTGTTGTGTCAAAGTCTGTGCAGCTGCAGTAAGGCATCTTTGCTCCTGTACTCAATTCCTCTTGCAATGGAGGTCAATATACTATTTGCCTATCTGTTTGTGACTGGTGGATATTTAATTAATATCCTGTCATCCTGTTTCTCTGAAGTGGATAGCTTCACAATTATCACATTATATTTCATCTGCCATTTATTTTCCAATTCACTAGACTTGTTTAAATCAGCTTGAAGCCTCTGAATATCCTCCTCACTGTACACCTTCCTATGAAATTCCAAAGATGGATTATTTTTGGTTCCCTGATCCAATCATTAATATATGCTGTGAAAGTACTGGTCCCTGTTGGATATCACTAGTTACTGCCTATCGCTTTGAAAAACTTTTTTTTTAAAACTACTCTTTTATGGTAGTTTGATGGATTGGCAGCCATCAAGTTTACCACTTGCGTTCTCCTCCAACTCATTAATATATAAAAGAACAGGGCTCTCAGCACTGATTTTTGAGGGACACAAAATGACAGATCTCCAGTCAGGAAAACACCCATCACCACTGTCTGCCTTCTGTAACCAAGTCCACTCCGTATCCAACTTATCAGCTCATCACAGATGTGACTGTATCAGCCCACCATGACGGCCTTTGTCAAAGGTCTTGCTAAACTCTGAGTAGACAGCATCCAGTGCTCTCCCATCATCAAGCATCTGTCACTTCCTCAAAAAAAATCAGTGAAGTTTGTGAGACATGATCTTCCCTATACAAAACCACGTTGTCTATTGCTAATAAGTCCATGTTTCCAAATGTGATGAAACTTGCCCCCAAGAATCTTCTCCAATAGCTTCCCCAACACTCACCAATCTGTAATTTTCCAGATTATCCCTATCACCCATCTCAACCAAAGGAACAACATTGGCTGTTCTCCAGTCCTCTCCCATGAGGATAAAAAGACAAGACTCCAGCAATTTCCTCCTTCTTGTCCCTCAGTATCCTATCAGGTCCTGGGGAATTCTCTCCCTTAATGCTTTTCAAACACCCAACACTATTTTTATATTGACATGCCCTAGAACATGAAAAAACACACACACACACACACACACACACACACACACACACACACACACACACACACACACACACACACACACACACACCCCTTTGTGAATAGTGATGTAAAGTATTCATTAAGGACCTCACCCACACAAATTTCTTCCTTTTATCCTTGAGTAGATCTGCTCATGCCCTATCTACCCTCCTCCTTATATATGTATGAAATGCCTTGAGATTTTCCTCAATCCTGTTTGCTGAGGATGTTTCATGACCCCTTTTAGCCTTAACTTTTAAATTCTTTCCTGCTTTCTTTACTATCTTTAAGTGCTCTTGTCCGTCTTCAGTTTCCTGAACCTTACAAATGCCTCCCTTTTCTTTTTAACTAAACTCTCAATTTTTCACATTGTTCAAGATTCCTGAATCTTGCCTTTCTGATCCTTCATTTTCACAGAAATATGCTAGTCCTGAACTCAATCAACTGGCCTTTAAAAATTCCCACGTGATAGATGTGATTTACCTTCAAACAGCCAGAGAGTGGGGATGAGCACAGGGTCAGGACAAGACTACCTAAGAGGAAGAGCAATCTGGGGGAGAATGAACTCAGTGGGCCTAGAGATCTGGAGTGCATCTGCTTCAATATAAGGAGTGTAATGGACAAGACAGGAACTTAAAGCCTTAATGCATGTGCAGAACTTGGATGTGATTGCATTGACAGAGACTTGGTTTAAGAAGGACAGGACTGGCAGCTAAATATTCCGGAGTATGAGTGTTTTAAGTGAGATAAGTGGGGGAGTAGCAACACTGGTTAGGGAGCATATTACAGCAGTATATATTACAGGTGGACAATTTAGAAGGGTCATGTAATGTGATACTGTGGGTGGAGCTCAAACAGGAAGGGTACAGTCACTATGCTGGGGGTATACTACAGGCTTCCCAACAGCCCACAGGAAGTTGAGGAACAGATATGTAAGAAGATTTTGGGCAGGTGTAGAAAAAAATAAGGTAGTTGTCATGGGAGACTTTAATTTCCCTCATATAGACTGGAAACGGCTTAGGGCTGGGGGTCCAGAGGGGAAGGAATTTGTAAAATGTATTCAGAAGTTTGTTTGGAACAATATGTTGATATTGAGGGAGCTACACTACCCCTAGTACTGGGGAATGAGCCTGGTCAGATCATCAAAGTTTCAGTGGGGGAGCATGCAGCGAACAGTGACCACAATTCTGTAAACTTTCGAATAGTCATGGAAAAGGATGAATGCTGTCCTATGGGTAAGGTGCTGAATTGGGGGAAGGCTAATTATGGCCAGATTAGGCAGGATTTAGTGGCTATTGATTGGGAGAGGCTGTTTGAGGGAAAATCCACATTTTGCATGTGGGAGTCTTTTAAGGAGCAGCTGATAGGAGTGCAGGACAGGCACGTGCCTGTAAAAAGGGAAGGTAGGATTAGAGAGCCGTGAATAACCAGGGAAATCGTGGGCCTAATCAAAAAGAAAAAGGCGTACATAATATCCAAGCAGCTAAAAACAGATGTAGCAATAGAGGGATACAGAGAACCAAGGAGGGATTATGCTTAGAATCCAAGGAAGTAGGTGAGATCCTAAATGACTGTTGTATCAATATTCACAAAGATGGACATGTTGATTGGTAGTGTCTCAGAGGGATAGAACAAATTGCAATTACAAGGGAGGAAGTGTTGGGTGTTTTAGGAAGCATTAAAGTAGACAAATCCCCAAGACCAGATGGCATCTCTCCTTTCTTACTAAGAAAGATGAGATAAAATTGCTGGGCCTCTAACAGAAATCTTTTTCTTCATTGACACAGGTGAGGTCCCAGAGGATTGGAGGATAGCGATTGTGGTCCCGTTATTTAAGAAGGATAGCAAGGATAACTATAGGCCAGTGAGCTTATTGTCCATGGTAGGGAAATTGTTGGAGAAGATCCTTAGAGATAGGATCTATGCACATTTAGAATTGAATAATCCCATGAGCAATAGACAATATGGTTTTGTAAGAGGGATGTCATGCCTCACAAATTTGGTTGAGTTTTTTTTGAGGAGGTGACAAAAATGATTGAGGGAAGTGCCATTGATGTTATCTATGTGGATTTCAGTAAAGCATTTGACAAGGTGTCTCATGGCAGGCTGGTGCAAAAGGTTAAATCTCATGGGATCAAAGGTGAACTAGCTAGATTGGTGGAGAAGTAGCTTGGCCATAGAAAACAGGGGGTAGCAGTGGAAGGGTCTTTTTCCAGCTGGAATTCTGTGACCAGTGGTGTTCTGCAGGGCTCTGTACTGGGATTTCAGATGTAGCTGGTGCGATCAGTAAGTTTGTGGATGACACAAAGATTGCTGGAGTTGCAGATAGCAATGAACATTGTCAGAGAATACAGTAGGATATATATAGGCTGAAAAATTGGGCAGAGAAATGGCAGATTGCATTTATCTGGATTAAATTCCAAGTGATGTATTTTGGAAGATCTAATGCAGGGGGTAGCTATACAATAAATGGCAGAACCATCGGAGTATAGACACAGATGGACCTGGGTGTATGGGTTCACAGATCCTTAACAGTGGCAGCACAGGTGGAAAAAGTGGTGAAGAAGACATATGGCATGCTTGCCTTTATTGGATGGGGCATAGAGTATAAAAGTTGGCATGTGATGTTGAAGTTATATAGAATGTTGGTTTGATTACATCTGGAATACTGCATCAAGTTCTGGTTGCCAACTATCAGAAGGATATAGAGGCTTTGGAGAGAGTGCAGAAAAGGTTTACCAGGATGTTGCTTGGTATGGAGGGTCTTAGATATGAGGTGAGATTGAGTAAACTAGGGTTGTTCAAGCGGCACGGTAGAACAGTGGTTAGCACTACTGCTTCACAGTTCCAGCGTCCTGGGTTCATTTCCCGGCTCAGGTCGCTGTCTTTGTGGCATTTGCACATTCTTCCTGTGACTGAAAAATTGGGCAGAGAAATGGCAGATTGCATTTATCTGGATTAAATTCCAAGTGATGTATTTTGGAAGATCTAATGCAGGGGGTAGCTATACAATTCTTCCTCGGGTGCTCAGGTTTCCTCCCACAGTCCAAAGATGTGCGGGTTAGGTTGATTGGCGATGATAAGAAATTGTCCCTTGGTATCCAGGGACGTGTAGGTTAGAGGGATTAGTGGGGAAAATATGTAGTGATATGGTGGTAGGGCCTGAGTAGGATTGTGTTCAGTGTAGACTTGATGGGCTGAAGGGCCTCCTTCTACACTGTAGGGTTTTATGATTCTATGTTCTCCCTGGAAACATGGAGGTTGAAGGGCGACATAATAAAAGTTTATAAAATTATGAAGGGCATAGATAGGGTGAACAATTAGAAAAGGGACCCGGGTTCCATTCCAGCCTCGGGTCACTGTCTGTGTGGAGTTTGCAGATTCTCCTTGTATCTGCGTGGGTTTCCTCTGGATACTCTAGTTTCCTCCCACAAGTTAGGTTAATTGGCCATGTTAAATTGCCCCATCGTGTCAGGGTAAGGGTAAATTGATTTTTTTCAGCATTTTGTGTTTTTGTTTCAAATTCCAGCATCCATGTCTGTGTGGGTTTCCTCTGGGTGTTCTGATTTTGTGTCTCAGTTCAAAGATGTGTAGGTTAAGAATTGTGTAAGGATTGAGGATTAGTGAAGTAAATATGTGGGGTTACGAGGACAGGGCTTGGGTGGGATTGTGGTGCAGGCTCAATGGGCCAAATGGCTGCCTCCTGCACTGTAGGATTCTATTCTATGGTCTGCAGTATTTGACTTTGATCAATCACAAGCTGTTGTTCCTGACCATTTGAGGAAATTAGAACATAGAATGTAACAGTGCAGTACAGGCCCTTCGGCCCTCTGTTGCACCGGCCAGTGGACCCTCTAACCTAAACTATTCCAATATCATCCATATGCCTATCCACCGAACATTTGAATGCCCCCAAAGTAGGCGAGGGTTAAGGGTTGTTATTGGCTCTGGGATAAAGTGTCTCTCCCTGGCTCTATTGTGTTAGTATCCAGTCCCAAGCTGGGATTGTGTCAGGACCCAAACCTACACCAGCAAGCAACAGTGCAGTGTTTGAAATGAGAGTGCAGAGTGGAATGGACGGAATTCCATTCCAATAATCTAATCGAATCGAATCCAATCATCGACACAGAGACATTGCAGAAAAATCACTTTTATTTTCTATCAGTTTGCCTTGTTTAAAATTCACGGAGTCAGTGGGAAAGCTGACGCCACATATTTCTTGCCATTTCCATATGTGGACTTGGTCCAGGTGTAGGTCTGAATTTTCATGGTGTTCCCACCGAGACTCACCGTGCACCTGGCACAAACAGCAGAAAGACAATCCTTGTTGAATTCTGATATCATTTTTTAGGAAACCCAAGACAACCTAGCTGGCCCACTCTGGCCAAGCACATTCAACATGGTAGAATTTTGAGGAGGTAATGCAGGTCGACCAATTGATCACCCGCTCCATGAAGTTCAGCCCATCAAAGGATTTGTTATCCCACAACAGGACCCACTCAATCCACCAACTCAACATTTCTTAACTCTTTATCCAATAACATCTCAGTTTCAAATGATGGTAAATCCCACCATAGCCTCACCTCTTTCTCTCACTTGTTCTCTCTCTCTGTAACCTCTTCCAGCCCTGTACCTGATCTCTATCTTGTATCTATTGCCCTTTTTGTACTATTGACCACTCAGCAGCTAAGCCTGAAACTCATTGAGCCAATCAGTATCTCCATTTTTGGTTTAACATTCTGTTGCTGTTGATTACATCACTGTGGGAGGCACTCAGGCTTTTTGTTTTGCATTAGAGGTGCTATGTAAAGGCAGGTTGCTGTTGGAGCTGTTGTATTTTATTGTCTCCTGTTAACTAAACATTGAGGTTTGCCAAGCTGCAGAAATTTATAGAAATTCCAGGGATGACGTGGTGGGGGAGAGTGAGCAACCAATTGGAACGTTGTGACTGAGATCCTGATCCTTGTCTCCTGGGTTGACCTGGAGGATTGAAAGGATTTGCAGCACAGGTTCTGGATTCCTCAAGACATGAACTGACTCTGAAGCAAATTGAAATGAAGTAACTTCCACTGGATAACTCCTTGTGCCTGTGGTCATCTTGGTTTCTGACACTAGATTCAGGTTTTGTCACATTCTAACTGTAAATGTGAAGTGAGAATCCCTTCCAGAAACCTCTGCTAGAATTTGGAATTTGCAATCTTCTCCCCATGTCTGCATGGGGTTCCTCTGGGTGCTCCAGTTTCCTTCCCACAGTCCAAAGACGTACAGGTTGTGTGGATTGGCCGTGCTAAATTTCCCCTTAATGTCAGGGGGATTAGCAGGATAATAACAAGGATGGAGCCTGGCTGGGACTGTGGTTGGTCTATTGATTGTAGGGTTCTTTAATTCTATGAATTCTCCAGCTCTTCACACCCCATTGCCGCTGCCAATGAAAATGGAGAATTTGGCACTCAGCCAATCTCCATTATCTGCAATGGGATTGGAGAACCCCAGCTTGGACAAGGTTGGAGAATCCAGCCCAGCGAAATGGGAATAGAATCACACATCACAAACAGATCATTTGACCTTTCCAAACTTCAGTGGAACCCCACACCGCGCCCCACCCCCCCATTGCAAATCACTTCCGCCATCTTGGTTGGACCTGTCCATTGTGGATTTCTGAGCATTTTAAACTTGCAGTATAAAAGGGAACGTGTGTTCTTGAATTCGGTACAGTTGGACTGTGCTGGGTTCTGTGGAACTCTTTCAATGCAGTTCTGGCAATTGGAGGTTTCAAAGCAATTATCAGGGGCAGATAAGCATGCTTTAAAATTTGATAACTGCCGTGAGCCTTGCTTTCCAGTAGGAATTGGAATTTATGATACAGGATCACAGAATGGTCACAACACCAAAAGAGATCATTTAGCTCTTTGTAAACGTGACAGCTGTCAGCAGGAATAACTCTGAGCTCCACTCACATCCCTTTCTCCAGAGTCTTACCAATTTTATCCCTTCAGAAGATTATCTCTCTTGAAAGCCTCAATTGAATCTGGCTCCACTGCGCTCTCAGTGCAATTCACATCCTAACATGATTTTGAATGCTAATTAAATATTGCTTCATCTGGTGAATTCCCATTTATATGATTGAAAATATCTGTCATTGTTCATATCCCTGACCAAAAATTGATGAAGACTTACTGAGAATTTGGCTTTGCAATGAAGCAAAGAGTATAAATGGCAAAATCAAACTCAGGGCTGGATCCGATGAACTCTGAGCCCACTTGCTTGAAGTATCCATTCCAGTTAAACTGCATTGCCAAAATATCCGGATAGTCGATCCACTGTGGAGATAAGAAAACCATTGAACCCTCTGCAAAAGAACAACTGCAAAATCAACATCTGTACAACTCCTTCCAATCATGTCCAATGGCTCCTGACATAGCAATCTCTGCTCATTAACAAGATGATTAACTCCTGAGTTTGTATTTTGCTCTTCATCAAGTGCTAGAGTATACGCCATCTTCAGGGAGACAGGATAAATCATATGAAATAGGAGCAAGTGTAGCCCATTGGGGAAATTGAGCCTACTTCACCATTAATTAAACAATGGCTGATCTGCTTGTGTCCTTTCTGTGCCTCTAACTCAGGCTTGATCCAATCTCCAGTACTCGGAGGAAGAGCAGTTCTCTGAGATAGATGTTTGGTACACAAAAACTAGGAGCAAGAGCAGGCCCTCAAGCCTGCTCCACCATTCAATAAGATCATGGCTGATCTTTTCATGGTTTTAGCTCCACTTACCCGCCCGCTCACCATAACCCTTAATTCCTTTACTGTTCAAAAATCTATCTTTGCCTTTAAAACATCCAATGATGTAGCCTCAGCTGCTTCATTGGGCAGGGATTTCCACAGATTCACAAATCTTTGGATGAAGTAGTTTATTCTCAGCTTGATCCTAAGTCTGCTCCTCCATATTTTCAGGCTATGCTCCTTAGTTCTAGTTTCACCCACCAGTGGAAATAATCTCTCTACTTCTATCTTATCTATTCCCTTTAGAATTTGATATGTTTCCATAAGATGTCCCCTCATTCTTCTGAATTCCAATGAGTATCGTTCCAGTCTACTCAATCTCTCCTCATAAGCCAACCCTCTCAACTCTGGAATCAACCTAGTGAATTTCCTCTGCAACCCCTCCAGTGCCAGTCAGTACATCCTTTCTCAAGTTAGGAAATCAAAACTGTACACAGTATTCCAGGTGTGGCCTCATCAGCATCTTATACAGATGCAACACAATCTCCCTGATTTTCAACTCCATCCCTCTTGCAATGAAGGACAAAATTCCATTTGTCTTAATTACCTGCTGAACTTGTAAACCAACTTTGTGATTCCTGCACAACAACACCCAGATCTCTCTGCACAGCAGCATGCTGCAATTTTTTACTATTTAAATAAAGTCCATTTTGCTGTTATTCCTACCAAAGTGGATGACCTCACATTTATCAACATTGTACTCCATCTGCCAGACCCTCGCCCACTCCCTTAGTCTATCCATGTCCCTTTCAGATGTTCAGTGTCCTCTGCACGTTTTGCTGTGCCACTCATCTTAGTGTCATCTGTGAATTTTGACACGCTACTTGGTCCCAACTCCAGGGCACAGTGGTTAGCATTGCTGCTTCACAGCTTCAGGGACCTGGGTTCAATTCCCCGCTCAGGTCACTGTCTGTGTGGAGTTTGCACATTCTCCTCATGTCTGCCTGGGTTTCCTCAGGGTGCTCCGGTTTCCTCCCACAGTCCAAAGATGTGCAGGTTAGGTTGATTTGTTATGCTAAAAATTATCCTTAACGCCCTGAGATAGAACATAGAACATTACAGCACAGAACAGGCCCTTCGGCCTTCGATGTTGCGCCGACCAATATAAAAAGCAATGCCCCTCCAAACTAAACCATTCCCTTCTCTTCCATATACTTATCAACTAACCTCTTAAACGCCACCAAACTTGGCGCATCTACAACAGCTGCAGGCAGGGCATTCCACTCCCTAATCACTCTTTGAGTAAAGAACCTACCTCTGATATCCGTCCTATAACTCATACCCCTTAATTTAAAGCTGTGTCCCCTCGTGCTAGCTTTCTCCATCCTAAGAAAAAGGCTATCACTGTCCACCCTATCTAAACCTCTAATCATCTTATATGCTTCAATAAGATCCCCTCTTAGCCGCCTCCTTTCTAACGAAAACAACCTCAAATCCTTCAACCTCTCTTCATAGGACCTGCCCTCCATACCAGGCAAATCCTGGTAAACCTCCTCTGTACCCTCTCCAATGCCTCCACATCTTTCTTATAATGTGGGGACCAGAACTGCACACAATACTCCAAGTGCGGCCGCACTAGAGTTTTGTACAGTTGCAACATGATGCTGCGGCTCCTAAATTCAATCCCCTACCAATAAAAGCTAAGACTCTATGCCTTCTTAACAACTTTATCCACTTGACTGCCTACTTTCAGGGATCTATTGACACATACACCAAGATCCTTCTGTTCCTCAACACTATTAAGAGCCCTACCATTAGCCCTATACTGTACACATTTATTGTTCCTGCCAAAGTGCATTACCTCACACTTTTCCACATTAAACTCCATTTGCCACCTCTCGGCCCAGCTCTGCAACTTGTCCAAGTCCCTCTGCAAACTATAACACCCCTCTTCACTATCTACCACTCCACCGACTTTAGTGTCATCTGCAAATTTACTAATCCATCCTTCAATACCCTCATCCAGATCATTTATAAAAATTACAAACAGCAGGGGCACCAAAACAGACCCCTGAGGCACACCACTCGTCACCGAACTCCACGATGAATATCTCCCATCAACCACCACCCTCTGTCTTCTACCTGCCAGCCAATTCCTAATCCAATTAGCTAAATCACTCTCTATGTGTAGATGTGTAGGTTAGATGGATAAATATGTAGGGATATGGGGATAGGGCCTGGGGGGTGGGGGGATTGTGATCGCTGCAGACTTGATGGGCTGAATGGCCTCTTTCTATCCTGTAGGGATTCTGATTTCTGTCCTATTCTATGACTTCTAAATCATTGACGTAAATTGTAAACAATTGCAGCCCCAATACTGATCCCTGAGGTACCCCACTAGTCACTGAAAAACACCCAGAACTTGACTCTTGCTGAAAAAAGAGACATCTTGCAGCAATACTGTGTAAGAGAAAATAACATGTTTTCAGCTAAAGAAAATAAGTGATAACCATTCACAGGATCATTTCGAAGGGCAATGCCTTTGATTAATCAGGGTCAAGCTGTCCTATTTAAACTTCAAAATAATTGCCAGTCACAATTAACAGGTGTATTCTCCATGATAATATCTCTATCAATAAAAAAAATCACATTACCAATTTATTGGAGTTCTTTGAAGGAGTCACATATCCAGTGGATAAAGGTGAACTTGTGGATATACTGAAACTAGATATCCAAAAGGCATTTGATAACATCAAAGGTTATTGTGGAAAATAAGAACTCATGGTGTAGGGAATAATATGGATGGAATCGATATGGAATATGGATAGAAAATCTGTTCACGAGCAGGAAACAAAGTGGGAATAAATGGAATTTTTCTGGTGAGCAGGATGTGATGTGTAATGTTCCACAAGAATCTGTGCTGGGACCTCAATTTTTTACAATTTATATAAATCTCTTGGATGAAAGGATTAAAAGTATTGAACCATAATCCTTACATTGCAGAAGGAGGCCATTCAGCTCATTGAGCCTGCACAGAACTCTTCAAATGACCATCTTACAACCCCCCGCCCTCCTCCCCTCACCACTGTCCGATCACCATATTAGAGAGAAATGAATTGATTGGGGATAGTCAGCATGGTTTTGTGAAGGGTAGGTCGTGCCTTACTAACCTTATTGAGTTTTTTGAAAAAGTGACCAAAGAGGTTGATGGGGGTAAGGCGGTTGATGTGGTATATATGGACTTTAGTAAGGCATTCGATAAGGTGGCCCATGGAAGACTTCTGCAGAAAATGCAGATTTATGGGATAGAGGGTGATTTAGCTAATTGGATTAGAAATTGGCTGGCAGATAGAAGACAGAGGGTGGTGGTTGATGGAAAATATTTATCGTGGAGTTCGGTTACAAGTGGTGTACCTCAGGGGTCTGTTTTGGGGCCCCTGCTGTTTGTAATTTTTATAAATGATCTGGATGAGGGTATTGAAGGATGGTTTAGTAAATTTGCAGATGACACTAAAGTCGGTGGAGTGGTAGATAGTGAAGAGGGGTGTTATAGTTTGCAGAGTGACTTGGACAAGTTGCGGAGCTGGGCCGAGAGGTGGCAAATGGAGTTTAATGTGGAAAAGTGTGAGGTAATGCACTTTGGCAGGAATAATAAATGTGTAGAGTATAGGGCTAATGGTAGGATTCTTAATAGTGTTGATGAACAGAGGGATCTTGGTGTATATGTGCACAGATCCCTGAAAGTTGGCAATCAAGTCGATAAGGTTGTTAAGAAGGCATACGGAGTCTTGGCTTTTATTGGTAGGGGGATTGAATTTTGGAGCCACAACGTCACGTTGCAATCGTACAAAACTCTAGTGCGGCCGCACTTGGAGTATTGTGTACAGTTCTGGTTGCCACATTATAAGAAAGATGTGGAGGCATTGGAGAGGGTACAGAGGAGGTTTACCAGGATGTTGCCTGGTATGGAGGGCAGGTCTTATGAAGAGATGCTGAGGGATTTGAGGTTGTTTTCGTTAGAAAGAGGCGGCTAAGAGGGGACCTTATCGAAACATATAAGATGATTAGAGGTTTAGATAGGGTGGACAGTGATAGCCTTTTTCCTAGTATGGAGAAAGCTAGCACGAGGGGACATAGCTTTAAATTAAGGGGTGGTAGTTATAGGACGGATGTCAGAGGTAGGTTCTTTACCCAGAGGTGGTAAGGGTATGGAATGCCCTGCCTGCTGCAGTTGTAGATGCGCCAAGTTTGGTGGCGTTTAAGAGGTTAGTAGATAAGTTTATGGATGAAAAGGGAATGGTTTAGGTTAGAGGGTCACTGCTTGTTCCTAATTGATCGGTGCAACATTGAGGGCCGAAGGGCCTGTTCTGCGCTGTAATGTTCTATATACCCACACATTTACCATGGCTAATTCATTTAAGCAACACTAAGGTGCAATTTAGTAAACTCCACACAGAGTTGATCCGAGGTTCCAATGCTAATTATTGTGCTGCCATGAAGCTATTAGGCACTATAATGTCATGTTTATGTATTATAATTGGTAAAAGTTATGCCAATTCTTTTTGTTATAGTCTGTGTTCTTAAATAAATTTTATTTGATAAAAGCTTTCCAACATGCCAATTGAGTAGAAAGGATTGAGAGCTTCAGTTTTTAAATGTCCAGATCATCAACTACCTGTCCTGGTCTTCCTACGCCGACACTATAGTTAAGAAAACGCCACCAACGCCTCTATTTTCTCAGAAGACTAAGGAAATTCGGCATGTCAGTTAGTGACACTCGCCAACTTTTACAGATGCACCATAGAAAACATTCTTTTCTGGTTGTATCACAGCTTGGTATGAGTTCCTGCTTTGCCCAAGCCCACAAGGAACTACAAAATATTGTGAACGTAGCCCAATCCATCTCACAAATCAGCCTCCCATTCATTGACTTTGTCTACGCTTTCCGCTGCCTCAGCAAAACAGCCAACATTAAGGATCCACGCATGCTGGACATTCTCTCTTCCACCTTCTTCTGTCAGAGAAAAAGATACAAAAGTCTGAGATCGCATACCAATCGACTCAATAACAGCTTCTTTCCTGCTGCCATCAGACTTTTGAATGGACCCACCTCAAATTAAGTTGATCAATCTCTACACCCCAGCTGTGACTGTAACACTACATTCTGCACTCACTTGTTTCCTTCTGTGTGAACGGTATATTCTGTCTGTATAGTGCACAAGAAACAATAATTTTCATTGTAACTAATACATATGCCAATGATAAATCAAATCAAATCCTGGAGTGAAACACCTTGTGTTCACCTGCACCAAATTCAGCTGTAAGACATAGCATCAAAGCTAACGTCACAAAACACTGTCTTAACAAACAGGAATGTGGGGTTGAGGTTACAAACAGACCAGCCATGATCTTATTGAATGATGGAGCAGGTCCAACAGGCTTACTTCTGCTCCTATAATCACATGTTCATATATACCTGCCAACCAATCATTATTCCCATTTCCAGCAAGAGGATCTAATCATCACTCCTTGACATTCCCATTGCTGAATCCCCCACTGTCAACATCCTGGCAGTTACTAGTGATCATAAGACCATAAGCTATAGGACTAGAATTAGGCCACTCGGTCCATCAAGTATACTCCACCATTTAATCACAGCTGGTATTTTTCTCATCCCCATTCTCCTGCCCTTTCTCCATAACCCTTGATCCCCTTATTAATCAAGAACCTATCTATCTCTGTCTTAAAGACACTCAATGATCTGGCTTCCACAGCCCTCTCTGTCAAAGAGTTCCATAGATTCACTTCTCCCTGGCTCTGGCTGAAGAAATTCCTCCTCATTTCTGTTTTAAAGGATTGTCCCTTCAGCCTGAGTTGTGCCCTCTGGTTCTAGTTTTTTCTACTTGTGGAAACATGCTCTCGATATCCACTCTATCCAGGCCTCTCAAAATCCAAAAAGTTTCAATCAGATCCCCCCTCGTCCCTCTAAACTCCAGGTACAGACTCAGCATCATCAACTTGTTCCTCGTACCATAAGCTCTTCATTCTAGTGATCATTCTTGTGAACATCCACTCGATCCTCTCCAAGATCAGCACATCCTTTCTTAGAAATGAGGCCCATAATACTCCAAATGAGGCCTGATCAGAGCTTTATACAGCCTCCAAAGTCCATCCCTGCTCTTGTATTCTAGACCTCTCAACATGAATACTAACACTGCATTTACCTTCCTAACCGCCGACTGAACCTGCATGTTAACCCTAATAGAATTTTGAACAGTGACTCCCAAATCCTTTTGTCTTTCTAATTGCCTAAAGCATTTCCCCATTTAGAAAACATTTTATGCTTTCATTCCTCTTCCAAAGTGCATAACCTCACACTTTTCCACATTGCATTCCATCTGCCACTTCTCTGCCCACTCTCCTTCTGCAGCCACCTGCTTCCTCAATACTACCTGTCCTTCTCCATATCTTTTGTCATCTGCAAACTTGGCAACAGTGCCTTCAGTTCCTCCTTCCAAATTGTTAAATGGATATTGTGAAAAGTTGTAGTCCCCACTGACCCCTGAGGCACATCACTAGTCAGCGGCTGCCATCCTGAGAAAGACCCCTTTATCCCCACTCTCTGCCTTCTGCCAGTCAGCCGATCCTCTATCCATGCCAGGATCTTACCCTTAACTTATTTAACAGTCTCTAAGCTTGTCAAAGACCTTCTGGAAATCTAAATAAATCACATCCACTGGTTCTCCTTCACCTGACTTCCTTGTTACCTCCTCAAAGAGCTCTAACAGATTTGTTAGACATGACCCTCCCCTTGACAAAGCCATGCTGACTCGGTCCTACTTTATCGTGCATTTCCAAGTACTCCGCGATCTCATCTTTAATGATGGACGCTAAAACCTTGCCAATGACTGAAGTCAAGCTACCCGGCCTATAAATTTCCCATCTGCTGCCTCCCTCCCTTCTTAAACAGTGGTGTTATGTGAGCTACTTTCCAGTCTTTTGCTACCCTCCCTGCCTCCAGTGATTCCTGAAAGATCACTAATGCCGCCACAATTTCCTCTTTTAGAACCCTAGGGTGTAGTCCATTTGATCCAGGTGATTTATCCACCTTCAGATCTTTGTTTCCCTGGAACCTTCTCCTTTGTGATGGCCAGTACACTCACCTGTACCCCCTGACTCTCCTGGAGCTCTGGAATCCCACTGGTGTCAAATGATGACAAAGTAACTATTCAGTTCCTCTGCCATTGCTTTGTTTCCTATTATTACTTTCTCTAGCCTCATTCTCTAGTTGTCCAATGGTTACTTTTGCCTCTCTCATTTTTTTTTAATTGAAAAAGCTTATCTTATATTCTTTTATATTACAAGCTAGCTTACACTCAATTCATTTTCTCCCCCCTTATTGCTTTTTTAGTTGTCCTTTGCTCACTTTTAAAGACTTCCCAATCCTCTGGTTTTCACTAATTCTCACCACTTTGTTTTTTCTTTTGCTTTTATGCTGTCTTTGACTTCCCTCATCAGCTATGGATGCCTCACCCTTCCCTTAGCACGTTTGGATCTTTGGGATGAATTTCTGTTGTGCCACCCGAATAACCCGCAAAAACTCCTGCCATTGCTGTTTCACTGTCTTCCCTGTTAGGCTCCTTTTCCAATCAACTGACCAGCTCCTCCCTCATGTTTTTGTAGTTACCTTTATTTAACTGTAACACTATTACATCTGATTCCAGCTTCTCCCTCTCAAACTGCAGGGTAAATTCTACCATATTGTGGTCACGGTTCCCTAAGGGTTCTTTTACCTTAAGTTCCCTATCAAGTCTGCTTTATTACACATCAAATTCAGAACTGCCTGGTCCCTAATAGGCTCTGTCATAAGCTGCTCCAAAAAACCATTTCATAGACATTCCATAAATTCCTTTTCTTGGGATCCATCCCTACCTACGTAGTTTCCCAGTTCACCTGTATATTGAAGTCCCCGTGATGACTATAATACTTCCTTTTTTATATTCCTTTTCTATTTCCTGATTTATTTTCTACTTCACATCCTGACTACTGTTGGGGTCTGTACATAACTCTCATCAGGGTCTTTTTATCTTTGTGATTCCTCAACTCTACCCGTAGAGATTCTATGCCTGCTAATCCTATATTGCTCCTTACTATGAATTTAATTTCATTCCTTACAAACAATGCAATCCCGGCTCCTTTCCCATTTGCTGGTCCTCCTGATAGGACACATATCCCTGGATATTTAGATCCAAGCCCTGATCCCCTTGCAATCACATCACTGTGATGTCTATAACATCGTACTGGCCAATTTCAAAATGCGCAACAAGCTCATTTATCTTGTTCTGTATACTGCGTGCATTTAGGTACAACATCCTCAGTCTTGCATTGACCACTTCCCTTCTCGTACTTGTCACCTTTTCTGCTCTGCCTGAGGTTAGATTCCTGCTACCTCCTATACTCAGTGTTCTATTATGTGGTCAGGATACTTTACTAAACTCTCCTAAGGCCTCAGCTCCATCAATTTACACTTCTACCCTCTCTAACTTTGATTTTGTACTTCTCCATACAACTGAACCCTCCCCCCAACTATTTCATTTAAAGCCCTATATACAGCCCCTAGTTATACGATTCATTAAGACTCTAATCCCAGCACGATTCAAATGAAGACTATCCCATCAGAACAGGTCTGTTTTTTAATTTAGCTCCTAGTTGTTTATATTCTCTTAACAGAACTTTTGTTCTGATGTCATTGGTTTCAACGTAGAGCACAACTGGGTTTTTACCCTTCCAATCCAAGTTCTCTGCAGCCAAGATATCCCGGACTGAGCACCAGACAGGCAATAAAACCTTCGGGATTCTCAATCCTGGTCACAGAGAGCGGTGTCAATGCCCCTAACTATTCTATCCCCAATTTCAACTACATTTCTTTTTTCTCCCTCCAATTGAACTCCCCTGTACCACAGTTCAGTGATTAATTTGCTCATCCTCCCTGTAGTACCTGTTCCTGTCCATACAGGGAGCAAGAACCTCGAACCTCTTGTACAAGTTCAGGGACTGAGGTTCCTACAACCCTACTTCCTGGATCCCTCTACCTTCCTCACTCACAGCCACACCCTCCTGTTCCTTGGCCAAATTCAAGGTATTTAATCTAAGGGGGTGAGACTGCCTCCTGGGACACAATGTTCAGGTATCTCTCCCCTCCCTAAACTCAAAATCCAGCTCATTCACTCTGAACTAGAGTTCCTCAAGCAACCACAATGGGGTCCACCAGCTCCCACATCATGCATGAACAACACATCACTAACCTTCCATCTCTATTTATTTAATTTAGGCTTTAATTTTTCTAAAATTATATATTTCCTTATTACTTCAGTCTCAACACAATGTCTAACCAGTAATTTCAGTGAATTTTCAAATTTATACAACTTCCTGTTAGCTAATCAAATCACAGCCCTCCGTGATATCACTTTTAAGTTTATTTTGGTCCAAACTCACTGTCAGTTTCAGAGAATCAAGAGTAACACTTGTTCACTAATCAGAACTTTCCTTTATTGCTTTGCTGCCTGTTTCACCTGACAACTCACTGAGTTCACCCAACTCCAAAAGCACTTCTCACAGTCGGAGCAGCACAGTGAGGCCTTTGTTTTTATCGGCAAAACTTACAAAGCCTGGTTTTAACTCATTTGTATAAACAGCCAGCCAAGTTCAGTTGAGAGCTGCCTCAGCTGATTCTTGTTACAGGAATGCACTAATTTGCAGCTTTTAACTTCCCAAATAAAAACTAATTTAGCTCACCCTGAAGGCAAGTTTAACAATTACTTACCACCTTATAACTTGCCACTTGAACTTCCTGTTTTCACCCAATTCCAAAAGCACTCCTCTCAGCCCACTCACCTGGCGAAGGGGCAGCGAGGGCTCCAAAAGCTAGTGGCTTTTGTCACAAAATAAATCTATTGAACTTTAACCTGATGTTGTGAGACTTCTTACTGTGTTTACCCCAGTCCAACACCGACATCTCCACATTATCCCTAAAGCTTGTTAACCATGTAAGTCACAACCAGGAGTGTGATGGAATGTTCCCCAGTTGCCTGGTTGGATGCAGCTCCAACAAAACTCAAGAATTTGACACAATCCAGGACAAAGCAGCTTGCTTGATTTTTTTTTTTCACCACCAATGCATGGTGGCAGCAGTTTGTACCATCTACTAGATGCATTGTAGGAACTGAGAGATCCTCTTCCAAACTCATGACCACTACCATCTAATTGGATAAGAGAAGCAGATATCTGGGAACATCACCAGCTGCAAATTCTTCTCCAAACCACTCACCATCCACCCACTGTTTTACTGTCACTGGGTCAAAATCCAGCACTGTGGATATACCTATATCCCAGCGATTGCAGAGGCTCAAGAAGGCAGCTCACCACCAACTGCTGAAGAGCAATGAAAGATGGGAAATAAATACTGGCTGCACTAGCATGTCCATATCCAATAAATCAGGGTCTTCCAAACCTTTTGGACCACAGAACTCCAAGTGATCTCCCAAACGTTTCAAGAAATCCTGAGCATTGTCATAACGCTGATGCCCCTTTTTCCATGAAATTGTGTGGACAGAAATCAAATCTGAGTCTTTTTGAGCTACATGGATATAGTAATTAGGAATGAGGAGGAGTCACACTCACAAATACCACACCAGCTACACGGTCCCCTCACGTTAAACCCTAGCCAAGCCATCCTCCCCTGGTCTCTTAACATTCACCCCGGAAGTAATATCACTTTAGAAGTGGATAATCTAAAAAGTTATCTTATTGAAAAAAGAATTCTTACTTTTGTCATTTTTAATGGAAGGAGTGAAGCTGGAATGCTGATGTTCATCAGACATGGGAACCTTTCTCTCTCTCAGACCCTCACACTCACCTCTCTCTCTCTCTCTCTCTCTGTCTCTCTCTCTCTGTCCCTGTCCCCCTCCCTCCATCTCTCCCTCCCTCTATCTCTCTCCCTCCCTCCTCCCTCATCTCTCTCCCCTCCCTCCCTCCTCTCTTCCCTCCATCTCTCTCTCTCCTCCCTCCCTCCCTCCCTCCCTCCCTCCCCTCTCCCTCCCTCCCTCTATCCCTCTCCCTCCCTCTCTCTCCCTCTCCCCCTCCCTCTATCCCTCTCCCCTCCCTCTCTCCTCTCCTCCCTCCCTCCCTCTCTCCCTCTCCCTCCCTCCCTCTATCCCTCTCCCTCCCTCCCTCTCTCCCTTTCCCTCTCCCCCCTCTTCCTCTCCCTTCCCCCCTCCCTCTCCCTTCCCCCTCTCCCTCTCCCTTCCCCCTCTCCCTTCCCCCCCTCCCTTCCCCTCCCTCTCCCTCCCTCCCTCTCTCCCTTTCCCTCCTTCCCCTCCTTCCCCTCTCCTCTCCCCCCCCCCCTCCCTTCCCCCTCTCCCTTCCCCCCTCCCTCTCTTCCCCCTCTCCCTTCCCCCCCTCCCTCTCCCTCCCTCCCTCTCTCCTTTCCCTCCTCCCCCTCCCCTCTCCCTTCCCCCCCCTCTCCCTTCCCCCCCCTCTCCCTTCCACCTCTTCCCCCTCCCTTCCCCCCCTCTCCCTTCCCTCTCCCCCCCCCTCTCCCCCCCCCCCCTCCCCCTCCCCCTCCCTCCCTCCCTCCCCCCCTCCTCCCTCCCTCCCCCGCCCCCTCCCCCCTCCTCCCCCCCTCCCTCTCCCACCCCCTCCCTCTCCCCCCCCTCCCTCTCCCCCACCCCCTCCCTCACTCCCCTTCCCTCCCTCCCTCCCCTCCGTCCCTCCCTCCCTCTCCTCCCTCCCTCTCCCCCTCCTTCCCCCCCGTCCCCCCCTCCCCCTCCCCCCTCCCTCCTCCCCCCTCCCTCCCCCCCCTCCCCCCCCCCTCCCCCCTCCCCCCTCCCCTCCCCTCCCCCCCTCCCTCCCTCCCCCCCTCCCCCCTCGCCCCTCCCCCCTCCCTCCCCTCCCCCCCCCCTCCCCCCTCCCCCCTCCCCCCCCTCCCCCCCTCCCTCCCCCCCTCCCTCCCCCCCTCCCCCCCCCTCCCCCTCCCTCCCCCCTCCCCCCCCCCCCCTACCCCCCCTCCCCCCACCCCCCCTACCCCCCCCTCCCCCTCCCCCCCCTCCTCCCCCCTCCCCCCCTCCCTCCCCCCCTCCCTCCCTCCCTCCCCCCCCCTCCCCCCTCCCTCCTCCCCCTCCCTCCCTCCCTCCTCCCTCCCTCCCCCCCTCCCTTCCTCCGCCCCCCTCCCTTCCCTCCTCCCCCCTTCCTCCCCCCCTCCCCCCTCCCTCCCTCCCTCCCTCCCCCTCCCCCCTCCCTCCCCCTCCCCCCTCCCCCTCCCTCCTCCTCCTCCCCCTCCCCTCCCCCTGCCCTCCCTCCCTCCCCCTCCCCTCCTCCTGCCCCTCCCCCCCCTCCTCCCTCCCCTCCCCCCCCCCTCCCCCCCCTCCCCCTCCCCCCTCCCTCCCCCCCCCCCCCCCCCTCCCTCCCCCCTCCTCCCCCCCCCCCTCCCCCCTCCCTCCCTCCCCCTCCCCCCTCCCTCCCTCCCCCCTCCCCCTCCCTCCCTCCCCCCTCCCCCCCCCTCCCTCCCCCCTCCCCCTCCCCCCTCCCCCTCCCCCCCTCCCTCCCTCCCCCTCCCCCCTCCCTCCCTCCCTCCCTCCCCCTCCCCCCTCCCCCTCCCCGCCCCCCCCCCCTTCCCCCCCCTCCCCTCCCTCCTCCCTCCCACTCCCCTCCCCCCCTCTCCCCTCCCCCCTCCCCCCCCTCCCCCTCTCCCTCCCCCCTCCTCCCCCCCCCCTCTCCCCCCCTCCCCCCTCCCCCCCTCTCCCTCCCCCCTCTTCCCCCCATCCCCCCCTCTCCTCCCCCCTCTCCCTTCCCCCCTCCCCCCCTCCCTCTCCCCCCTCCCCCCCTCTCCCTCTCCCTCTCTCTATCCCTCCCTCTCCTCTATCCCTCTCCCTTCCTCTATCCCTCTCCCTCCTCCCCTCCTGTCCCTCCCCCCCTCTATCTATCCCTCTATCCCTCCCTCTATCCCTCTCCCTCCCTCTATCCCCCTCCCCTCTCCCTCTATCCCTCTCCCGCCCTCTATCCCTCGCCCTCTATCCCTCGCCCTCTATCCTCTCGACCTCTATCCCTCTTCCCTATCCCTCTAGCCCTCTAGTCCCTCTCCTCTATCCCTCTAATCCCGCCCTCCCCTCGCCCTCTATCCCTCGCCCTCTATCCCTCGCCCTCTATCCCTCGACCTCTATCCCTCGACCTCTATCCCTCTATCCCTCTATCCCTCCCTCTATCCCTCTATCCCTCGCCCTCTATCCCTCGCCCTCTATCCCTCTATCCCTCTATCTCTCTCACCCACTCACCAGCTCCAAGTTTCCGATCATTTCATTTTCTACACTCACCCAATCAGAGATTGGCTTTTCCAGAAGTCAGCCTCTGATTGGAGGAACAGCTTTGCAGCATTTTTCAATGAAACATTCCCCCCTAACCCCCACACCCGCCCTCCCCAGGGGGCAGCCAGTGGAGACCCCACCTCTTCCCATCCCTCAGGAGGTATTTGAGAACTCCTGACGTCTGTGGAACGCAAGTTTGGGAAATCCTGCCATAAATGAATGATTTAAAAATCACCCTGAACACTAGAACCTAACCTCATTTAGTAACCTTTTGTATGACATTTTATATCTAGAATAAGTTCAGAATTTAACAATTTATTTTTCCTTTTACCCGCGCTGCTAGCTTACAGAGCTCCAATGAAATTGGAGAGGTTAGTGCATGAGTGAACTGAGTGTTGCGAACACACACACACACACACACACACACACACGTAGTTAAGGGAGAGGAGTGGAGGTGTGGTTGAGAGAATACGTTAATGGTTTAACAGTTCATGTATTGCTGCCTCTAGACTTACCGGCCCATTGTAGTTGTAACTGTAATAATTCAACTCGCCATTCTTCTCCGCCAGATAGAATCGGACCCAGTTGTGAAATCCAGACACTTTCCCCTTCTTTACTTCACCTGTTTCCAAAAGAATTTGGTGTAAATTGATTCTGTTTTTATAGTTAATCCTGGATTAATCAGGAGCTAGTCAATCCACAATGCTGGAGGATTTGGGAGATCCTTGGGGGTTGATCAAATTGTTCCAGTGGCACTGAATCCAAAATCTTTACTCTCTTCAACCTTGACAAAGAAAACCTGTGATTTCTCAGAAGTTTAAACATGAGTCTCATTAATATAAGGAAGTAGTAATAGGCCTCTGAGTGATTCAGAATAAGGTTTAGTTTTACGTTTAAGTTTAATTTATCTTTCTGTATCTGTTTGTTAAGAAAGGATGAAAAACTTTGGCATTGATTTAGTTTGTTTGTAAATTGCCTGTATGTCTGTGGATCTGTTTAGATGCTTGTATTTAATTATGATTTTATGAATCCTTAAAACAAACACATGAAATCAAAAAACTAGCATTTGTTAGTCACCAGAACCCACATAGAAAAGCAGAAGCAGTTAGTTCAGTTGGAAGAAGTGCAGGAGTAAACAGCATTTACACAACTACTGGAACAGAGAAGATATGAACAGAGACTGAAGAGAGCAGATCCCAAATATATTGGAGTTGTATCGAACATTGGTGAGATCACAGCGAGACTACTGAATGCAGTTCTGGAAATCTGCCATCCTTACCTGGTCTGGCCTACATGTGACATCGATAGTAGTCATGATGTGGAGATGCTGGCATTGGATTGGGGTAAACATAGTAAGAAGTCTGACAACACCAGGTTTAAATCCAACCAATTTATTTAGAACATAGAACAATACAGCACAAACAGGCCCTACGGCCCACGAGTTGCGCCTATCACATCTACCAATCCACAGACTAATCTAACCCCCCATCCTATTCATTTCCATATACTCATCCAGAAGTGTCTTAAAAGACCCCAGTGAGTTTGCCTCAACAACCTCCGACGGCAGTCGGTTCCATTCACTCACCACCCTCTGAGTGAAAAACCTACCCCTGACATCTCCTTTGTATTTGCTTCCCTGCACCTTAAATCTGTGTCCTCTCGTAGTGACTATTTCAGCTCGGGGAAATAGGGTGGACTCTCAGAGACTATCCCTCTCAACATATTATAAACCTCTAAGAGGTTGCCTCTCAACCTACATCTCTCCAGTGAGAAGAGTCCCAGCTCCCTCAACCTATCTTCATAAGGCCTGCCTCCCAATCCAGGCAGCATCCTTGTTAATCTCCTCTGCACTCTCTCAATAGCCTCTACATCCTTCCTATAGTGAGGCGACCAGAACTGCGCACAATACTCCAAGTGGGGTCTGACAAGAATCTTATAGAGCTGCATCATTACCTCCTGACTCCTAAACTCTATTCCTCGATTAATGAAGGCCAGTACACCGTACGCCTTCTTGACCACTTCCTCCACCTGTGAGGCTGATTTAAGAGTCCTATGGACCCGGACCCCGAGATCCTTCTGCTCTATAACACAGCTAAGACTCCTGCCCCTTATATTGTACTCCTTCATCCCATTATTCTTGCCAAAATGGACCACTACACATTTATCCACGTTGAAGTCCATCTGTCACTTCTCTGCCCAGTCTTGCATCCTGTCTATTTCCTGCTGCAACTTTTGGCATCCCTCCAGACCATCCACGACACCACCGATCTTTGTATCGTCGGCAAACTTGCTAACCCATCCCTCCACTTCCTCATCCAGGTCATTTATGAAAATGACAAACAGCAGGGGTCCCAGAACAGATCCCTGGGGCACTCCACTGGTTACCTACCTCCATGCAGAACAAGACCCATCCACAACCACTCTCTGCCTTCTGCCCACAAGCCAGTTCTGGATCCACGAGGCTAAAGCCCCTTGGATCCCATGCCCTCTCACCTTCTCCAGAAGCCTTGCATGGGGGACCTTATCAAATGCCTTGCTAAAGTCCATGTACACTACGTCCACTGCTCTTCCTTCGTCAATGTGCTCAGTCACATTTTTGAAGAACTCAACTAGGCTCGTAAGGCATGACCTGTCCTTGACAAAACCATGCTGACTATTTCTAATCAGTCCAAACTTCTCCAAATGTTCATATATCTTATCCCTCAGAAGCCTGTCCATCAGCTTACCAACCACTGAAGTCAAACTCACCGGTCGGTAATTTCCTGGACTATCCCTGTTCCCTTTCTTAAAGATAGGAACCACATCTGCAATCGTCCAATCCTCCAGAACCTCTCCCGTTTCCACGGACGACGCAAAGATCATCGCCAGGACCTCTGCAACCACCCTCACCTCCCACAATAACGTGGGGTACATCCCATCCGGTCCCGGTGACTTGTCTATCTTGATAGAATTTAACAGGTCTAACACATCCTCTTTCCTAACATCCACATACTCAATCTTTTCCGTATACCTCAAACCTGCAGTGCAATCTCCCAGATCACTTTCCACCGTGAATACTGAGGCAAAGTACTCGTTAAGCACCTCTGCCATTTCTTCTGGATTCACACAGACTTTTCCCCCTTCACCTTTTATAGGCCCTATCCCTTCTCTTTTCATCCTTTTACTTTTCACATATTTGTAGAAGGCCTTGGGATTCTCCTTAATCTTACCTGCCAAGGCCTTCTCGTGACCCCTTCTGGCTCTCCTAATTTCGTTTTTAAGTTCCCTTCTACACACCTTATATTCCTCTAGATCCCTAACATCCCCTAGCGCTCTGAACCTTTTATATACCTTTTTTTCCTTCCTAACTAGGTTCATCACTACCTTTGTGCACCACGGTTCTCGCGTCCTACCAGAACCTCCTTGATTCCTCGGAACGCTGTCTTGCAGTGCCCCAGACAAACATTCCTTGAAAAACCACCACTTTCCTTCTGTACTATTCCCCAAGAACACCTCCTTCCAGTTTATGCATCCAATTACCTGCCTAATGTTTTCATATTTCCCCTTACTCCAGACATACACCTTCCTAACCAGCCTGATCCTATCTCTTTCCATCGCTATCGTGAAAGAGATAGAATTATGATCTCAATTCCTAAGATGCTCACCTATCCTGAGATCCGACACCTGTCCTGGCTCATTAGCAAGCACCAGGTCAAGTACAGCCTCTCCTCTCGTAGGCTTTTCCACGTACTGTGTCAGGAAACCTTCCTGAACACACCTTACAAACTCCATACCATCCAAACCCCTTACCCTTGGGATATTCCAGTTGACGTTTGGGAAATTGAAATCTCCCATCACGACAACCCTGTTATTTCTACATCTGTCTAGGATCTGTTTCCCTATCTGCCCCTCAAGTTCCCTGTCGCTATTGTTCGGCCTATAGAATATACCCAGCAAAGTTATCGAGCCTTTGCTGTTCCTAACTTCCACCCATAGAGATTCCGTAGACAATCCCTCCCCATCTTCCACCTTCTCTACAGCCATGACACTGTCCCTGATCAACAGTGCCACACCACCTGCTCTTTTCCCCCCAACCCTGTCCCTCCTGAAGCATCTGAATCCCGGCACCTGAAGGACCCAGTCCTGTCCCTGAGACAACCAAGTCTCTGTAATGGCCACCACATCACACTCCCAAGCAGCAATCCACGCCCTAGGCTCATCTACCTTATTTACTACACTCCTGGCATTAAAATAGACACACCTTAGCCCCTCAGTCAGGATATTTCCCTTTTCCACCAGCTGCCTAACCCCCCTCTCAGAGTGCCTACAGTCCTTCCCTACCTGGGAACTAACCTCCTTATTCACCGTCCCATCGATATTCCCACCCCCCAGCTTTTCTAGTTTAAAGATCCCCCAGTATCCCTAGCTAGCCTACCTGCCAAGATATTAGTCCCTCTAGGGTTCAAGTGCCACCCGTCCTTACTGTACAGGTCACACCTGCCCCTAAAGAGGTCCCAATGATCTATGAACCTGAATCCCTGTCCCCTGCTCCAGTCCCTCAGCCATGCATTCATCCTCCACCTCATTTGATTCCTGCTCTCATTCTCCCGAGGCGCAGGCAGCAATCCTGAAATTACTATCTTTGCTTTTCTCTTCCTCAGCTTCCTACCCAGTTCTCTATAATCCCTTTTGATGACTGCCTCCCTCTTCCTGCCTATGTCTGCAGTACCTATATGAACTACAACTTCAGGTTCCTCACTGTCCCCTTTCAGGATGTCTGGGAGGTGTCCAGAAACATCCCGGATCCCAGCTCCAGGAAGACAAACCACCATCCACGACTCTCTCCTGCGTCCACAAAACCGCCTGTCTGAACCCCTCACAGTGGAGTCCCCTATTAGTATCACCTTTCCTCTCTCTTTAGATTTTTGGCGTACTGGCTCAGGTTTAGAGAGCGGGCCACTGCTGGCTCCCTCAGACGAGTTGTCCCCCCCAGTAGTACTCAAGCAGGAGTACTTATTATGAAGGGGGACGCCCTCCGGTGTGCTCTTCATCACCCGAGTTTTCCCCTTCCTGATAGTCACCCACGCGCCTTCTTCCCGTTGCCCTGGTGTGACCACCTGCTGATAACTCCTGTCGATTATCTCCTCGTTCTCTCTAATGAGACGAAGATCCTCAAGCTGCATCTCCAGTTCCTTAACCTTATCCCTTAGGAACTGCAGCTCTACACACCTAGCACAGGTATGGATGTCTGGGAGTCCAGTAGCCTCCAAGACCTCCCACATCTGGCACTGGGAACAACATGCCTGCCTCACACCCATTATTTGCCCTCCTTTAGAAACACAGAGGAAAAAGTAATAAAAACTTATATCTTACCCTGTCTCACCCTTTATGCTTAGGCCCTGTGAGCCAAAGCCCTTACAGCTACACAAAAAAAAAATCTTACCTGCTCTCTCTCTCTTTTTTAGGTTAGAGGAGGGGGGAGGGTGGGATATTCTACCTGTGTAGAGTATCAGGATTTCCCACCGCTCCAATTTATAGTAAGCTTAAAAAACTACACTTCCCATGTGTCCTTGCGACACTTTCCGGCCTCTGGAAAATTTAAAAAAAAACTAGTGAAAAATCAATAAATTGTACAGAAAAATCACACTACTCACCCACACCATTTCTCCACTCGGAATTCGCTGCCTCTCTTCCGTGCCCCCAAGGAACAATGTTTGATAGTAAACTCACAAGCTTTCGACCTATGGTCTTCTTCACCTCTCGACTGTCCTTGGGCAATAAACGCTGGCCCAAGGATGAATTAAAAAGAATTTCTGTTCACATTATAAAAAGGGTGTGATTTCTCTGGAGGGGATGCAGAGGAGGTTCACCATGGTGCTGCCTGGGATGGAGCGTCTCAGTTATGAAGAATGGTTGCACAGGCTTGGGTTATTTTTGTTAGAGCAGAGAAGACTGAAGAACGAACAGATCGAGGTGTATAAGATTATGTGAGAGCTGATAAGGATCAGACATGAATAGGCATCGGTTTAAGGTGGGGGGGGATGGCCAGAATGTTTAGGGAGAACCTGGGGAGAAGCTTTTTTACCCAGAGGGTGCAGATGGTCCCTGGGAGGGTGGTGGAGGTGAGTCACTTTATCTCCTTTAAAAGGTATCTGAAGTCACATTTGGACATCATAACATTCAGGGCTATGGACCAAGTGCCGGCAGATGGGATTAGGTGGGATATCAGGTGTTTCTCACTTGTCGGTGCAGGTGGGTGAAAGGGACAATAAACAATGTGGAATGTTTGGTCACATTTTGCCTAATGGTTTTTACAAAGACTATGTACTTACTGAGAGTGTAAGATTATAAGATAAATATAGAACAGTACAGTTGGGGTTAAGAAAATGTTTAAGTGTTTTATCTTTTCTTGTTTAATCAATGTTTTACTCTTGTGTTAAAAGTTCATTGGCAGAATTTTCCTCACTCGAAACAAATATAAAAGTTAGAATCTATCAAGGTGGCTTCCATCTCGGGACTGGATCTGTCCATGAGTAATATCAGCTGGGATTGGCACACTGATTTTTGCATTGCAGCTAGTCAGGAACCTGGCCAGACAGATGAGTTACAGAATATGCAGTTCAGTATATTGCAATCATTGCTCCTGTGTAAATTCTGTCAGTCCACAAGTATAAACCAGAGTTTCCAATCTCTGCTCTCTGCTCCAGTCTGACACTGTCCTCAGCTTTGAGTATCTTCTGTTCTTCCATTCTGCTCTAAAACTCATGTTGCTGAATAGCATCAGAGCAAGGGATTGCTTCTGAGCCAGCACTACCATACCCATTAATTCAATCTTTTACTCTCATTTTATGTTCTTAAAACTTATTGCTAACTTATTTAATGTTAATGTTGTGCTGATCTTTCTCTTCACCCCATCGGTAAGTGTAACACTATGTCCTGCACTGTCTTCTTTCCTTCTCCCCTTTATATTTGATGAACGATAAGCTTTGTCTGTACAGCGTACAAGAAACAATACTTTTCACCGTATCCCAATACACATAACAATAATACATTTTAAAAGAATCCTGATGGACAATGATCTGTACTTTCAGCTATTCATTTTTTTGTTGACCTTTTGCCAACTCACTCTGAGCTTCAATGCATTGTTTTCTTGTTCTTGATGGTTCAACATACATTTTTCTGAAGTAATGTTGAAGATGATTTTAACTCCTCATACTTTTCCATGACTATATATTGATTCTTGTAGGAATCTCTC
Organism: Sphyrna mokarran; assembly: GCA_024679065.1. Lineage (NCBI taxonomy): Eukaryota > Metazoa > Chordata > Chondrichthyes > Carcharhiniformes > Carcharhinidae > Sphyrna > Sphyrna mokarran. The sequence goes on along the minus strand of JAGIQG010000029.1, from coordinate 427,990 downwards.
AGGATTGTAATGTATGTGTATATTAGAACAAAGAACAGCACATCTGGTTGATTTTTCTCAAATCCTGCTTTGATTTGCCATCTACAGAGTTGAGAATGATTCTTTCTCAGTATCTTTGTGTTATCTCGGAAATCTGTTCACATCTCAAACCATAACACCAAAAGTCATAGAAGCAGAATTAGGCCACTCGGCCCATTGAGTCTGCACTGCCATTTAATATTTTTCTCATCCCCATTCTCTTGCCTTTTTCCCCTTAACCCCTGATCCCTTTATTGATCAAGAACCTATCCATCTCTGCCTTAGATACTCAATGACCCGGCCTCCACAGACTTCTGTGGCAAAGAGTCCCACAAATTCACCATTCTCTAGCTGAAGAAATTTCTCCTTATCTCTGTTTTAAAGGATTATCCTTTTTGCCTGAGGTTATGCCCTCTGGTTCTAGTTTTATCTATTAGTGGAAACATCTTCTCCACATCCAATTTCTCCAGGCCTCACATTATCCTGTAAGTTTCAATAAGATCCCTCGCCCTCCCACAACCACCACGACCCCCATCCTTCTAAACTCCAATGATTGCAAACCCAGAATCTTCACCTGTTCCTCATACGACAAACTCTCATTTTTGTGAACTTCCTCTGGGCTCTTCAAAAGGCCAGCACATCTTTTCTTAGAAATGAAGCACAAAACATAGAGGCCCTTCCGCCCTCGATGTTGCGCCGACCAGTGGAACCAATTTTATGACCCTCTAACCTAAACTATTCCAATATTATCCATATGCCTATCCACTGACCATTTGAACGCCCATAAACTTGGCGAGTCCACAACTGCTACAGGCAGGGCATTCCATGCCCTTACTACTCTCTGAGTAAAGAACCCACCTCTGACGTCCGTCCTATAACTACCACCCCTTAATTTAAAGCTATGTCCCCTCGTGTTATCCGTCTCCATCCAAGGAAAAAGGCTCTCACTGTCCACCCTATCTAACCCTCTAATCATCTTATATGCCTCAATTAAGTCACCTCTTAGCCTTCTTCTCTCTAATGAAAATAACTTCAAGTCCCTTAGCCTTTCCTCATAAGACCTACCCACCATACCAGGCAACATCCTGGTAAACCTCCTCTGTACCCTCTCCAATGCCTCCACATCTTTCTTATAATGTGGCGACCAGAACTGCACACAATACTCCAAGTGCGGCTGCACTAGAGTTTTGTACAAGGCATGATTTTTAACAAGAGGATGTTGGGTGCCTGGAACTCATTGCCAGGGGAGGTCATAGAAGTAGATACGATAGTGACTTTTAAGGAGTGTCTTGACAAATACATGAATACGATGGGAATAGAGGGATCTGGTCCCTGGAAAGGCGGGGAGGTTTTAGGCCAGGCAGTATCGTCAGCACAGGCTTGGAGGGCCAAAGGGCCTGTTCCTATGCTGTAATTTTCTTTGTTCTTTGATCTATTACTTTTCCAATGACTATCTTTGCCTCTCTTTTACCTTTTATATATTGATAAAAGCTCTTCTTACATTCTTTTATACTACAAGCTAGCATACACTCATATTTCATCTCCTCCTGTTTTATTGCTTTTTTAGTTGTCCTCTGCTCACTCTTAAAATCTTCCCAATCCTCTGGCTTCTCACTAATTCTTGCCTCTTTGTATGTTTTTATGCTGTCCTTGACTTCCCTCCTTAGCTATGGTTGCCTCGTCCTCCCCTTAGCCTGTTTCGTCCTCCTTGGGATGAATTTCTGTTGTGCCTCCTGAATAATTCTCAAAAACTCCTGCCATTGCTGTTCCACTGTATTCCCTGCTCCCTTTCCAATCAACTCTGGCCAGCTCATCCCTCATGTCTTTGTAGTTACCTTTATTTAACTGTAATACCATTACATCTGATTCCAGCCTCTCAAACTGCAGGGGAAATTCTATCATATTGTGGGCACTGATCCCTCAGGGTTCCTTCACCTTCAGTTCCCTAATCGAGTCTGTCTAATTACACATCATCAAATCCAGAATTCCCTGGTCCCAGTCGTGAGAGGGCTGCTCTTGGACCTTTTTTGAGAGTATCCTACTGCTTCACGTCGTTAGTGTATGCTTGACCTGGACCATCTGATGGGCAACACGACAGCTCAGTGACTATCGCTGTGCTGTGCAGATATATGGATTTGGGCCTGCGTCTGTGGGAGTTTGCGCATTCTCCCCGTGCTTGCGTGGGTTTTCTCCGGGCGCTCCGGTTTCCTCCCACATCCCAAAGATGTGCTCTTAGGCTAATTGGCAAAACAAATTCTCCCTAAATTGTCTCAAATTTGGTTTTTAATCCATAGTTCTATAAACATGGACAGGGATCACGGGTAGAGATGGGAACATCAGGGTAGCGGCGCGGGCTCGTTGGGCAGAAGGGCCTGTTTCCCGTGCTGTTTTGTTCTTTGTTGTTCTAATAGACTCTGTCACAAGCTGCTCCAAAAAGATCATCTCTTAGTCATTCCACAACTTCTTTTTCTTGGGATCCACTACCTAAGTTTCCCAGTCCATCTGCATATTGAAGTCCCCCATGATTATTGTAATATTGCCTTTTTTATATGCCTCTTCTATCTCCTGATTTATTTTCCGCCTCACATCCTGATGACTGCTGAGGGTCTATACGTAACTCACATCAGGGTCTTTTTACCTTTGTGTCCTCAACTCCACCCACAGAGATTCTATGCCTTCTGATCCTATATCGCTCCTTGTTATCAATTTAACTTCATTCCTTACCAACACTGCAACCCCATCCCCTTTGCCCATCTGCCTGTCCTTCCGAGAGGACACATATTCCTGGATATTTAGATCCTAGCCCTGATCCTCTTGCAGTCACATCTCTGTGAAGCCCACAACATCATACAGGCCAATTTTAATGTGCATTTACCAAGTTCACTTACTTTGTTCTGTATGCTACACACAATCGGGTACATCACCCTCAGTCCTGTATGGACCACCTCCCTTCTTATACCTGTCACCCTGTTTGCTCTGCCTGAGATTCCTGCCACTTTCTAGAGAATATTCTGTTCTATTACATGAAACTTTACTAACCTGTCCTGAGCCCTCAGCCCCTTTATCTAGTTGAGAGTCCTCATCATTAACCTGCACTTTTACCTTCTCCTTTAACTTTGATTTTCTAATTCTCCGTAAAACTGAACCCCAACCCCCTCCCCTACTATTTAGTTTAAAAACCTTAGTTATACGATTCTCCAGGACCCTGGACCCAGTATGATTCAGATGAAGGCCATCCAGGTGGAACACAACAATGCGGATAAGTGTGTAGTGGTCCATTTTGGCAGGAATAATGGGATGAACATAGAACATAGAACATAGAACATTACAGCACAGAACAGGCCCTTCGGCCTTCGATGTTGCGCCGACCAATATAAAAAGCAATGCCCCTCCAAACTAAAACATTCCCTTCTCTTCCATATACTTATCAACTAACCTCTTAAACGCCACCAAACTTGGCGCATCTACAACTGACGCAGGCAGGGCATTCCACTCCCGAACCAACCTTTGGGTAAAGAACCTACCTCTGATATCCGTCCTATAACTATCACCCCTTAATTTAAAGCTGTGTCCCCTCGTGCTAGCTTTCTCCAACCTAGGAAAAAGGCTATCACTGTCCACCCTATCTAAACCTCTAATAATCTTATATGTTTCAATAAGGTCTCCTCTTAGCCGCCTCCTTTCTAACAAAAACAACCTCAAATCCCTCAGCCTCTCTTCATAAGACCTGCCCTCCATACCAGGCAAAATCCTGGTAAACCTCCTCTGTACCCTCTCCAATGCCTCCACATCTTTCTTATAATGTGGGGACCAGAACTGCACACAAAACTCCAAGTGCGGCCGCACTAGAGTTTTGTACAGTTGCAACATGATGTTGCGGCTCTGAAATTCAATCCCTCTACCAATAAAAGCCAAGACTCCATATGCCTTCCTAACAACCTTCTCGACCTGACTGCCTACTTTCAGGGATCTATGCACATACACACCAAGATCCCTCTGTTCTGAAGGAGTACAATATAAGGGGTAGGACTCTCAGCTGTGTTGTAGAGCAGAAGGATCTCGGGGTCCGGGTCCATAGGATTCTTAAATCGGCCTCGCAGGTGGAAGAAGTGGTTAAGAAGGCGTATGGTGTACTGGCCTTCATTAATTGAGGAATAGAGTTTAGGAGTCAGGAGGTAATGATGCAGCTCTATAAGACTCTTGTCAGACCCCAGTTGGAGTATTGTGCGCAGTTCTGGTCGCCTCATTATAGGAAGGATGTAGAGGCTATGAGAGAGTGCAGAGGAGATTTACAAGGATGCTGCCTGGATTGGGAGGCAGGCCTTATGAAGATAGGTTGAGGGAGCTGGGACTCTTCTCACTGGAGAGACGTAGGTTGAGAGGCAACGTGATAGAGGTTTATAAAATGTTGAGAGGGATAGATAGGGTGGACTCTCAGAGACTATTTCCCCGAGCTGAAATGGTCACTACGAGAGGACACAGATTTAAGGTGCAGGGAAGCAAATACAAAGGAGATGTTCAGGGGTAGGTTTTTCACTCAGAGGGTGGTGAGTGAATGGAATCGACTGCCGTCGGAGGTTGTTGAGGCAAACTCACTGGGGTCTTTTAAGAGACTTCTGGATGAGTATATGGAAAAGAATAGGATAGGAGGTTATAGGTAGGTCTGTGGATTGGTAGATGTGATCGGCGCAACTCGTGGGCCGAAGGGCCTGTTTGTGCTGTTCTATATGTGTTTGTTCTATGTTCTAACACACATGACTCTCAAAGACTTCAATTTGTCGTGCGTTTTTAAATATCCTCAGCTTGAATCATTTAATAAAGCCAAAAATCAAAAGTTACTGCAGAAAATAAAATATGTTATAGGATGGAACACATTGGCATGGATAGAAGGGTGGGCTAGCTAACAGGAAACAGAGTAGGCATGGATGGTCTTTTTCAGTTTGGCAACTTGTAACAAGTAGGTGTGTCACAGGGGACAGTGCTGGGACCTCAGCTTTTTACAATTTACATAAATGACTTGGATGAAGGGTTTGGATTGGTGATTGTTAAATTTACTGACAACATTGAGATAGATAGGAAAATAAGTTGTGAAGAGGATATATGAAGGCCACAAAAAGCAATAAAAGGTTAAGTGAGTGGGCAAAGATCTGTTAAATGTAGTTGTGGAGAACACTGGGATACAGGGTTGCAAACTGGAAAGTATTGAAGTAGATAAGGAGGATGTGCTAGATATTCTTGAGGGTTTGAAGTTAGATAAGTCCCCTGGGCCAGACGGGATTTACCCTAGGATTCTCGGGGAGGCGAGAGAGGAGATTGCAGAGCCTCTGGCTCTGATCTTCAGGTCGTCGTTGGTTACGGGTATAGTGCCGGAAGACTGGAGGATAGCGAATGTGGTCCCATTGTTCAAGAAGGGGAAGAGAGACTTTCCGGGGAATTATAGGCCGGTGAGTCTTACGTCTGTTGTGGGCAAAGTATTGGAGAGAACTATTAGGGATAGGATTTATAGTTATTTAGAGAGAAATGAATTGATTGGGGATAGTCAGCATGGTTTTGTGAAGGGTAGGTTGTTCCTTACTAACCTTATTGAGTTTTTTTGAAAAAGTGATCAAAGAGGTGGATGGGGGTAAGGCAGTTGATGCGGTATATATGGACTTTAGTAAGGCATTCGATAAAGTGCCCCATGGAAGGCTTCTGCAGAAAATGCAGATATATGGGATTGAGGGAGATTTAGCTAATTGGATTAGGAATTGGCTAGCTGATAAAAGACAGAGGGTGGTGGTTGATGGAAATTATTCATCGTGGAGTTCGGTTACAAGTGGTGTACCTCAGGGATCTGTTTTGGGGCCCCTGCTGTTTGTAATTTTTATAAATGATCTGGATGAGGGTATGGAAGGATGGATTAGTAAATTTGCGGATGACACCAAAGTCGGAGGAGTGGTAGATAGTGAAGAGGGGTGTTATAGTTTGCAGAGAGACTTGGACAAGTTGCAGAGTTGGGCCGAGAGGTGGCAAATGGAGTTTAATGCGAAAATGTGTGAGTTAATGCACTTTGGCAGGAATAACAAATGTGTAGAGTATAGGGCTAATGGTAGGACTATTAATAGTGTTGAAGAACAGAGGGATCTCGTGTATATGTACATAGATCCCTGAAAGTTGGCAATCAAGTCGATAAGGTTGTTAAGAAGGCATACGAGTCTTAGCTTTTATTGGTAGGGGGATTGAATTTCGGAGCCGCAACGTCATGTTGCAACTGTACAAAACTCTAGTGCGGCCGCACTTGGAGTATTGTGTGCAGTTCTGGTCCCACATTATAAGAAAGATGTGGAGGCATTGGAGAGGGTACAGAGGAGGTTAACCAGGATGTTGCCTGGTATGGAGGGCAGGTCTTATGAAGAGAGGCTGAGGGATTTGAGGTTGTTTTCGTTAGAAAGGAGGCGGCTAAGAGGAGACCTTATTGAAACATATAAGATGATTAGAGGTTTAGATAGGGTGGACAAGTGATAGCCTTTTTCTTAGGATGGAGAAAGCTAGCACGAGGGGACACAGCTTTAAATTAAGGGGTGGTAGTTATAGGACGGATATCAGAGGTAAGTTCTTTACCCAGAGGGTGGTAAGGGTATGGAATGCCTTGCCTGCTGCAGTTGTAGATGCGCCAAGTTTGGTGGCGTTTAAGAGGTTAGTAGATAAGTTTATGGATGAAAAGGGAATGGTTTAGGTTAGAGGGTCATTGCTTTTTCCTAATTGGTCGGCACAACATTGAAGGCCAAAGGGTCTGTTCTGCGCTGTAATGTTCTATGTTAAATGGAATATAATGTTGGGAAAGTATGAAATTATCCATTTTGGCAGGAAGAATAAAAAAGAAGCTTATTATCCAAATGGTGAGAGATTGCAGTGCTGTGAGGTACAAAGGGATCTGGGTGTCCTAGTGGATGAATCACAAAAGACTGATCTACAGGAACAGTGAGCAATCAGGAAAGCTAATCAAGTGGCATCATTTATTATGAGGGAAATTGATTACAACAGTAAGGAGATTATGCTTCAATAACATGAAGGCAAAATACTGCAGATACTGAAATCTGAAACAAAAACAGAAAATAACCGAAAAACTCAGCAGATCTGACAGCACTGTGTGGACAGAACTCAAAACATTGGCTCTATTCTACCTCCACAAATGCTGTCAGACCTGCTGAGTTTTTCCAGCATTTTCTGTTGTGATAATGCTTCAGTTGTACAGGGTTCCAGTGCAATCACATTTGGAGTATTATGTACAATATTGATTATGTTATTTAAGAAAGCAAGTGAATGTGTTGGAAGCAGTTCAGAGAAGCATTAGCTTGCAAATACATGGAATGGGTTGGTTGTCTTATGAGGAAAAGCTTGTATCTGCTGGAGTTTAGAAAAATAAAAGGCGATTTCATTGAAACAGGGTGGATGTGGAGAGGATGTTTAATGGTTACTGCGTGATGTTAAGACACTCAATGAGATTCTGTTACTGAGAATTGATGGTGACAATGTGAAAGGAGAAGCTAGCAGTAAATGTATAACGGTGAATCTTGTTAAGCCACATCACAAGGTTCAGCCACATTTCAGTGCTGACCATAGCTGTTGAGATGCAGTTGCAACTTTTAACCGTAGGTGCTGCAAATTTCCTGGTGCAAAACTTGTCAGGAGTTTACATAGGCTTTTCAAAATCATCACCTACCTGAAAAGACATGTTCAAAACCACTGGAATCAAGAACGCCATTGGACCGAGAGTAGAGACCAAACCACATCTTCTTTAGGTCCTCCTCAAATTCCACCTTGGAATTGTATATCTCTATGAATAGAGAACAGATATCAGAAATATAAACCACTAAAAAATCCCATTGTGTTTATCAGTGCCTCTGACTGTATCTAACAGTGTGTGACTGTGAGTGTCTGACTGTGTAACAGTGTGTGACTGCTAGTGTGTCTGACTGTGTGTAAAGGTATGTGACTGTGTGTAGCTATCTAACTGTGTGGCTTCAGAATGTTATGTTGCCTCCCTGCTGCTGTCACTGAACAGTTGCAGGGTATTCTGAAAGGAGAGGGTGCTTGACCGTGTGTCTGATTGTGGATGCTCCTTGAGGAAGGCTGGGCATGTTTCCAGTACGTGTGCAGGAAGTGTGTCCAGCTGCAGCTCCTGGCAGCTCGAGTTTCAGGGCTGAAACGGCGGCTGGGGACACTGTGGAGCATCTGCAAGTCCGAAAGCACGGTGGATAGCACATTTAGAGAGGTGGTCACACTATAACTGCAGGGGCTTGGGGAATGAGTGATTATCAGGCTGTCCAAGAGGTAGTTCAGGAGACTCCTGGGATTTTGTTCGCTAATCAGTATTCCATTTTGGAGGCAGATAGGGGCGCTGGTTCGTCCAGGGAGTGCAGACAGAGCCAAGTTTCTGGCACCACAAACAGCCACTATGACAGCTGGGGGAAAGAAAGGCAGGACAATATAGTAATGGGGGATTCAATAGTCACAGGGAGAGCCAGGCATTACTGTAACTGTCAACTTGACTCCAGGATGATCTGTTGCCTCCCTGGTGGTAGGTTCCACTGATATCACTGAACTGCTGCAGACCATTCTGAATGAGGGTGAGAAGACAGAGGTTATAGTACGTGTTGGTAGCAATCAGATTGAGAGAGAGAATGATGAATTTTTGCATCAAGGATTCACATGGGAGCAAGCACAGAAATAGAACGGTAGTACAGATGAATGCATGACTTAAGAGTTGGTGCAGGAGGGAGAGTTTTAGATTCCTGGATCACGGGACCTTTTCTGGGGAAGGTGGAACCTGTACAAAAGGGACAGTTTATATCTCAACCAGAATGGAACTAACATCCTTGTTGAAGTTTTGCTGGTGCTTTTGGGAAGAATTTAAACTAATTTGGCAAGGGAGGGACACAGACCATTAGCAGAATAAGGACATGGAATCATACAGCAAAACAAACAATTCAGAGGGAGTGCAGCTGTATTAAATTTCAAGAGAGTAAGGCCAAGCTGCATAACCTCTACTTTAATGCCAGGAGTATTGCAGTAAAACGGATGAGTTGAGAGCAATGACTAATATATGGAATTGTGACATAGTAGCCATCACAGAGACATGGTTGAAGGAAGGATATAATTGGCAACTCAATATTCTGGGATATAGAATCTTCAAGTGAGACGGGTCGGAGATGAAAGAGGAGGAGACATTGCATTATTACTTAAGGAGTTTGTCTGGAGTAAGGGGAAATATGAAGACATCAGGCAGATAATTGGATGAATAAACTGGAAGGAGACATTCCTGGGGAAAAGTACAGAAGGAAGGTGGCGGATATTCAAGGAATGTTTGTCTGGGGCACTGCATGACAATGTTCCGATGAGACCAGGAGGTTTTGGTAGGACGCGGGAACCGTGGTGCACGAAGGCTGTGGTGAACCTAGTCAGGAAGAAAAGAAAGATGTATAAAAGGTTCATAGAGCTAGGAGATGTTAGGGATCTTGAGGAGTATAAGGTTTGTAGAAAGGAGCTTAAAAAGGAAATTAGAGAGCCAGAAGGAATCATGAGAAGGTGGTTGGTAAGATTAAGGAGAATCCCAAGGCCTTCTACAAATATGTGAAAAGTAAAAGGATGAGAACAGAAGGGATAGGGCCTATAAAAGGTGAAGGGGGAAAAGTCTGTGTGAATCCGGAAGAAATGACAGAGGTGCTTAATGAGTACTTTGCCTTGGTATTCACGGTGGAAAGTGATCTGGGAGATTGTACTACAGGTTTGCGGCAAACGTAAAAGATTGAGTATGTGGATGTTAAGAAAGAGGATGTGTTAGACCTGTTAAATTCTATCAAGATAGACAAGTCACCGGGACCGGATGGGATGTACCCCAGGTTATTGTGGGAGGTGAGGGATGTCATTGCAGAGCCCCTGGCAATGATCTTTGCATCGTTGATGGAGACGGGAGAGGTTCCGGAGGATTAGAGGATTGCGGATGTGGTCCCTATTTTCACAAAAGGGAACAGGGATAGTCCAGGAAATTACCGACCGGTGAGTTTGACTTCAGTGGTTGGTAAGCTGATGGAGAGGCTTCTGAGGGACAAGATTTATGAGCATTTTGGAGATGTTTAGAATGATCAGAAATAGTCAGTAGGTTTTGTCAAGGGCAGGTCGTGCCTTAAAAGCCTAGTTGAGTTCTTTGAAAATGTGACTGAACACATTGACGAAGGAAGAGCGGTGGACGTGGTGTACATGGACTTTAGTAAGGCATTTGATAAGGTCCCCCATGCAAGACTTCTTGAGAAGGTGAGAGGACATTGGATCCAAGGGGCTTTGGCCTTGTGGATCCAGAACTGGCTTGCCTGCAGAAGGCAGAGAGTGGTTGTGGATGGGATTTTTTCTGCATGGAGGTCGGTAACCAGTGGACTGCCCCAGGGATCTGTTCTGGGACCCCTGCTGGTTGTCATTTTCATAAATGACCTGGATGAGGAAGTGGAGGGATGGGTTAGTAAGTTCACCAACAATACAAAGGTCAGTGGTGTTATGGATGGTCTGGAGGGATGTCAGAAGTTGCAGCGGGACATAGACAGGATGCAAGATTGAGTGGAGAAGCGGCAGATGGACTTTAATGTGGATAAATGTGTAGTGCTCCATTTTGGCAGGACCAATGGGATGAAGGAGTACAATATCAAGGGTAGGAGTCTTAGCAGTATTGAAGAGCAGAAGGATCTTGGGGTCTGGGTCCATAGGACTCTTAAATTGGCCTCGCAAGTGGAGGATGTGGTCAAGAAGGCGTATGGTGTACTGGCCTTCATTAATCGAGGGATTGAGTTTAGGAGTCGGGAGGTAATGCTGCAGCTCTATAAGACCCTTGTCAGACCCCACTTGGAGTACTGTGCGCAGTTCTGGTCTCCTCACTATAGGAAGGATGTGGAAGCTATTGAAAGGGTGCAGAGGAGATTTACAAGGATGTTGCCTGGATTGGGAGGCATGCCTTATGAAGATAGGTTGAGAGAGCTGGGACTCTTCTCCCTGGAGAGACGAAGGTTGAGAGGCGACCTGATAGAGGTTTATAAAATATTGAGAGGAATAGATAGGGTGGACTCTCAGACGCTATTTCCCAGGGCTGAAATGGTCACTACGAGAGGACACAGATTTAAGGTGCAGGGAAGCAAATTCAGAGGAGATGTTAGGGATAAGTTTTTCACTCAGAGGGTGGTGAGTGAATGCAATCGGCTGCCATCGGTGGTGGTCGAGGCAAATTCACTGGGGTCTTTTAAAAGACTTCTGGATGAGTATATGGGAACTAATGGGATTGGGGGTTATAGATAGGTCTGTGGATTGGTAGGTATAGATGGGCGTGTTTTTGCTGTAGTGTTCTATGTTCTATGAGTCAGTAATTGCAGAAGAAGAGATGATATCTTGGAAGAGGAATCAAATGAAGCTTTGTGGGTAGTGCTTAGAAACAAAAAAAGGGACAGCCACATTGTTAAGTACTTACTGTAGACCCACAGACAGTCAGAGGGATATTGAGGAGCAAATATGTGCTCAGTTTGTGGAGATATAAACAATAACAATATTAGCTGGTTTCAACTTTCCCAACATTAACTGGGATATACACAGTGTTAAGTGTTTGGATGGAATAGATTTCTTGAAACGTGTCCCAGAGAACTTTTAAAATCACATTTAAATGTGGAGTGTCCAATAAGAAATGGCACTGTGTTAGACCTGATTCTGGGAATGAGGTTGAGGTCCTGGTGGGGAAGCATTTTAGTGGTAATGATCACAACATAGTACAATTTAAGCTTGTTTTGGATAAGGAAAAAGACAAGCTGCAAAAAAAAATTTTGGACTGGGGGAGAACAGTTTTTAAATTAAAACAGGATCTGGCCAAGGTAGACTGGGAACAGCTACTAATGGAAAAATCTACAGAAGAGAAATGGGAAGGGTGCAAGCCCAGCATTCTCCCCCCCCCCAGGGTGATAGGTAGGAATAAGAAGCCCAGAGAACTATGGATAACTGGAGATATTCAGGATCCAATGAGAAGGAAAGAAAGGGTTCTAAAAAGTACAAAGGGAGCAAATCATTAGAGGCATTAGCGAGGCCTAGAAAGTGCAGGCTGGAACTTAAGAAAGCAATTAGGAAATGCAAAGAGGGATATGAGAAAGCTCTGATTAGTAAAAGTAAGAAAAATTCCAAGATATTTTGTAAGAAAATCAGTGATAAGAGGATAAGCAGGGAAAGAATAGGGTCCATTTGGGACAAGGGAGGTAATCTGTGGGTGGAGCCAGAGGACATTAGTAGACTGTTGAATGAATATTTCACATCCATCTTCACCCAAGAGAACGAGGACAATGGTGTGGAAATCAGAAATAGAGACTGTGACGGGTTCTTGAGCAAATTGGCATAGAGATGACAAGAAATTGGAGATTCTGACAGGTTATAAAGTGGATAAATCTCCAGGTCCAGATGAATTGTGCCCTTGGCTGCTGTGGGAGGCTAGGGGCTCTGACCCAAATTTTCAATTCATTTCTGGCCATGGGGAAGGTGCCAGATAACTGGAGATCAGCTAATGGCTAATGTGGTTGTACTATTTAAGAAGGGTTGTAGAGTTAAACCAAGGAACTACATTCCAGTGAGTCTCATGTCAGTGGTAGGGAACCAATTAGAGAAACTTTTGAAGAAGAGTATCTATTTCCATCTGTAGATGCGAAGCTTGATTAGAGATAATCAGCATGGCTTCAACTGAGGGAAGTCATACCTAACAAATGTTATTGAATTTTTTGAGGAGGTGACCAGGTGTGTAGATGGAGGTAGCACAGTTGATGTAATTTATATGGATTTCAGCATGGCCTTTGGCAGAGTTCCACATGGGAGACTTATAAAGAAGATGAATACACATAGGATACAGGGTAATTTGATAAAGTGGATTCAAAATTGGCTCAGTTATTGGAGACAGAGGATGATGACAGAAGGCTGCTTTAGTGGACTTTAGCAAAGCCTTTAACAAGGTACAGCATGGTAGGATATTGCATAAAGTTAAATCTCATGTGATCCAGGGTGAGATATCTAAAGGGATAGAAAATCAGCTTCTTGCCAGAAGCCAGAGGGTAGTTGCAGAGAGTCGTTTTTCAAAGTGGAGGACTGTGACCAGCGGTGTTCCTCAGGGATCAGTGCTGGGTCAACTGTTATTTGTCATTTATATTAACAATTAGGATGAGAACGTAGGGGGCATGATTAGAAAGTTTGCAGATGACGCTAAGATTAGTGGCATAGTGGACAGTGAAAAAAGTTATCTCCAATTGCAATGAGATCTTGATCAATGAGGCCAGTGGACTAACAAATGGCAGGTGGAGTTTAATTTAGATAAATGTGAGGTGATGCATTTTGGTAGATTGAACCAGGGCAGGATTTACTCAGTTAATGGTAGGGCATTGAGTTACAGAACAAAGAAATCTCGGGGTACAGGTTCATAGCTCCTTGAAAGTGGAGTCACAGGTGGACAGAGTGATGAAGAAGGCATTCAGCATAGAACATAAAACACTACAGCACAAACAGTCCCTTTGGCCCACAAGTTACGCTGATCACATCTATACCGACCAATCCACAGACCTATCTATAACCCCCTATCCCATTAGTTCCCATATATTCATCCAGAAGTCTTTTAAAAGACCCCAGCGAGTTCGCCTCTACCACCACTGATGGCAGCCGATTCCATTCACTCACCACCCGCTGAGTGAAAAACTTACCCCTAACATCCCCTCTGTATTTGCTTCCCTGCACCTTAAATCTGTGTCCTCTCATAGTGACCATTTCAGCTCGGCGAAATAGCCTCTGAGAATCCACCCTATCTATTCCTCTCAACATTTTATAAACCTCTATCAGGTCACCTCTCAACCTATGTCTCTCCAGTGAGAAGAGTCCCAGCTCCCTCAACCTATCTTCATAAGGCCTGCCTCCCAATGTAGGCAACATCTTTGTAAATCTCCTCTGCACCCTCTTAATAGCTTCCACATCCTTCCTATAGTGAGGCGACCAGAACTGCGCACAGTACTCCAAGTGGGGTCTGACAAGCTTTTATAAAGCTACATCATTATCTCCTGACTCCTAAACTCAATTCCTCAATGAAACCAATGCTTGGTTTCATTGGTTATTACACTGAACTCAGGAGTTGGGACGTCTTGTTGAAGTTAGCAGATAAATATATAGGGATGTGGTGGTAGGGGGTGGGTGGGACTGTGGTAAGTGCTGACTCAATGGGCCAACTTGCCTCTTTCTGCATCGTAGAGTTTCTATGGTTCTATGATTCTATATCTAGCAACTTGTTCCAAACACTCACCACCCTCTGTGTGAAAAAATTTTCCCTCTTGATACTTTTATATCTCTTCCCTCTCAACTTAAACCTATGCCCTCTAGGTTTAGACTGCCCGACCTTTGAGAACAGACATTGACTATCGAGCTGATCTGTGCCCCTCATTATTTTATAGATCTCTATAAGGTCACCCCTCAGCCTTTTACACTTCAGAGAAAAAAACTCCTAGTCTATCCAGCTTTTCCTTATAACTCAAACCATCAAGTCCCAGTAGTATCGTAGTAAATCTTTCTGAATCTTTCTAGTTTTATAATGTCCTTTCTATAATAGGATGACCAGAACTGTATGCAGTATTCCAAGTATGGCCTTACCAATACCTTGTACAACTTCACGGGAGCACCTAGAGGAAACCCACACAGACACGAGGAGAATGTGCAAACTCCACACAGACAGTGACTCAAGCCGGGAATCGAACTCCGGTCTCTGGAGCGGTGAAGCAGCTGTGCTCACCACTGTTACTAGGTGTTTAGAGAGGCAAGGATTGATTAGAGACAGTCAGCATGGCTCTGAGTGGAAAATCATGTCTCACGAATTTGCTTGAATTTTTTTGAAGGGATAACCAAGAAGGTAGATGAGGGAAGTTCAGTCAATGTTGTCTATATGGACTTTAGAAAGTCCTTTCACAAAGTAGTGCATTGTAGATTATTGCATAAGATTAAATCTCACTGTACCCAGGTGAGATAGCCAATTCATCAGCCCACTGGCCCAATTGATCAAAATCCTAGATAACTTTCTTCACTGTCCACTGTGCCACCAATCTTAGTGTCATCTGCAAATTTACTAATCATGCCTCCTATATTCTCATCCAAATCATTAATATAAATAATTAATAGCACCAATCCCTGAGGCACACCACTGATCACAAGCTTCCCATTTGAAAAGCAACCCTCCACAACCATCCTATCTACTGTGATCAAGACAATTTTGTATCCAATTAATAGAACATAGAACATTATAGCACAGAACAGGCCCTTCGGCCTTCGATGTTGCGCCGACCAATATAAAAAGCAATACCCCTCCGAACTAAACCATTCCCTTCTCTTCCATATACTTATCCATTAACCTCTTAAACGCCACCAAACTTGGCGCATCTACAACTGCCGCAGGCAGGGCATTCCACTCCCTAATCACTCTTTGGGTAAAGAACCTGCCTCTGATATCTGTCCTATGACTATCACCCCTTAATTTAAAGCTGTGTCCCCTCGTGCTAGCTTTTTCCATCCTAGGAAAAAGGCTATCACTGTCCACCCTATCTAAACCTCTAATCATCTTATATGTTTTGATTAGGTTATGGGGTCAGGGTGGTGAAGAAGACATTCGGCATGCTTTGTTTCATTACAGGAGCTGGGGCATTTTATGAAGTTTTACAAGATATTGGTAAGGCCACACTTAGATTACTGTGTACAGTTCTGGTCACTCTGTTATAGAAAGGATATTATTAAACTAGAAAGAGTGCAGAAAAGATTTACTAGGATGCTATCCGGACTTAGTGGTCTAAGTCATAAGGAGAGGCTGGATAGACTGGGACGTTTTCCTCTGGAGCATAGAAGGCTAGGGGATGATCTTATGGAGGTTTATAAAATAATGAGATCAGCTAGATAGTCAACATCTTTTCCCAAGAGTAGAAGGTTCTAATTCTTGAGGGCATAGGTTTAAAGTGAGAGGGGAGATGTACAAAAAAGTCCAGAGAGGGAATTTTTTCGTACAGAGGGTGGTGAGTGTCTGACAATTTTGTCTTTTAAAAAGCATTTAGACAATTACATAGATAAGATGGGTATAAAGGGACATGGGCCACATGTGGGAAATTGAGACTAGCTTAATGGTAAAAGCTGGATGGCATGGACAGGTTGGGCTGAAGGGCCTGTTTCCATGCTGTGACTCTATGACACTTCTGACTTGTACCTTATAGATAACGGACAGGCTTTGAGGAGTCAGAAGGTGAGTTACTTGCTGCAGGAGTTCTAACCTCCAACCTGTTCTTATTGCCACAGTATTTATACAGTTCAGTGGTAACCCAGGATGTAGATACTGGGGGCTACAGACAGTAATGTTATTGAAGGGGGTACAGTTGGATTCTCTATTGTTGAAGATGATCACTGCCTGGCACTTGTGTGATGCAGATGTTATTTGCCACATATTAGCCCAAGGGTAAATGTTCCTATTATTATTCTTGTTTGTATTTGATTACAGCTATATAATTGCCTCTTTCCCACTGCTTTGTGGCCAATCGAGTATAGACTACATCCAATCATGTAGTTGTACCTGTGTTTTTTTGCAGACTATCGGAATGGGCACTGTCTCAAACAACCTCCCTGTGAGTTCAGACCATTCTATCATTATCTGATTCTAAGGTCATGCCTGATGTGTGTGGCTCAGAATTGATTATGATATTCCCACTGCACCAACCAATCATTTGGAAAGGATTAGCACAATTTACCAATTCCAAGATCCTGTTTGCCTTTTTAACAATTTATTCAATCAATTTATCCTGTCACCTTCGACAATTTGCCGGTATGACTTCTTTAAAGCTGTTCTCTTTTTATTAATTGCCTTCATCTGTTTACCAAATGTATCAATTTATATTTCTATACATTACATCTACCATATGTCTGCATCAATCTATCCTCGTTCCCCCATTAGGGTAATGGTGGACTGGACTCTCAGGCTGGAGTTTTCCTTCTGGGTTACATGTCATAGCTGCTCTGTTGATATGCTGGCTGATGCTGAGTGACAGAGCAGGAGTTAAACCTGATGGAGAGTTAACTGGTGTTGGATTTATCCTGCTTTTTGTGTACTGGATATACTGGGATAATTGTCAGGTGATGTGTCTCCATGCTTCTTTGGCCATTGGGAAGAAGGCAGTAGAAAGTGCTGCTGGGAGCGGTGTTGAATCTATCTGTTTCCTACATCACACACTGCATTTCCCAGTGAAGACAAAGCTGCAGTTTGGGGACATAAACTTACATCACTGCTGAAAGAATGTTGTACCGTTGTTTAAAAAGGGTAGTAGGGAAAACCCTGGAAAGTATAGGCCGGTGAGTTTGACGGCAGTGGTAGAGAAGCTGTTGGAGGGGATTCTTAGAGATAGGATGTATAGGCACTTAGAGCATTGCGATCTGATTAGAGATACACAGCGTGGCTTTGTTAAGGGGAGGTCGTGCCTTACAAATCTGGTAGAATTTTTTTGAGGAGACGATGAAAATGGTGGACGAAGGGCGAGCCGTTGATGTCGTCTATATGGATTTCAGTAAGGTGTTTGACAAAGTCCCTCATGGGAGGTTAGTTGAGAAGGTCAAGGCTAATGGGATACAAGGACAGGTAGCTAGATGGATAAGTAACTGGCTTGGTAATAGGAGACAGAGAGTAATAG
Organism: Sphyrna mokarran; assembly: GCA_024679065.1. Classification (NCBI taxonomy): domain Eukaryota; kingdom Metazoa; phylum Chordata; class Chondrichthyes; order Carcharhiniformes; family Carcharhinidae; genus Sphyrna; species Sphyrna mokarran. Next base: position 410,243 of record JAGIQG010000029.1, on the reverse strand, counting down.
TGGAAGGGTGTCTTTCTAGCTGGAGGTTGGTCATTAGTGGTGTGGCACAGGGCTCGGTACTGGGACCTCTTCTATTTGTAATATATATAAATGACTTGGAAGAGGGAGTAAGTGGAGTGATCAGCAAGTTTGCAAACAATACAAAGATAGTGGACTTCCGGATAGTGAGGAGCGTTGTCAGGCGATGCAGCAGGACATAGATAGGCTGGTAGCTTGGGCAGATAGATGGCAGATGGAATTCAATCCTGATAAATGTGAGGTGATGCAGTTCGGGAGAAAGAATGTAGTGGGGAGGTATATGATAAAGGGTAGACCTATTCAGAGTGTAGAAACGCAGAGGGACCTGGGGGTGCAGGTGAACAAGTCTCTGAAGGTGGCAGAGTACGTGGAGAAGGTTGTGAAGGAAGTATATGGTATGTTAGCCTTTATAGGAAGGGGTATAGAGTACAAAAGCTGGCCTTTAATGTTGCAGTTGTATAGAACATTGGTTAGACCTCACTTGGAATACTGCATTCAGTTCTGGTCACCTTACTACCGGAAGGACGTGGAGACTCTGGAGAGAGTGCAGAGGAGGTTTACCAGGATGCTGCCTGTTATGGAAGGTCTGAGTTACGAGGAGAGATTAGGCAAATTGGGACTGTTTTCCTTAGAAAGACATAGACTTAGAAGAGATCTAAAGAGGTGTACAAGATTTATGAGGGGTATAGATAGAGTAAACAGGGTTAAGCTTTTTCCTAGGATGGACTGAAATAGCACGAGGGGTCACGGGCTTAGGGTGAGGGGCGTAAGGTATAATTTGGATGCTAGAGGGAGTTTTTTTCACAGAGGGTGGTGGGGGTATGGAACACACTGCCAAGTAAAGTGGTGGAGGCAGGCACTCTGGAGTTATTTAAGAAATACTTAGATGGGCACATGAACAGAATGGGAATGGAGGGGTATAGAAAACTGATTTAAAATAGGGATCATGAGCCTTGGGAGTCCCTGGGAAGTGTGTAAATAGATGATGATATTGATGTACTTGTTTTTATCCTACAGGTGCTTTGGTCCACCTTGTTGTCTAACAAGGGGCATACACGCGATGGGTCGTGAGAGGGCTGCTCTTGGATTTTTTCGAGAGTATCCTAGTGCTTCACGTCGTTAGTGTACGCTTGACCTGGACCATTTGATGGGCAACACGATAGTTCAGTGACTATCGCTGTGCTGTGCAGATACATGGATTTGGGCCTGTGTCTGTGGGAGTTTGCGCATTCTCCCCGTGCTTGCATGGGTTTTCTCCGGGTGCTCCGGTTTCCTCCCACATCCCAAATATGTGCTCTTAGGCTGATTGGTGGAACAAATTCTCCCTAAATTGTCTCAAATTTGGTTATTAATCCGTAGATCTATAAACATAGACAGTTAGATAAGATCACGGCTAGAGGTGGGAACATCAAGGTGGTAGCAAGGGCTCATTGGGCCAAAGGGCCTGTTTCCCGTGTTGTTTGGTTTTTGTTTTGTTGTTTGTGATTGATCATGGCTAGGGGATCTTCACAGTAACTTCATGTAATCTTACTTGTGACACAAATAAACTTTAAACTTACTCTTTACCAGGAGAATCCTGTACAACTTGTCCATGACAGAACTCTTCATAATCTCAGTGATAAACATATCTTGTTCTTCCAGCTGTTCCATTGTGAACTTTTCCTCAATGCCAGTCATGCGGTGGTAATTGTTTAAAAGTGCAATGAATTTAGCAAATGTAGGTTTTGAGAACAGGACCTCTTCATTCACATAGGCAAAAAGTCTAAATAAGAAAAGGAAGAGAAACTGTGAGATTAGGAACGGAGGTGGCAAGAGTTTTCGTGAGCCATGTCTGATATGAAATTTGAAGTCATGATGTGGAGATGCCGGTGTTGGACTGGGGTAAATGCAGTAAGAAGTCTCACAACACCAGGTTAAAGTCCAACAGGTTTATTTGACAGTAAATTTGAGATTTAATTTTATTAATAAATAATAATAAATTTATTTGATAGTAAGCTTATGACATTTACTATCAAATAAACCTGTTGGACTTTAACCTGGTGTTGTGAGACTTCTTAATGAAATTTGTAGTCATTACTTTGTAGACTACCTGGGTTACTGTTTAGGATGATTAAAGTGTAATTCTGCACTGTTAGGACTTTGATAACCACAGAATAATAGAATCATACAATTGTTACAGAAAGAGGCCATTCAGCCCATTGTGCTTCTGCTGTTCCTCTGAAGGAACAATTCGTAAATTGTTCAAGTATATCCTGTACACAAAAACAGGAGAAATCCAACCAATCAATTACTGCTCCATCAGTCTACTCTCGATCATCAGTAAAGTGATGGAAAGGTCAATGACAGAGCTGTCAAGCAGAACTGCTCAGCAATAACCTGCCGAGTAATGCCCATTTTAAGTTTTTCAGGATAATTAAGCTCCTGACCTCACTATTCTCTCTGACACTTTCATCTCCTTCCTAAAGTGCAGCACCTGGAACTGGATACAATCTTCCAATCAGGGCTGATCAGTGCTTTATAGCACTGTTTAGCAGAATTTCCTTGTTTTTCACTCTGTGCTGCAACTGACAAAATCCAGGATGTTGCACATTTAACTCCATCATCTTAACATAAGAACAAGGAGCAGGAGTCGGCCATCTGACCCCTTGAGCCTGCTCTCCCATTCAGTAAGATCATGGCTGATCTTTTCATTGACTCAGCTCCACTTACCCTCCCGTTCACCATAACCCTTAATTCCTTTACTGTTCAAAAACTTATCTATTCTTGTTTTAAAAACACTCAATGAGGTCTCTTCAATTGCTTCACTGAACAGGGAATTCCACAGATTCACAATCCTTTATGGGAAGAAGTTCCTCCTCAACTCAGTCTTAAATCTGCTTTCCCTTATTTTGAGGCTATTTATAGATTTGAAAATGATAGCATTTTTAAATGCTATCAAGATAGACAAGTCTCCAGGACCAGATGGGATGTACCCCATGTTACTGTGGGAGGTGAGGGATGTCATTACAGAGCCCCTGGCGATGATCTTTGCGTCGTCGATGGAGACGGGAGAGGTTCCGGAGGATTGGAGGATTGCGGATGTGGTCCCTATTTTCAAGAAAGGGAACAAGGATAGTCCTGGAAATTACCGACCGGTGAGTCTGACCTCAGTGGTTGGTAAGCTGATGGAGAGGCTTCTGAGGGACAAGATTTACGAGCATTTGGAGAAGTTTAGGTTGATTAGAAATAGTCAACATGGTTTTGTAAAAGGCAGGTCGTGCCTTACGAGCTTAATTGAGTTCTTCGAAAATGTGACTGAACACATTGACGAAGGAAGGGCAGTGGACGTGGTGTACATGGACTTCAGCAAGGCATTTGACAAGGTCCCACATGCAAGACTTCTTGAGAAGGTGAGAGGACATGGGATCCAAGGGGCTTTGGCCTTGTGGATCTAGAACTGGCTTGCCTGCAGAAGGCAGAGGGTGGTTGTGGATGGCTCTTTTTCTGCATGGAGGTCGGTCACCAGTGGAGTGCCCCAGGGATCTGTTCTAGGACCCTTGCTGTTTGTCATTTTCATAAATGACCTGGATGAGGAAGTGGAGGGATGGGTGAGTAGGTTCGCCGATGACACGAAGGTCGGTGGTGTTGTGGATGGTCTGGAGGGATGTCAGAAGTTGCAGCATGACATCGACAGGATGCAAGACTGGGCGGAGAAGTGGCAGATGGACTTCAACGCGGATAAATGTGTTGTGGTCCATTTTGGCAGATCCAACGGGATGAATGAGTACACTATCAAAGGTAGGAGTCTTAGCTGTGTGGAAGAGCAGAGGGATCTTGGGGTCCGGGTCCATAAGACTCTCAAATCGGCCTCCCAGGTGGAGGATGTGGTTAAGAAAGCTTATGGTGTACTGGCCTTCATTCATCGAGGGATTGAGTTCAGGAGTCAGGAGGTAATGCTGCAGCTTTATAGGACCCTTGTCAGACCACACTTGGAGTACTGTGCGCAGTTCTGGTCGCCTCACTATAGGAAGGACGTGGAAGCTATTGAAAGGGTGCAGAGGAGATTTACAAGGATGTTGCCTGGATTGGGAGGCATGCCTTATGAAGACAGGTTGAGGGAGCTGGGACTGTTCTCCCTGGAGAGACGAAGGTTGAGAGGCGACCTGATAGAGGTTTACAAGATGTTGAGAGGAATAGATAGGGTGGACTCTCAGAGACTATTTCCCAGGGCTGAAATGGTCGCGATGAGAGGGCACAGATTTAAGGTGCAGGGAAGCAAGTACAGAGGGGATGCTAGGGGAAAGTTTTTCACTCAGAGGGTGGTGAGTGAATGGAATCGGCTGCCATCGGTGGTGGTCGAGGCGAACTCGCTGGGGTCTTTTAAAAGACTTCTGGATGAGTATATGGGATCCAATGGGATTGGGGGTTATAGATAGGTCTATGGATGGGTAGGTTTTTGATGTGTTCAGCACAACTTGTGGGCCAAAGGGCCTGTTTGTGCTGTAGTGTTCTATGTTCTATGTTCTATGTTCTATGCCCCCTACGTCTGGTTTCACCTGCCAGTGGAAACAACTTCCCTGCTTCTATTTTATCAATTCCCTTCATAATCTTATGTTTCAAATTAGGGCTGTTTGTTTTAGAAAGACAGAGAATGAGGGGAGATCTAATAGAGGTGTATAAGATTATGAATGGTATAGATAGAGTAAAGAGTGGTAAGCTTTTTCCTAGATTGGAAACAAATATTTCGAGGGGCCATGGGCTTGGGGTGGGTGAGGTATAATTTGGATGTTGGAGGTTTTTTTACAGAGGATTGTGGGGTATGGAATGCACTGCCAAGTAAGATGTTGGAGGTAGGCACGCTGGAGTTATTTAAGGGATATTTAGGCACATGAGCGGAATAGAGATGGAGGGATTTAGGAGACTGTGTTTAAATAGAGATCAAGAGTCTTGGGATGTTCCTGGGAATCAATTGATTCCTATGGACCTTCCAACATATTTTTCTGGCTCATTTTGTTTTACTTTTGAGCTTCTGGGGATTCCCTTGAATGTTTGCATAAGATGTGCATGTTATAGATGTTTTTCTCTTTTAATCCACAGGTGCTTTGGTCTGCCTTGTTGCCCAACAAGGGGCATACACGAGATGGGTCATGTGAGGGCTGCTCTTGAATGATTCGAGTGTAGCCTAGTGCTTCACGTCATTAGTGTACGCTTAAACTGGACCAGTTGATGGGCAACATGACAGCTCAGTGACTATCACTGTTTGCTGTACAGATTCATGGATTTGGGTCGATATCTGTGGGAATTTGTGCATTGTCCCCGTAATTGTGTGGGTTTTCTCTGGGTGCTCTGGTTTCCTCCCATAATCCCAAAGATGTGCTCTTAGGCTGATTGATGTAACAAATTGTCCCTAAATTGTCTCCCCTTAATCTGGTTTCTAATGTGGATTTCCATAAGCATAGACAAGGGTAAGGGTCATGGGTGGAAGAGGGAACTCGCACTGTTAAAATAGCAGCACGGGTCGTTGGCCCAAAGGGCCTGTTTTCTGTGCTGTGTTGTTCTTTGTTCTTTCTATAAGATCTCCCCCCATTCTTCTGAATGAGTATAGCCCCAGTCTACATTTTTCTAGCTGGAGGTCGGTCACTAGTGGTGTGCCGCAGGGCTCGGTACTGGGACCTCTTCTATTTGTAATATATATAAATAACTTGGAAGAGGGAGTAAGTGGAGCGATCAGCAAGTTTGCAGATGATACAAAGATGGCTGGACTTGTGGATAGTGAGGAGCATTGTCAGGCGATACAGCAGGACATTGATAGGCTGGTAGCTTGGGCAGATAGATGGCAGATGGAATTCAATCCTGATAAATGTGAGGTGATGCATTTTGGGAGAACAAATGTAGCAGGGAGGTATATGATAAATGGTAGATCTATTAAGAGTATAGAAACGCAGAGGGACCTGGGGGTTTAGGTGTGCAAGTCTCTGAAGGTGGCAGAGTACGTGGAGAAGGTTGTGAAGAAAGCATATGGTGTGCTAGCCTTTATAGGAAGGGGTATAGAGTACAAGAGCTGGCTTTTAATGTTGCAGTTGTATAGAACGTTGGTTAGACCTCATTTGGAATACTGCGTCCAATTCTGGTCGCCCTACTACCGGAAGGACATGGAGACTCTGGAGAGAGTCCAGAGGAGGTTGCAATGGAAGGTCTGAGTTACGAGGAGAAGTTAGGCTATGCAGGGGGGTTTAAACTGATTCAGAGGGGGGGTGGGATCCTGAGTAGCTCGGATGTTAAGAGGGATGAGAAAAGGGGGGTCATAGATGAGGACTCTAAAGCACAGCATCATACGGTGGAGTACAGCATGGTTTGAAATGCGTATAGTTTAATGCAAGGAGTATTCGCAATAAGGTGGATGAACTTGCAGCTTGGATTTGTACCTGGAACTTTGATGTTTCAGAGACATGGATAGAGCAAGGACAGGAATGGTTGTTGCAGGTTCCGGGGTTCAAATGTTTTAGTCAGAGTAGAGGAGGAGGTAGAAGTGGGGGAGAAGTGGCATTATTAGTCAAAGACTGTATCACAGTGACAGAAAGGAAGTTTGATGAGGACTTGTCTGTTGAGGTAGTATGGGATGAGATTAGAAATAGGAGAGGAGAGGTCACCCTGTTGGGAGTCTTTTATAGACCTTCTAAAAGTTCTAGAGAGGTAGAGGAAAGGATTGCAAAGTCGATCCTGGACAGGCGTGAAAGTAATAGGGTAATTGTTATGGAGGACTTTAACTTTACTAATATTGATTGGAATAGCTATAGCTCTAGCTTGTTAGAGGGGTTAGTTTTTATACAGAGTGTGCAGGAAGGTTTTTTGACTCAGTATGTAGATAGGCCAACTAGAGGTGAGGCTACTTTGGATTTGGTGCTGGGCAATGAGCCAGACCAGATGTTAGACTTGGAAGTAGGTGAGCATTTTGGTGATAGTGACCACAATTCACTTTAGTGATGAATAGGGACAGGCATGAACCTGGGGACAGTAGTTATAGCTGGGGGAATGGTAATTGAGGCTATTAGGAGAGAATTAGGGTGCATAGGTTGGAGTAGGAAACTACAGGGGCTGGGAACATCTGAAATGTGGAGCTTATTCAAGGAACTTAGAGCATTGCGATCTGATTAGGGATACACAGCATGGACTTGTTAGGGGGAGGTCGTGCCTTACAAATCTGGTAGAATTTTTTGAGGAGGTGACGAAAACGGTTGACGAAGGGCGAGCCGTTGATGTCATCTATATGATTTTAGTAAGGCATTTGACAAAGTCCCTCAGGGGAGGGACAGATAGATGGCAGATGGAATTCAATCCTGATAAAATGTGAGGTGATGCGTTTCGGGAGAAAGAATGTAGGGGGGAGGTATATGATAAAGGGTAGACCTATTAAGAGTATAGAAACGCAGAGGGACCTGGGGGTGCAGGTGAACAAGTCTCTGAAGGTGGCAGAGCAAGTGGAGAAGGTTGTGAAGAAAGCATATAGTATGCTAGCCTTTATAGGAAGGGGTATAGAGTACAAGAGCTGGCCTTTAATGTTGCAGTTGTATAAAAAGTTGGTTAGACCTCATTTGGAATACTGCGTCCAGTTCTGGTCGCCTTACTACCGGAAGGACGTGGAGACTCTGGAGAGAGTGTAGAGGAGGTTTACCAGGATGATGCCTGGTATGGAAGGTCTGAGTTACGAGGAGAGGTTAGGCAAATTGGGACTGTTTTCCTTAGAAAGACGTAGACTTAGAGGAGATCTAATAGAGGTGTACAAGATTATGAAGGGGATTGATAGAGTAAACAGGGTTAAGCTTTTTCCTAGGATGGACTCAAATAGCACGAGGGTCACGGGCTTAGGGTGAGGGGGGTAAGGTATAATTTGGATGCTAGAGGGAGTTTTTTCACACAGGGGGTGGTGGGGATATGGAATGCGCTGCCAAGTAAAGTGGTGGAGGCAGGTACTCTGGAGTTATTTAAGAAATACTTAGATGGGCACATGAACAGAATGGGAATGGAGGGGTATACAAAACTGATTTAAAATAGGGATCATGAGCCTTGGGAGTCCCTGGGAAGTGTGTAAATAGATGATGATGTTGATGTACTTGTTTTTATCCTACAGGTGCTTTGGTCCACCTTGTTGTCTAACAAGGGGCATACACGCGATGGGTCGTGAGAGGGCTGCTCTTGGATTTTTGTTTTCGAGAGTATCCTAGTGCTTCACGTCATTAGTGTACGCTTGACCTGGACCATTTGATGGGCAACACGACAGCTCAGTGACTATCGCTGTGCTGTGCAGATACATGGATTTGGGCCTGTGTCTGTGTGAGTTTGCGCATTCTCCCCGTGCTTGCATGGGTTTTCTCCGGGTGCTCCGGTTTCCTCCCACATCCCAAAGATGTGCTCTTAGGCTAATTGACAAAACAAATTCTCCCTAAATTGTCTCAAATTTGGTTTTTAATCCATAGATCTATAAACATGGACAGGGATCACGGGTAGAGTGGGAATATCGGGGTGGCGGTGCAGGCTCGATGGGCTGAAGGGCCTGTTTCCCATGCTGTTTTGTTCTTTGTTCATTCTCATAATCAAATCCTTTCACAGTCTGGCCTTAGAACAAACAGGTTTCGGATGATTTCAATCTCGTGCTTGCACTCACCGTTGCTGAGATAGATCAATCTTAGCACCAGTCTGGGAGTCGGGAACAGAGCTTTGAATATTTAGGTGAACCTCATTCTCCGTTGCTTTGTTGGTGTCCAAGGAGTAAAGCTGCTCAGAAACAATGCGAATTTCCTTATCGGTAAAACTGGCTCCAGGACTGCTTTCTGTAAGTTAATAAAATTCATATCTTCAAATATCAAGAAATTCACATGTTCTAGACTGCAGTCAGTGACAGGTACAAAGATACGGAGAGAGAGAGAACGTGAGAGGCACTGAGATAGAGTGTGGAGACACAAAGGAGATGACACCTGAGTGTGACATATATTGAATGCGAAGCCAAGAATTTAATGTCGGGATAAGAGATTTATCTTTTCTCAGCCTTTAGTGGCTGGTGAATCTTCTTCTCTTGTCTCCAAGCTAGGTAAGTGTAACTTTCATTTACTTTAGCTGTGTAATTAATAACTAATTGACCCATTAAATAAGTCAGGTTAGACAGACATAGCAAAGCTATTCTGTACAAGGGTCAATGGAGGCAAACATTAACTATCTATGTGATCCTCACAGTGCAGAAAGTCACTCTCTCTATCTCTCTCTCCAGAGATTCTCCAGAACTGCTGAGTGTTTCCAGCATTTTCTATTTTGATTTCAAATTTGCAATATCTGCATTATTTTGTTTGTGGATGTTGGTGTTACTCAACACTGGGAATTACTGGGAGATGCTAATCCAGAATGATGACAATCTCATGGATTCGTGGCTGTTTTTAATGCAGATTTGGTATAACCATAGAACCCTACAATGCAGAAAGAGGCCCTTCAGCCCATCGAGTCTGCACTGAACACAATCCCACCCAGGCCCTACCCCCCCATATACCCACTAATCCCTCTAACCTTCACATCCCTGGACACTAAGGTGCAATTTCTTAGCATGGCCAATCAACGTAACCCGCACATCTTTGGACTGTGGGAGGAAACTGGAGTGCCGGAGGAAACCCAAGCAGACATGAGGAGAATGTGCAAACTCCACACATGGTATAATTTTTAAAAATTCATTTGTGGGACATGGTGTCACTGGCTGGGCCGGCATTTATTGCCAATCCTTAGTTGCCCCTTGAGAAGGTGGTGGTGAGAAGGTGGTGGTGAGCTGCCTTCTTGAATCACTGCAGTCCATGTGCTGTGGGTTGACCTGCAATGCCGTTAGGGAGGAAATTCCAGGATTTGACCTCAGCGACTGTGAAGGAATGCTGATATATTCCCAAGTGGCTTGGAGGGAAAGTTGCAGGTGGTGGTGTCCCCATGGATTTGCTCCCCTCGTCCTTTGAGATGGAAGTGATCATGGGTTGCAAAAACCATACCTCAAGAAATTATCTTTAAACTGCTTTGTTCCTGATTTTAGTTTTTTATTTTGCAGGCTGCTCAGCAGAGGTTCTATCACTCTGTCCGTCACTAACATTCGTACTGATGTGTCCTGTCATGGACTCAGTGGAACAACTAATGCTCTCTGGCACATTCCAATGTGGGATCCCAACCACTCGATTTATCAGCGATTGGTGTCTCTGGCCCTCTCTTGCGGGTAACAAAAGAATCCATATCTATAATTAGCCTTTTAGAAAGGGAAAGACAATTGACTCAAGTGCACTGACCTCTTTATTCTGCCCCATGTAGTCACCATCAGTACTGCAGTGAGAATTTACCCAGAGAGAAAATGGAAATAAAGGTCAGGCAATCTTTGAGGGTCATTTTTTGGTGATCCATTTTTCAAATCCTGCAACCCACCCACATTGGAAAACACTGGTTTGGGCTATTAACCTCCCTGGGAACTCTGAAACTTTGTCCTCATCTTGATTTCCAATTCTTGGATGGAGTGAGTTTCATAAGTATTTTCTCATGTTTTCTACCTTGAATTGTGATCACCAATGTGATCTTGAATTGGTGATGATACTGTGCTATTAATAGATGTTATGTCTAAGAGGGGGAAACTTCTTTAAAATTCAGAGTTTTGTTACTAATGCTCAGTTTGTCTGGCAGGAAAGCAGGACCATTATCCATTTTAGCCATGGAAGGGTTTATTTAACAAAAAGCTGAATCAACTTCTGTTCACCAAAGAAGAAGATCCTTGTGTGCTTTCATGACTAAATAATGGAAAGGTGAGTTGGGTAATACAGTCATATGGTCATGTGATTCTTAAAATGGGAGGAGCTAGGTTTATAGCTGCAAAAAGTTCAGTGGCTGGAGAGTGTTGTTAATGATAACAGATTACAAACTGCCGTCTCTATCTCTCTCCCTACAAAATCTCTCTGGAAGATCCACAGTTATGACTAAAGGTTAAAACAAGCACGCTTGATTTGCTAAATATTTTTAAGGAGGGGTTTAAATCTATAAGAAGAATATTCCTTAATTGGAACTGAATAGTATTAAATTAAAAGAGTTGTTTCTTTTCACATTTACAGATTTGTTTAATGGTTAAAAGTTAAACTATTACACTTTGTTAGAGGTATATTTAAACTGTGTCATGCATGAAGCTTGCTTTGATAAAAAGATCCCTAATTAGTCAGTGGAATCATTTCTGATGGGGGGGGGATGGGGAGGAGGTTAAAATAAGTGAAGGTCAGGGTCATTATAATAAAATAATATAAGTGTGGGAAGTAAAGTACACACAAGGCAAGTAAATCGATAGCATTCATTACAAAAGCATAAATTTTGTCAAAAAGGGGAGTAAATAAGAGGTAATCATGCAGGAGAAAACCATCTGCAGCTCCTCCACCTGATGTGACAAATCACGGAAGTTTCAGCCACTCCTGCTGACCATGGGCAGGATTTAATGGTCTCTCTCAGACAAGGCCAAATATTCCTGCCTGAGGTCAAGAGATTTCCATTATCGGATTATCGCCTGCTGTGATTCCATGACGGGTGAGGTTCCATGATAAGTGACTACCAGGCAGAGTATGGAGGCAGGTAGTGCTGGAGTCATCTGTGACCATCCCCCCCTGTGGATAACATGGTGGCATAATGGTTAGCACTGCAAATTTACAGTGCCAGGGACCTGGGTTCGATTCCCAGTTTGGGTCACCGTGGAGTTTGCACATTCTTCCCATGTCTATATGGGTTTCTCCAGATGCTTTGGTTTCCTCCCACAGTATGAAAGATGTGCCAGTTAGATGCATCGACCCAAACAGGCCCTGGAGTGTGGTGACTCAGGTAATTTCACAGTAAGTTAGAACATAGAACATAGAACATTACAGCACAGAACAGGCCCTTCAGCCTTCGATGTTGTGCCGACCAAAATAAAAAGCAATGCCCCTCCAAACTAAACCATTCCCTTCTCTTCCATATACTTATCAATTAACCTCTTAAACGCCACCAAACTTGGCGCATCTACAACAGCTGCAGGCAGGGCATTCCACTCCCTAATCACTCTTTGAGTAAAGAACCTACCTCTGATATCCGTCCTATAACTCATACCCCTTAATTTAAAGCTGTGTCCCCTCGTGCTAGCTTTCTCCATCCTAGGAAAAAGGCTATCACTGTCCACCCTATCTAAACCTCTAATCATCTTATATGCTTCAATAAGATCCCCTCTTAGTCGCCTCCTTTCTAACGAAAACAACCTCAAATCCTTCAACCTCTCTTCATAGGACCTGCCCTCCATACCAGGCAACATCCTGGTAAACCTCCTCTGTACCCTCTCCAATGCCTCCACATCTTTCTTATAATGTGGGGACCAGAACTGCACACAATACTCCAAGTGCGGCCGCACTAGAGTTTTGTACAGTTGCAACATGATGCTGCGGCTCCTAAATTCAATCCCCCTACCAATAAAAGCTAAGACTCCATATGCCTTCTTAACAACTTTATCCACTTGACTGCCTACTTTCAGGGACCTATTGACACATACACCAAGATCCTTCTGTTCCTCAACACTATTAAGAGCCCTACCATTAGCCCTATACTCTACACATTTATTGTTCCTGCCAAAGTGCATTACCTCACACTTTCCACATTAAACTCCATTTGCCACCTCTCGGCCCAGCTCTGCAACTTGTCCAAGTCACTCTGTAAACTAAAACACCCCTCTTCACTATCTACCACTCCACCAACTTTAGTATCATCTGCAAATTTACTGATCCATCCCTCAATACCCTCATCCAGATCATTTATAAAAATTACAAACAGCAGGGGCCCCAAAACAGACCCCTGAGGCACACCACTCGTCACCGATCTCCACGATGAATATCCACAATAAGTTCATTGCAGTGTTAATGTAAGTTTTACTTGTGTCTAAACAAACTTTAACTTTTACTTTCTGACAGATATACAGGTTTGAATACTGTTAAGGGAGGTGATTGTGCAGGGGTAAAGGAATGGCAGCTAATTTCATGGCATCATGGGTGGATCTGCTGCACAAGACAGGAGAATGAGGAATGGCCGGATATCATGGGAGGGGATTCAATTGTAAGGGGAAAAGACAGGCGCTTCTGTGACCACAAAAGAGACTCTAGGATGGTATGTTGCTTCTCTAATTGGCAAGGTCAGGGATGTCACTGAACAGTGGCAGGGCAGACAGAAGCGGGTGGGAGAGCAGTTAGAAGGGCAAAAAGGAGTCATGAAATGTTCTTGGCAGACAGGATTAAGATGAATCCTAAGGCACTTTATTCTTACATTAGGAACAAGAGAGTTGTCAGGGAAAGGATCGAATCTCTCAGGAACAAAGGAGGGGAATTATTCTTAGAGCCCAAGGAAGTAGGTGAAACCCTAAATGAAGACTTTGCATCAGTATTCACAAAGGAGAGGGACGTGTTGACTGGGAGCCTCTGAGGGATTTGTTGACCTGTTAGAGAAAATCTCAATTGCAAGAGAGGAAGTTAAGTTTTTTAGGGAACATTAGGACAGAAAAATCTCTAGGGCCGATGGCATCTATCCTAGACTGCTCAGGGAGACAAGAGATGAAATTGCTGGCCTCTAACAGAAATCTTTATCTCTTCATTGGACACAAGTGAGCTCCAGAGGATTAGACAATAACAAAAGATAGCAAGGGTGACCCATGTAATTATAGGCCAAAGAGATTGATGTCTGTGGTGGAGAAATTGTTGGAGAGGATACTTAGGGATAGGATGTATGCACATTTAGAATGAAATAATCTCATTAGCGATAGATAGCGTGGTTTTGTAAGAGGGAGGTCATGCCTCACAAATTTGGTTGAATTTTTTGAGGATGTGACAAAAACAATTGAAAAGGGAAGGGTCTATATGGATTTTAATAAAGCGTTGCACAAGATCCCTCATGGCAGGCTGGTGTAAAAGGTTAAATCTCACGGGATAAAAGGAGAGCTAGCTAGATGGATGGAGAACTGGCTTGGTCATAGACAGAGGGTAGCAGTGAAAGGGTTTGCACTACAAGTTTGCGGCAGACTGAAAAGATTGAGTATGTAGATATTAAGGAAGTGGATGTGTTAGAACTTTTAAATGCTATCAAGATAGACAAGTCTCCAGGACCAGATGGGATGTACCCCATGTTACTGTGGGAGGTGAGGGATGTCATTGCAGAGCCCCTGGCGATGATCTTTGCATCGTCGATGGAGACGGGAGAGGTTCCAGAGGCTTGGAGGATTGCGGATGTGGTCCCTATTTTCAAGAAAGGGAACAGGGATAGTCCTGGAAATTACCGACCGGTGAGTCTGACCTCAGTGGTTGGTAAGCTGATGGAGAGGCTTCTGGGGGACAAGATTTACGAGCATTTGGAGAAGTTTAGGTTGATTAGAAATAGTCAGCATGGTTTTATAAAAGGCAGGTCATGCCTTACAAGCTTAATTGAGTTCTTTGAAAATGTGACTGAACACATTGACAAAGGAAGAGCAGTGGACGTGATGTACATGGACTTCAGCAAGGCATTTGACAAGGTCCCACATGCAAGACTTCTTGAGAAGGTGAGAGGCCATGGGATCCAAGGGGCTTTGGCCTTGTGGATCCAGAACTGGCTTGCCTGCAGAAGGCAGAGGGTGGTTGTGTATGGCTCTTTTTCTGCATGGAGGTCGGTCACCAGTGGAGTGCCCCAGGGATCTGTTCTAGGACCCTTGCTGTTTGTCATTTTCATAAATGACCTGGATGAGGAAGTGGAGGGATGGATGAGTAAGTTCGCCGATGACACGAAGGTCGGTGGTGTTGTGGATGGTCTGGAGGGATGTCAGAAGTTGCAGCATGACATCGACAGGATGCAAGACTGGGCTGAGAAGTGGCAGATGGACTTCAACGCGGATAAATGTGTTGTGGTCCATTTTGGCAGATCCAACGGGATGAAGGAGTACACTATCAAAGGTAGGAGTCTTAGCTGTGTGGAAGAGCAGAGGGATCTTGGGGTCCGGGTCCATAAGACTCTCAAATCGGCCTCCCAGGTGGAGGATGTGGTTAAGAACGCTTACGGTGTACTGGCCTTCATTCATCGAGGGATTGAGTTCAGGAGTCAGGAGGTAATGCTGCAGCTTTATAGGACCCTTGTCAGACCACACTTGGAGTACTGTGCGCAATTCTGGTTGCCTCACTATAGAAAGGACGTGGAAGCTATTGAAAGGGTGCAGAGGAGATTTACAAGGATGTTGCCTGGATTGGGAGGCATGCCTTATGAAGACAGGTTGAGGGAGCTGGGACTGTTCTCCCTGGAGAGACGAAGGTTGAGAGGCGACCTGATAGAGGGTTACAAGATGTTGAGAGGAATAGATAGGGTGGACTCTCAGAGACTATTTCCCAGGGCTGAAATGGTCGCGACGAGAGGGCACAGATTTAATGTGCAGGGAAGCAAGTACAGAGGGGATGCTAGGGGAAAGTTTTTTCACTCAGAGGGTGGTGAGTGAATGGAATCGGCTGCCATCGGTGGTGGTCGAGGCAAACTCGCTGGGGTCTTTTAAAAGACTTCTGGATGAGTATATGGGATCCAATGGATTGGGGGTTATAGATAGGTCTATGGCTGGGTAGGTTTTGATGTGTTTGGCACAACTTGTGGGCCGAAGGGCCTGTTTGTGCTGTAGTGTTCTATGTTCTATGTCTTTTTCTGGCTGGAGGTCCGCAGGGCTCTGTACTGGGACTTCTGTTGTTTGTGATATATATATAAATGATTTGGAAGAAGGTGTAATTGGTGTGATCAGTAAGTTGCGGATGACACAAAGATGGCTGGATTTGCAGATAGCAATGAATATCGTCAAAGAATACAGCAGCATATAGATAAGCTGGAAAATTGGGCAGTGAAATGGCAGATGGAATTTAATCCAGATAAATGCAAAGTGATGCATTTTGGTACAACTAATGTAGATGGGAGCTGTACAATAAATGGCCGAACCATCAGGAGTATAGACACAGATGGACCTCGGTGTGCAAGTCCACAGATCCTTAAAAGTAGCAACACAGGTGGAGAAGGTAGTGAAGAAGACATATTGGCATGCTTGCCTGTGTAAGATGGGGCATAGAGTGTAAAAGTTGGTGTATGATGTTGCAGCTTTATAGAACACTGGTTAGGCCACATTTGGAATCCTGCATCCAGTTCTGGTCACTGCACTACGAGAAGGACATGAAGTCTTTGGAGAGAGTGTAGAGGAGGTTTACCAGGATGTTGCCTGGTATGGAGAGATTGGGTAAACTGGGGTCGTTCTCCCTGGAAAAACAGAGGATGAGGGGCAACCTAATAGAGGTGTATAAAATTATGAAGGGCGTAAATAGGGTGAACAGTGGAAAACTTTTTCCCAGGTCAGAGGTGATGAACACAAGGGGTCACAGGTTCAAGGTGAGGGAGGGCAAGGTTTAACACAAATGTCAGAGAGACGTATTTTACACAGAGGGTGGTGGAAGCCTGGAATGCACTGCCAAGCAAGATGATAGAGGTGGACACGCTGGGATCATTTAAGACTTATCTGGATAGCCACATGAACAGACTGGGAATGGAGGGATACAAACGAATAGTCTAGTTGGGCTCATGAGTGGTGTAGGCTTGGAGGGCCGAAGGGCCTGTTTCCTGTGCTGCACTGTTCTTTGTTCTAAGATCCGACAAGAGGACAAAGGTGTTATGGGGGGAATCGATAACACCAATAAACACTGGATATTGAGGGATATATAATAGTGAATAAAGAGAATAGGGAGGCTTATAATAGATAGCAAGAGTTTAAAACACAAGTTCTAAAAGAGTATAGAATGTACAAGAGGGAACTTAAAGAGGAAATTAGAGAAATTTCAAGAGCTGGATGAAATGTACATAAGGTTGTTGAGTGAGGCAAGTGAGGAAATAGCATTGGTGCTGCCAATAATGTCCATTTCCTCTCTGGCCACAGGAAATGTGTGAGGGGACTGTCACTGGGGTATCATTATTGAAGAAGGGACAAACCAGGAATCTACAGGCCAATCAATCTAATCTCGATGACGGGAAACTATTGGAAGCAATTCTGAGAAACAGAATTAATCTGCATGTGGAGAGGCAGGGATTAATCAGGAACAGTCAGTATGTTAAAGGGAGGTCAGGAACCCAGGTTCAATTCCACCTTTGGGTGACTGTGCAGAGTCTGCACATTCTCTCCCTGTCTATGTTGGTTTCCTTCAGGTGCTCTGGTTTCCTCCCACCATCTAAAGATATGTGGATTTGGTGAATTGGCTGTGTAACTTGCTCTTTAGTGTTTCAAGCTTAGGGGGATTAGCCATTAGTAAATGTTATGGGGATAGGGTCTGGATAAGATGCTGTTGGAGAGTCAGTGCAGACTCAATGGGCTGATTGGCCTCCTTCTGCACTGTAGGGAATTCTATGATTCAATAATCTTTTGAAGAGGTGGCCAGATGTGTAGGTGAGAGCAATATATTTGATATCATCTTCTTTGACTTCAGTAAGGCTTTGATAAAGTCCCAAATAGGAGACTGAAAGCGAAAGTAAGAGCTCACGGGATTCAAGGAAATTGGATTTAGAATTGGCTGAGCTGCAGGAAGCAAAGGGCTATGGTTGAGGGGTGTTTTTCAGACTGGAAACTTGTATCCAGCAGGATCCTGCAGGGATCAGTGTTGGAGTCTTTGCTGTTTGTGATTTGTAGAAATGGCTTAGACTTGAATATAGTAGCATTGATCATTAAGTTTGCTGATGATATGAAATTTGGTGGGGTGATGTATAGTGAGGAGGATAGTTTTAGATTAGAGGGGGTTATAGACAGGCTGATCAGTGGCAATTGGAATTCAATCCTGATAAGTGTGAGGTGATGCACTTAGAATCCCGACAGGAGAAGATCCTTCATGGCAGACTGATACAGAAGTGGTGAAGTCACATGGGATCAGAGCTGCAAAATGGATATAGAACTGGCTTGGTCATAGAACTCAGTAAGAATTTAGCAACACCAATTTTAAATCCAACCGATTTATTTGATAGTAAATTTGCGAGCTTTCGACTTTTGTCTTCGTCAGGCAAATGCAGTGTTCTGGTCTTCAATAGCACACATATCCACACAGACAGTCACAGATTGCTGATTAGAATGCGAATCCTTACATCTAACCTGCTATTCAAGTTTTAGTGGCGAACAATGTGTGTGAAGGGAATCTTGAGCATTGATTAGAGAATTGTGTATTTTCTCCAGACAGCACAGTGAGGTTTTTTGCTAACGCAGGCAAGTTACGGGGGTTACAGATAGTGTGTCATGAAGCCAAGATCCCTGTTAAGACCGTCCTCATGTGTGCGGAACTTGGCTATCAGTCTCTGCTCAGCGACTCTGCGATTCTGTCGTGTGTCACGAAGGCCCCCTTGAAGAACATTCACCCGCAGGTGGGAGGCCGAATGCCCATGACTGCTGAAGTGTTCACCCACAGGAAGGGAACTGTTTTGCCTGGTGATTGTTGAGTGATGCTCATTCATCCGCTGTCGTAGTGTCTGCATGGTCTCCCCAATGTACCATGCTTCGGGACATCCTTTCTTGCAAAGTTGCATACTCTTGAACAATTGGGACTCATTCTGGGATAGGTGGGACCTCTACAAGAGAGATGGTCTACACCTGAACCAGAGGGGAACTAATATCTTGGGGGGAAAATTTGCTAAGGCTATGCAGGGGGCTTTAAACTGATTCGGGGGGGGGGGGTGGGATCCTAAGTAGTTGGGGTGCTAAGAGGGATGAGAGTAAGGGGGTCATAGAGGAAAGCTGTAAAACACAGTAGCGTATGGGTGGTGTAGGGCATGGTTTGAAATGCGTATACTTTAATGCAAGGAGTATTCGCAATAAGGTGGAGGAACGTGCAGCTTGGACCAGTACCTGGAACTTCGATGTTGTGGCCATTTCAGGGACTTGGGTAGAGCAGGGACAAGAATGGATGTTGCAGGTTCCGGGGTTCAAATACTTCAGTCGGAGTAGAGAAGGAGGTAGAAGTGGGGGAGGAGTGGCATTATTAGTCAAAGACTGTATCACAGTGACAGAAAGGAAGTTTGATGAGGACTTGTCTGTTGACGTAGTATGGGCTGAGGTTAGAAACAGGAGAAGAGAGGTCACCCTGTTGGGAGTCTTTTATAGACCTCCTAAAAGTTCTAGAGAGGTAGAGGAAAGGATTGCAAAGTCGATCCTGGACAGGAGTGAAAGTAATAGGGTAATTGTTATGGGGACTTTAACTTTACTAATATTGATTGGAATAGCTATAGCTCTAGCTCGTTAGAGGGGTCAGTTTTCGTACAAAGTGTGCAGGAAGGTTTTTTGACTCAGTATGTAGATAGGCCAACTAGAGGTGAGGCTACATTGGATTTGGTGCTGGCAATGAGCCAGACCAGGTGTTAGGCTTGGAAGTTAGTGAACATTTTGGTGATAGTGACCACAATTCGGTTACGTTCGCCTTAGTGATGGATAGGGATAGGCATGAAGCTGGGGGCAGTAGTTATAGCTGGGGGAAGGGTAATTATGAGGCCATCAGGCGAGAATTAGGGTGCATAGATTGGACTAGGAAACTACAGGGACTGGGAACATCTGGAATGTGGAACTTATTCAAGGAGCAGCTGCTGCGAGTCCTTGATAAGTATGTCCCTGTCAGGCAAGGAGGAAATGGTCGAGTAAGAGAACCTTGGTGTACGAAAAAAGTTGATTTGCTGGTTAAAAGGAAAAAGGAGGCTTATGTCAGGATGAGGCTTGATGGCTCGGTTAGTGCAATGGATAGCTATAGATTAGCCAGGAGGGAGCTAAAGAGTGAATTGAGGAGAGCTAGAGAGGACTTTGGCTGATAGGATTAAGGAGAATCCTAAAGCTTTCTTTAGATATGTTAAGAATAGAAGATTGGTTAGGGCAAGATTAGGGCCAGTCATAGACAGCAGTGGGAAGTTGTGCGTGGAGCCTGAAGAGATTGGAGAGGTACTGAATAAATATTTCTCTTCGGTATTCACGCAGGGTGATGTAAATGTAGTTATGGAGAACACTGAGGTACAGGGTAGCAAACTGGAAGGTATCGAAGTAGATAGGGAGGATGTGCTAGATATTCTCGAAGGTTTGAAGTTGGATAAGTCCCCTGGGCCGGACGGGATTTACCCTAGGATTCTCTGGGAGGCGAGAGAGGAGATTGCAGAGCCTCTGGGTCTGATCTTCAAGTCGTCGTTGGTTACGGGTGTGGTTCCAGAGGACTGGAGGATAGCGAATGTGGTCCTTGTTCAAGAAGGGGAAGAGAGACCTTCCAGGGAATTATAGGCCAGTGAGTCTTACTTCTGTTGTGGGCAAAGTGTTGGAGAGAATAATTAGGGATAGGATTTATAGTTATTTAGAGAGTAATGAATTGATTGGAGATAGTCAGCATGGTTTTGTGAAGGGTAGGTCGTGCCTTACTAACCTCATTGAGTTTTTTGAAAAAGTGACTAAGGAGGTGGATGGGGGTAAGGCGGTTGATGTGGTATATATGGACTTTAGTAAGGCGTTTGATAAGGTGGCCCATGGAAGACTTCTGCAGAAAATGCAGATGTATGGGATAGAGGGTGATTTAGCTAATTGGGTAGGAATTGGCTAGCAGATAGAAGACAGAGGGTGGTGGTTGATGGGAGATATTCATCTTGGAGTTCGGTGACAAGTGGTGTACCTCAGGGGTCTGTTTTGGGGCCCCTGCGTTTTGTAATTTTTATAAATGATCTGGATGAGGGTATTGAAGGATGGATTAGTAAATTTGCGGATGACACCAAAGTCGGAGGAGTGGTAGATAGTGAAGAGGGGTGTTATAGTTTGCAGAGAGACTTGGACAAGTTGCAGAGCTGGGCCGAGAGGTGGCAAATGGAGTTTAATGTGGAAAAGTGTGAGGTAATGCACTATTGGCAGAAATAATAAATGTGTAGAGTATAGGGCTAATGGTAGGATTCTTAGTAGTCTTGATGAACAGAGGGATCTTGGTGTGTACGTGCATAGATCCCTGAAAGTAGGCAGTCAAGTCGAGAAGGTTGTTAAGAAGGCATATGGAGTCTGCTTTTATTGGTAGAGGATTGAATTTCGGAGCCGCAACGTCATGTTGCAACTGTACAAAACTCTAGTGCGGCCGCACTTGGAGTATTGTGTGCAGTTCTGGTCCCCACATTATAAGAAAGATGTGGAGGCATTGGAGAGGGTACAGAGGAGGTTTACCAGGATGTTGCCTGGTATGGAGGGCAGGTCTTATGAAGAGAGGCTGAGGGATTTGAGGTTGTTTTCGTTAGAAAGGAGGCGGCTAAGAGGGGACCTTATTGAAACATATAAGATGATTAGAGGTTTAGATAGGGTGGACAGTGATAGCCTTTTTCCTAGGATGGAGAAAGCTAGCACGAGGGGACACAGCTTTAAATTAAGGGGTGATAGTTATAGGACGGATATCAGAGGCAGGTTCTTTACCCAAAGGGTGGTTCGGGAGTGGAATGCCCTGCCTGCAGCAGTTGTAGATGCGCCAAGTTTGGTGGCGTTTAAGAGGTTAGTTGATAAGTATATTGGAAGAGAAGGGGATGGTTTAGTTTGGGGGGGCATTGCTTTTTATATTGGTCGGCGCAACATCGAAGGCCGAAGGGCCTGTTCTGTGCTGTAATGTTCTATGTTCTATGTTCTTGCAACTCGGCCAATGTTGTTTACCTAATACGTTGCAAGAAAGGATGTCCCGAACCCTGGTACATTGGGGAGACCATGCAGACACTCTGACAGCGGATGAATGAGCATCACTCAACAATCATCAGAAAAAATACTTCTCTTCCTGTGGGCGAACACTTCAGCAGTCACGGGCATTCGGCCTCCCACCTGCGGGTAAATGTTCTTCAAGGGGGCCTTCGTGACACACGACAGCGCAGAGTTGCTGAGCAGAGACTGATAGCCAAGTTCCGCACACATGAGGATGGTCTTAATAGGGATCTTGGCTTCATGACACACTATCTGTATCCCCCGTAACTTGCCTGGATTAGCAAAAAACCTCACTTACTGTGCTGTCTGGAGAAAATACACAATTCTCTAACCAATGCTCAGGGTTCCCTTCACACACATTGTTCGCCACTTTAACACTTGAATAGCAGGTTAGATGTAAGGATTCGCATTCTAATCAGCAATCTGTGACTGTCTGTGTTGATATGTGTGCGATTGCAGACCAGAACACTGCATTTGCCTGACGAAGACATGAGAGTGTCGAAAGCTCGCAGATTTACTATCAAATAAATCGGTTGGATTTAAAATTGGTGTTGCTAAATTCTTACTGAGTTCTTACTACCCCAGTCCAACACCGGCATCTCTATATCTTGGTCATAGAAGGCAGAGGGTAGCAGTGGAAGGGTGCATTTCTGAATGGAGGGCTGTGATTAGTGGCTTTCTGAGGGATCAGTGCTGTTCATTTTTTATATATATATATATATATAAATACATTTGATTAATAAGTTTGTGGAAGACATAAAGATTGGTGGGTTTGCAGAAAGCGATGATAGTTAGAGGATATAGTAGAATCTACAGCAATTGGAGGCTTAGGCAGAGAGATGGCAGATGGAGTTTAATCTGGACAAATGTGAGGTCAATGTGCATTTTGGAAATTCTAATACAGATTGGAGAACCCTTATAAGTATTGATAGGGAGAGGGATCTGGGTGTACAGGTATACAGATCAAGTCAAGAAGACATACGGCATGTTTGCCTTCATGGCCAAGGCATTGAGTTTAAACCTGCAACATGACTTGCCAATTTTTATAGAATCTTAGTTAGGCCCCATATGAAATATAGTGTTCAATTCTGATTGTCACATTACTGGAAGGATGTGGAGGCTTTGGAGAGAGTACAGAAAAGATTTACCAGGATGTTGCCTGGTATGGAGGGCATTAGCTATGAGGAGAGGTTGGAGAAACTTGGTTTGTTCTCACTAGAATGACAGAGGGGGACCTGATAGAAACCTACAAGATTGAAGTCATGGACAGAGTGGATAGTCAGAAGCCTTTTCCCAGGGTGGAAGAGTCAATTATCAGGGGGCACAGATTTCAGCACATGAGGCAAGTTTTAAAGGAGATTTATGAGAAGTTTTTTTTACACAAAGGATGGTGGGTGCCTGGAACTCACTGCCATGGAAGATAGTGGAAGCAGATACGATACAATAGTGACTTTTAAGGGACACAATGAATCAGATGGGAATAGAGAGATAGAGGGGTTTTATTTCAAATGTGCAGCATGATCACTGCAGGCTTGGAGGGCTGAAGGGCCTGTTCCTGTGCTGTAATTTCTTCGTTGAGAAGGTCATCAGATCTGAACTGACTTTCTGAAAAGGCATCACCTCACTCTCCAACCCCATAACCCTATACATTTACCATGGCTGATCCGGTAACTTAAACAGCTCCGTGGACTGTGGGAGGAAGCTGGGGCACCCAGACCCGTGCAGACACTGGGAGAACATACAAACAGAGGGGTTATGCTGAGAACTATATAAAACGAAGGTTAGGCCACAGCACAAGTATTTAGTGCAGTTCTGGAATTCACAATGTGATAGCATTGGAAAGGGTGCAAAGGAGATTTACCAGGACGTAGCCTGGGCTTGAGAGTTTTCACAATGGAGAGAGATTGGTTAGACTGGGATTGTTTTCCCTGGCACAGAGGAGAATGAGGGGGGCACAGGATGAGGTGTATAAAATTTTGAGGGGTATTGATAGAGTAGACAGGAAGAACCTTTTCCCTCGGTGGAAAGTCAATGACTAAAGAACAGAGATTTAAAGTAATGGACAGGAGATTTAGAGGTGATCTGAGGAAAACCTTTTTCACACAGAGGGTGGTGAGAGTATCTGCCTGAAAGGGTGGTAGAGGCAGAAACCCTCATAACATTGAAGTATTTAGACTTGTACTTGCAAGTTCTTATGTTATTATGGACCAAGTGCTGGAAAATGGGATTAGAATAATTAGGCAGTTACAATGGACAGGAAGACCTTTCCTGTGCTGTAGTCCTCTGACTCTTTAACAGGGTTGGCTTATGAGGAGAGACTGAGTAGACTGCAGCTACATTCATTGTAGTTCAGAAAAATGAGGGGAGATCTAAGATATCAGATTACGAAGGGAATAGATAAGATAGAAGCAGAGAAGTTGTTTCCATTGGTGGATGAAACTAGAACTAGGGGGGCATGGCCTCAAAATAAAGGGGAGCAGATTTAGGACTGAGTTGAGGAGGAACTTCTTCATACAAAGATTAGCCATGGTCTTATTGAATGGTGGGGCAGGCTCGAGGGGCCAGATGGCCGACTCGTGCTCCAAGTTCTTATGTTCTTTAATGGTGTTTCCACAACTCCACTGCTGGGTTTCTTCTGATCCTGATGATAGTCAAGTGGGTGGAGGAGAAGCATGGGCAGGAAGAGGGGCAGGAGGAGAAGGAGGGACAGGGACTCCTAATCAGGTGCAGTCATCATTAGTTCTTTTTAGTTGTTGTCTCCTTTTGTTTAGCAATAAGAATGAGCTGTTAGAGTTTTCATTCACTCTGTGATTCCACCATTGGTACCGATATATTTTGTACATTGATATCTTCACTGCAGTTCCCATGTTCTGAGATGATTCTTCTTATCTGTGGACTTGAGGTGTTCTTGGTTCTGGACAGAGTGTAGTCATACTCTGGCACCTGTTCAATCTTGTCATTAATACTCTAACTAAACAGGTTATAAAGTAGGCATATTGCACCTGAGCACACTGTTGCAACCTCTCTCTGTCTTGCCAGAGAGCAAATGATTAACACATCACCATGTCTGATCTCAGAAGAACACCATTTTATGTCATACATTAACATTTCCAACTGTTTACATTTTTCTGCATTAAATGTTACTTGTCTGTCTATCCTATTAAACCTGTCCATATCTTTTTAAAACTACACATTGTCTTCCTCACAGTTCACAATACTTCCAAGTTTATACACAGAGAGAAAGAGACAGAGAGAGAAGGGGAGGGGGGGTGGAGTTTCCAGATGGAAAATGAGGAAAGTGTTCTGTTTCATTCGTATTTACTCTTACCCCCACACTGAGAGGAATAGTCCTGACAGCAGTTGTGGTGTCGTCTGCATTTGGTGTTGCAGTGACAAGGATTGCTGGGATTATAAGTTTCACCGCATCTTCCTTTGCAGGATGTATCTGTTGCAATAATTGAAAAGATCACATTTAGATTTTAACCATGA
Organism: Sphyrna mokarran; assembly: GCA_024679065.1. Classification (NCBI taxonomy): domain Eukaryota; kingdom Metazoa; phylum Chordata; class Chondrichthyes; order Carcharhiniformes; family Carcharhinidae; genus Sphyrna; species Sphyrna mokarran. Next base: position 385,006 of record JAGIQG010000029.1, on the reverse strand, counting down.
TCAATACTTCAGTCCGATCCTGGGAGCTCCTAAACCTACATCTGGGAGACTGAATCTGAACATTATAAAGGCAAAATATTCTCGGGCATTTCACAGAAGTAAAATTAGACAAAAATCAAACCATATAAAGAGTAGAGTTAGAACATAGAACATAGAACATTACAGCACAGAACAGGCCCTTCGGCCTTCGATGTTGCGCCGACCAATATAAAAAACAATGCCCCTCCAAACTAAACCATTCCCTTCTCTTCCATATACTTATCAACTAACCTCTTAAACGCCACCAAACTTGGCACATCTACAACTGCTGCAGGCAGAGCATTCCACTCCCGAACCACCCTTTGGGTAAAGAACCTACCTCTGATATCGGTCCTATAACTATCACCCCTTAATTTAAAGCTGTGTCCCCTCGTGCTAGCTTTTTCCATCCTAGGAAAAAGGCTATCACTGTCCACCCTATCTAAACCTCTAATCATCTTATATGTTTCGATTAGGTCCCCTCTTAGCCGCCTCCTTTCTAACGAATACAACCTCAAATCCCTCAACCTCTCCTCATAAGACCTGCCCTCCATACCAGGCAACATCCTGGTAAACCTCCTCTGTACCCTCTCCAATGCCTCCACATCTTTCTTATAATGGGGGACCAGAACTGCACACAATACTCCAAGTGCGGCCGCACTAGAGTTTTGTACAGTTGCAACATGACGTTGCGGCTCCGAAATTCAATCCCTCTACCAATAAAAGCCAAGACTCCATATGCCGTCCTAACAACCTTCTCGACCTGACTGCCTACTTTCAGGGATCTATGCACATACACACCAAGATCCCTCTGTTCATCTAGACTACTAAGAATCCTACCATTTGCCCTATACTCTACAAATTTATTATTTCTGCCATAGTGCATTACCTCACACTTTTCCACATTAAACTCCATTTGCCACCTCTTGTCCCAGCTCTGCAACTTGTCCAAGTCGCTCTGCAAACTATAACACCCCTCTTCACTATCTACCACTCCACCGACTTTAGTGTCATCTGCAAATTTACTAATCCATCCTTCAATACCCTCATCCAGATCATTTATAAAAATTACAAACAGCAGGGGCCCCCAAACAGACCCCTGAGGTACACCACTTGTCACCGAACTCCAAGATGAATATCTCCCATCAACCACCACCCTCTGTCTTCTATCTGCTAGCCAATTCCTAACCCAATTATCTAAATCACCCTCTATCCCATACATCTGCATTTTCTGCAGAAGTCTTCCATGGGCCACTTTATCAAACGCCTTACTAAAGTCCATATATACCACATCAACCGCCTTACCCCCATCCACCTCCTTAGTCACTTTTTCAAAAAAACTCAATGAGGTTAGTAAGGCACGACCTACCCTTCACAAAACCATGCTGACTATCCCCCATCAATTCATTACTCTCTAAATAACTATAAATCCTATCCCTAATACTTCTCTCCAATACTTTGCCCACCACAGACGTAAGACTCACTGGCCTATAATTCCCTGGAAGGTCTCTCTTCCCCTTCTTGAACAACGGGACCACATTCGCTATCCTCCAGTCCTCCGGAACCACACCCGTAACCAACGACGACCTGAAGATCAGAGCCTGAGGCTCTGCAATCTCCTCTCTTGCCTCCCAGAGAATCCTAGGGTAAATCCCGTCCGGCCCAGGGGACTTATCCAACTTCAAACCCTCGAGAATATCTAGCACATCCTCCCTATCTACTTCGATACCTTCCAGTTGTTAGAACAACTCAGCAAAAGCTCGGTTAAAGAGACCAAGACACGGAGAGACTGAGATAAGGAACAAAGAGACGGACCAAAGGAGAGAAAGACTGAGTTTGACAGAGTGAGAGGCAGAAAGCAGACTGAAATAGTAAAAAGGTGGAATTTGGGAGTGATGTGAGAGAGAGAGACTGAGATAAAGAAACAGCAAATGCAATCAGAGTGAGATACAGACAGAGAGAAAGGAAGCCAATCAGAGAGAGAGAGAAAGAGAGGGACACAGAACTCCTCAGGGTAGTGTCCTAGGACCAGCCATCTTCAGCTGCTTCATCAGAGACCTTCCCTCCACCAGGAGGTTCGGAGTGGAGATGTTCACTGATGCCACTTCTCAGATACTGAAGCAGTCCAAATGCAGCAAGACCTGGACAATATCCAGGCTGGGCCTAAGATGTGGGAAGTAACATTCGGGCTACACAAGTGCCAGGCAGTCACCATCTCCAAGAAGAGAGGACATTCAGTTACATCATCATCAGAGCAGGTCAAAGGCTGGGAATTCTGTGGCAACTGACTCACTTCCTAATTTCTCAAAGCCTGTCCACTATCCACAAGGCACAAGTCAGTGTGTGATTCACCACTTACTCAGACGAGTGCAGCTCCAACAACACACAAGAAACTCAATACCATCCGGGAAAAAGCAGTCCATTTGATTAGCACCACATCCACAAACATTCAATCCCTCCACCACTGATGAACAGTAGCAGCAGTGTGTACTATGAGTGCAGGAGACTGAAACAGAGAGAGCCAGTGCAAGATACGAAAGCAGAGAGAGAGAGACAGAAACAGAGATAGAGAAAGCCTGTGCAAGAGAGAGAGACACTGAAACAGAGAGAGAGAGAGCCAGTGTGAGGGGAAGATAGAAGGGACTCGAATAGCACGAGGGATCATGGGCTTAGGGTGAGGGGGGTAAGGTATAATTTGGATGATAGAGGGAGTTTTTTCACACAGAGGGTGGTGGGGGTATGGAATGCGCTACCAAGCAATGTAGTGGAAGCAGGTACTCTGGAGTTATTTAAGAAATACTTAGATGGGCACATGAACAGAATGGGAATGGAGGGATATAGAAAACTGATTTAAAATAGGGATCATGAGCCTTGGAGTCCCTGGGAAGTGTGTAAATAGATGATGATATTGATGTACTTGTTTTTATCCTACAGGTGCTTTGGTCCACCTTGTTGTCTAACGAGGGGCATACACGCGATGGGTCGTGAGAAGGCTGCTCTTGGATTTTTTTTGAGAGTATCCTAGTGCTTCACGTCGTTAGTGTACGCTTGACCTGGACCATTTGATGGGCAACACGACAGCTCAGTGACTATCGCTGTGCTGTGCAGATACATGGATTTGGGGCCTGTGTCTGTGCGGGGAGTTTGCACATTCTCCCCGTGCTTGCGTGGGTTTTCTCCAGGTGCTCCAGTTTCCTCCCACATCCCAAAGATGTGCTCTTAGGCTAATTGGTGAAACAAATTCTCCCTAAATTGTCTCAAATTTGGTTTCAATCCATAGATCTATAAACATAGACAGGGATCACGGGTAGAGGTGGGAACATTGGGCAGCGCGGGCTCGTTGGGCCGAAGAACTTGTTTCCCATGCTGTTTTGTTCTTTGTTCAGAAAGAAAGTTGTTTTTCTGGAGTTTGTACATTCTCCCCGAGTCTGTGAGGGTTTCCTCCGGATGCTCCGGTTTCCTCCCACAGCCCAAAGGTATCTGGGTTAGGTGGATTGACCATACTAAATTGCTCCTTAATATCAGGGGGAATAGCTGGCGTAAATATATGGGGATGGGGCCTGGGTGAGATTGTGATCAGTGCAGACTCAGTAAACCTATTTCTGCACTGTAGGGTTCTACAATTCGGGGATTCTATGAAAAGAAAGTCAGGACCAGAAATTGAGTAAATATTAAGGAGCATTTTCCAGTAGGGATGTTGCAAAGCAGAATAGTTTAAAGAGGGAATTCCAGAGCTCAGGAAGAGGCGATTAAAATCTGGATTGTACAAGAAGCGGGAAATGGAGTGAGTTCAGAGGATTATGGGGTTGAAAGAGTTTCTATAGTTGGGGAGGGAAGAAGCTGTGCAGATGTTTGAAAACAGAGGATAATTTTCACTGCCAGCCTGTGGAAGGGGATAGAGGGGTCGGTGCAAGTTGTATTCTGGTCAACAAGGGTGCAGAGGCTACCAGGAATTGTGACTTGGACAAGTTGCAGAGCTGGGCCGAGAGGTGGCAAATGGAGTTTAATGTGGAAAAGTGTGAGGTAATGCACTTTGGCAGGAACAATAAATGTATAGAGTATAGGGCTAATGGTAGGGCTCTTAATAGTGTTGAGGAACAGAAGGATCTTGGTGTATGTGTCAATAGATCCCTGAAAGTAGGCAGTCAAGTGGATAAAAGTTGTTAAGAAGGCTTATGGAGTCTTAGCTTTTATTGGTAGGGGGATTGAATTTAGGAGCCGCAGCATCATGTTGCAACTGTACAAAACTCTAGTGCGGCCGCACTTGGAGTATTGTGGGCAGTTCGGGTCCCCACATTATAAGAAAGATGTGGAGGCATTGGAGAGGGTACAGAGGAGGTTTACCAGGATGTTGCCTGGTATGGAGGGCAGGTCCTATGAAGAGAGGTTGAAGTATTTGAGGTTGTTTTCATTAGAAAGGAGGCGGCTAAGAGGGGATCTTATTGAAGCATATAAGATGATTAGAGGTTTAGATAGGGTGGACAGTGATAGCCTTTTTCCTAGGATGGAGAAAGATAGCACGAGGGGACACAGCTTTAAATTAAGGGGTATGAGTTATAGGACAGATATCAGAGGTAGGTTCTTTACTCAAAGAGTGATAGGGAGTGGAATGCCCTGCCTGCAGCTGTTGTAGATGCGCCAAGTTTGGTGGCGTTTAAGAGGTTAATTGATAAGTATATGGAAGAGAAGGGAATGGTTTAGTTTGGAGGGCATTGCTTTTTATTTTGGTCGGCACAACATCGAAGGCCGAAGGGCCTGTTCTGTGCTGTAATGTTCTATGTTCTAATATAGTAGAATGGTTAAATTTAGAGCAGCAAAGGCACGTACCAGGATTTCGGCTCAGTTGAGGCAGGGGCAGAATTGAGTGATGTTATTGGAAACAGTCACAGGTCACAGTCCGAGACAGAGTCAGCTTTAGCCTCAGAGATATCCACAGATCTGCGAAGGTTGCCACTCAAGTGGATAGAGCCGTAAAGAAGGCTTATGGTGTGTTAGCATTTATTAACAAGGTGTTTGAGTTTAAGAGCCATGGGTTATGTTGCAACTGTACTGGACGTTGGTGACATTTGGAGAGGGTTGCAGCCATCGATAGAATCAGAGAATCCCTACAAATGAGAGAAGGAGAAGAGACCATTCGGCCCCCTGAAGTCTGTACTGAGTAAAACTCTTTGTTTCCAATATGTGAGTATTTGAACATCCTGTTAGATTTTTTTTACATACATTGACAGATGTTGTAATCGGAGCAGCAGTCCCCGTATTTCACACATGCGTGATTGCACTGACAGTTGTAATTGTGGTTCACACGTTCTCCACATCGATTGAGACATGAGTCCTTGCTTCCTGTTGAAATAAGATTAATACAATGACTAAGGCTCCCTTTATTCCTGCTCCCATCTCCTGAGGAAATGAGCTTTGTTTCTGTGCCCTAGGAGGAATAAACAATTTGGAACAGTATTCCCATTTCCCGATTTTACCCCTTTTCTTTTCTGGGTGGGAGAAAATGAATTGCTTGTTCATCATCATCACCAAAGAAACCTTGATATCACACCTATAAACTGGTGCAGGTAGCAGAGAAGACATGGAATATGCTGCTGTGTGTGTGTGTGCTCTGTGTGTGCGTGTGCTCTGTGTGTGCGTGTGCTCTGTGTGTGCATCGGTGTCTGTGTGTGCGTGTGCTCTGTGTGTGCATCGGTGTCTGTGTGTGCATGTGCTCTGTTGTGTGCGTGTGCTCTGTGTGTGCGTGTGCTCTGTGTGTGCATCGGTGTCTGTGTGTGCATGTGCTCTGTGTGTGCATCGGTGTCTGTGTGTGCATGTGCTCTGTGTGTGCTTCGGTGTCTGTGTGTGCGTGTGCTCTGTGTGTGCATCGGTGTCTGTGTGTGCATGTGCTCTGTGTGTGCTTCGGTGTCTGTGTGTGCGTGTGCTCTGTGTGTGCATCGGTGTCTGTGTGTGCATGTGCGTGTGTGCGTATGTGTGTGAGGAAGTGCATAGGGTAGTAGGAGGTGTTGTGGAGGCGTGTGAGTGATTGTGGTGGAGGGAGTGAATGTGTGGGGATGTGAGCGGAGATGGGGTGCTGTAAATGCTGTGGGGGGTGGTGGATGATGGGGGTGGTGGGAGTGGTATGGGTGATTGTGGCGTGGATGGATGTGAATGGGGAGGGTGGGAGAGGGCTTACAGTAGAGCAGCATGGGAGTCGAATGGGTTTGAGGATTTTGTTATTTGTCAGTGCTGTTGTCTAAGCCATTCCTACTTGCCTTTGAACTGAGTGATTTCTCAACCATTTCAGAGGGCAGTTAAAGGTCAAAAACATCTGGAGATTTCCTCCTCTAAAGGATATTAGAGAACCAAAATGGATCCAAAATGGACAATGGTTTCATGGATATCGTTAGAATTTTAATTCAAGATTTTTATTGAATTCAAATTTCACCATCTACTGTGGTGGGATTTGAACTCCAATCCTTGGAGCTTTATAGATAGATAGAATCCCCACAATGCAGAAGGAGACCATTCAGCCCATCAAGTCTGCACCAACTCCAATTGCACCCAGTCTTTATCCCGAGAGCCCTATGCATTCAACCTAGCTAGTTCCCTGACACTAAAGGGCAACTTAGAGCCAGTCCACCAAACTGGAGCACCCAGAGGACATGGGGAGAACATACAGACTCCATATAGACAGTGAAGCCGGGAATGAGGCAGCAGTGCTAATCACCGTGCTATCTTGAACGGGAGTCTCTAGATTACTAGTCCAGTGCAATACTGATCTTCTCCTTTGAACCAATTTTGAATGGACCAATGGAAAAATAAATAGGCAAATGAGTATCTTCCCTGAAGAATGATCTATAACGGCAGGATTGCAGTATTAACAGAAGGAAAATGTTGTGGAAATCTGAAATAGAAACAGTTTTGGAAAGAGTCATCAGTTATGGCAGCCCCTGTGAAGCGAAGTGAGGCCACTCCTTCACTCTGTCTCCACAGGTTGGACCTGCTGAGTCTTTCCAGAACATTAACATAACGTTAATGGATCTTGTGCTCACAGTTTTGGACAATACTCGAGTGATACGTGACAAAGAACAGTATAGCACAGGAATAGGCTCTTTGGCCCTCCAAGCCTGCCTCAATCATGATGTCTGCCTAAATTAGAACTGAGTGCATTTACAGAATCCGTATCCTTTCATGTCCATCCTATTCATATATTTGTCTAATTGCCTCTTAAATGCTGCTTTCATACCTGCTCCCACCCCCTCCCCGGGCAGTGGGTTCCAAACATTCACCACCATCTGTGTAAAAAAAAATTTGCCTTGCACATCTTCTCCAAACTCTTCCCCAAACATCTTAAACCTATGGCCTTACACTTAAGTGATATTTTATTATTCCATCATGTCCTAACATCAAATCATACTGGCCTCATTTTTGAAGAATCATAAACTGCTTAATTCAGTCATGTTAACATTTACTTAAACATCTGGATGATAAATTTAAGCTGAGGTCATAGAATCATAAAAACCTTAGTGCATTCAGTCCATCGAGCCTGCAGTGACAACAATCCCACCCCAGGCTCTCTCCCCACAACCCCAGACATTTACCCCGCTAATCGTAAGAGCATAAATTTATAAGAACTAGGAGCACGAGTTGGCCATTCGGCCCCTCGAGCCTGCCCCGCCATTTAATAAGATCATGGCTGATCTTTTTGTTGACTCAGCTCCACTTACCCTCCCGCTCACCATAACCCTTAATTCCTTTACTGTTCAAAAATTTATCTATATATCATTTAATGAGGTAGCCTCACCGGACTCACTGAGTAGGGAATTCCACAGATTCACAACCTTTTGTGTGAAGAAGTTCCTCCTCAGCTCAGTCCTAAATCTGCTTCCCTTATTTTGAGGCTATGTCCCTTAGTTCTAGTTTCACCTGCCAGTGGAAACAGCTTTCCTGCTCTCTATTCTATTATCTATTCTCTTCATAAATTGTATATGTTTCTAAAAGATCTCCCCCTTAATCTTCTGAATTCCAATGAGTATAGTTCCAATCTACTCTCTCAACTCTGGAACATGGTTGAGTTGTTTCTTAAGTGAATCTTCTCTGCACTCCCTTCAGTGCCAGTATTGTACACAGTAACTCCAGATGTGGCCTCAGCAGCACCTTATCCAGCTGTAACATAATCTCACTGTTTTTAAACTCCTTCCCTCTAGCCATGAAGGACAAAATTCCATTTGCCTTCTTAATTACCCGCTGCACCTGCAAACCAACTCCTTGTGATTCTTGCACAAGGACACCCAGGTCCCTCTGCACAGCAGCGTGCTGCAGTTTTTTATCATATAAATAATAGCTCATTTTGCTGTTATTTCTTTTGAAATGAATGACCTCACATTTACCAACATTGTACTCCATCTACCAGACCCTCGCCCACTCACTTAGACTATCTATATCCCTTTGCAAACTTTCAGTATCCTCTGCACACTTTGCTCTTCCATCTATCTTAGTATCATCTGTGAATTTTGACACACTACACTTGGTCCCCAACTCCAAATCATCTCTGTAAGTCGTAAACAATTGTGGTCCCAGCACTGATCCCTGAGGCACACCACTACTCCCTGATTGCCAATCAGAAAAACACTTCTTTACCCCACTCTTTGCTTTCTGTTGTTAACCATTCTGGAAAGTATGAAAATAGATAAGTTCCCTGGGCCAAATGGGATTTATCCTAGGATTTGCTGGGACGCTAGGGAGGAGATTGCAGAACCTTTGTCTTTGATTCTTAGGCTGTCATTGTCTTTACTCAGAGAGTAGTAAGGGCATGGAATGTCCTGTCTGCAACAGTAGTGGACTCGCCAACATTAAAGCATTTAAATGGTTATTGGATAAACTCGATGATATTGGAGTAATGCAGGTTAGATGGATTTTAGATTGGTTTCACAGGTTGGCACAACATTGAGTGCTGAAGGGCCTATACAGTACTCATATGTTCTATATGTTTCATTACCCATAACACTGTGCACCTTTATCTAATGTAGCAGCCTTTGGTGCAGCACCTTGTCTAATGCCTTCTGGAAATCCACAAGTTCCCCATTGTCCATTGTACATGTAATGTTCTCAAAGAATTCCACCAATTTAGTCAAACATAACCTGCCCTTCATGAACCCATGCTGCATCTTACCAATGAGACAATTTATATCCAGATGTCTCGCTATTTCTTTCTTGATGATAGATTCAAGAATTTTCCCTATTACAGAACTTAAACTAACCAGCCTATAATTCCTCCAGTCTACACATCCCGGGACACTTAGGAGCAATTTAGCATAGCCAATCAACCTAACCCGCACATCTTTGGACTGTGGGAGGAAACTGGAGCACCCGGAGGAAACCCATGCAGACAAGGGGAGAACTTGCAAACACCGAAATGTCTCCCAAGCTGGGAATCAAACCAGGCTCCTGGAGCTGTGAGACAGCACCGCTAACCATTGTGCCACTGTGCTGCTCAGTCAGGTCAGGAGGTGAACCAGTGATGGGGATGAGAGAGCAAGGGCGGGCGGCAGGACATTGCAATTTTACAACTAAGAACAAATGAAAAGCGTGGAACATAGAACATTTCAGCGCAGTACAGGCCCTTTGGCCCTCGATGTTGTGCCAACCAGTGGAACCAATCTAATGACCCTCTAACCTAAACTATTCCAGTGTTATTCATATGCCTTCAGTTGTAGATGCGCCAAGTTTGGTGGCGTTTAAGAGGTTAGTAGATAAGTTTATGGATGAAAAGGGAATGGTTTAGGTTAGAGGGTCATTGCTTTCTCTTAATTGGTCGGCGCAACATCGAAGGCCGAAGGGCCTGTTCTGCGCTGTAATGTTCTATGTTCTATGCCTATCCACTGACCATTTGAACGCCCTTAAACTTGGCGAGTCCACAACTGCTGCAGGCAGGGCATTCCACACCCTTACTACCCTCTGAGTAAAGAAGCTATCTCTGACATCCATCCTATATTTATCACTCCTCAATTTAAAACTATGTCCCCTCGTGTTAGCCATCTCCATCCGAGGAAAAAGGCTCTCACTATCCACCCTATCTAATCCTCTGATCATCTGTATGCCTCAATTAGGTCACCTCTTAATCTTCTTCTCTCGAATGAAAATAACCTCAAATCCCTCAGCCTTTCCTCATCAGACCTTCCCTCCATACCAGGCAACATCCTGGTAAACCTCCTCTGTACCCTCTCCAATCCCTCCACATCTTTCTTATAATGTGGGGACCAGAACTGTACACAATACTCCAAGTGCGGCCACACCAGAGTTTGTACAGTTGCAACATGACCTCACAGCTCTGAAATTCAATCTCTCTACCAATAAATGCTAACACACCGTATGCTTTCTTAACAACCTTATCAACCTGGATGCCAACTTTCAGGGAGCTATTCACATGTACACCGAGATCTCTCTGCTCATTGACACTATTAAGAGTCCTACCATTAACCCTATATTCTGTAATCCTGTTACTCTTTCCAAAGTGAATCACCTCACTTTTCCACATTAAACTCCATTTGCCACCTCTCAGCCCAGCTCTGCAGCTTATCTATGTCCCTCTGTAAACTGTAAACTCTGCAAACTCGGTGACAAGTGGTGTACCTCGGGTCTGTTTTGGGGCCCCTGCTGTTTGTAATTTTTATAAATGATCTGGATGAGGGTATTGAAGGACGGATTAGTAAATTTGCAGATGACACTAAAGTCGGTGGAGTGGTAGATAGTGAAGAGGGGTGTTATAGTTTGCAGAGAGACTTGGACAATTTGCAGAGCTGGGCCGAGAGGTGGCAAATGGAGTTTAATGTGGAAAAGTGTGAAGTAATGCACTATGGCAGAAATAATAAATGTGTAGAGTATAGGGCAAATGGTAGGATTCTTAGTAGTCTAGATGAACAGAGGGATCTTGGTTTGTATGTGCATAGATCCCTGAAAGTAGGCAGTCAGGTCGAGAAGGTTGTTAGGAAGGCAGATGGAGTCTTGGCTTTTATTGGTAGAGGGATTGAATTTCGGAGCCGCAACGTCATGTTGCAACTGTACAAAACTCTAGTGCGGCCGCACTTGGAGTATTGTGTACAGTTCTGGTCCCCACATTATAAGAAGATGTGGAGGCATTGGAGAGGGTACAGAGGAGGTTTACCAGGATGTTGCCTGGTATGGAGGGCAGGTCTTATGAAGAGAGGCTGAGGGATTTGAGGTTGTTTTTCGTTAGAAAGGAGGCGGCTAAGAGGGGACCTAATCGAAACATATAAGATGATTAGAGGTTTAGATAGGGTGGACAGTGATAGCATTTTTCCTAGGATGGAGAGAGCTAGCACGAGGGGACACAGCTTTAAATTAAGGGGTGATAGTTATAGGACGGATATCAGAGGTAGGTTCTTTACCCAAAGGTGGTTCGGGAGTGGAATGCCCTGCCTGCAGCAGTTGTAGATGCGCCAAGTTTGGTGGCGTTTAATAGGTTAGTTGATAAGTATATGGAAGAGAAGGGAATGGTTTAGTTTGGAGGGGCATTGCTTTTTATATTGGTCGGCGCAACATCGAAGGCCGAAGGGCCTGTTCTGTGCTGTAATGTTCTATGTTCTATGTAACATCCATCCTCACTGTCTACAACTCCTCCGACTTTGGTGTCATCAGCAAATTTACTAACCCATCCCTCTACACCCTCATCTAGGTCATTTATAAAAATGACAAACAAACATCAAAACAGATCCTTGAGGTACACCACTTGTAACTGAACTCCAGGTTGAATATTTCCCATCAACCATCACCCTCTGTCTTCTATCAGCGAGCCAATTCCTAATCCAAACTGCTAAATCACCTTCAATCCCATGCATCTGCACTTTCTGCAGTAGCCTACCATGGGGAACCTTATCAAACGCTTTGCTAAAATCCATATATACCACATCAACTGCCTTACCCTTATCTACCTCTTTGGTCACCTTCTCAGAGAACTTGATAAGATTTGTGAGGCATGACCTTCCCTTCACAAAACTGTGTTGACTATCCCTAATCAATTTATTTCTCTCTAGATGATTATAAATCCTATCCCTTGTAATTCTTTCCAAAACTTTCCCCACAACAGAAGTAAGATTCACAGTCTATGATTCCCAAGATAGTCTCTACTGCCCTTCTTGAATAAGGGGACAACATTTTCCATCCTCCAGTCTTCTGGCACTTCACTTGTAGCCAATAACGACATGAAGATCAAAGCCAAAGGTTCTACAATCTGTTCCCTAGCCTCCGAGAGAATCCTAAGGTAAATGCCATCCGGCCCAGGGGACTTATCAATTTTCATAGTCTCAAGAATTGCTAACACCAACTCCTTTTGTACCTCAATCCCGTCTAGTCCACTACCCTGTATCTCAGTATTCTCCTTGACTACACTGACTTTTTCCTGCGTGAAGACTGATGAAAAATATTCATTTAGTGCCTCTCCAATCTCTTCAGGCTCCACGCACAACTTCCCACTGCAGTCTCTGACTGGCCCTAATCTTGCCCTAACCAATCTTTTATTCTTGACATACCTATTGGAAAGCTTTAGGGTTCTCCTTTATCCTATCCTAGAAGTTTGATGAGGACTTGTCTGTTGAGGTAGTATGGGCTGAGATTAGAAACAGGAAAGGAGAGGTCACCCTGTTGGGAGTCTTTTATAGACCTCCTAAAACTTCTAGAGAGGTAGAGGAAAGGATTGCAAAGTCGATCCTGGTCAGGAGTGAAAGTAATAGGGTAATTGTTATGGGGGACTTTAACTTTACTAATATTGATTGGAATAGCTGTAGCTCTAGCTCGTTAGAGGGGTCAGTTTTCTTACAAAGTGTGCAGGAAGGTTTTTTGACTCAGTATGTAGATAGGCCAACTAGAGGTGAGGCTACATTGGATTTGGTGCTGGCAATGAGCCAGACCAGGTGTTAGGCTTGGAAGTTAGTGAACATTTTGGTGATAGTGACCACAATTCGGTTACGTTCACTTTAGTGATGGATAGGGATAGGCATGAAGCTGGGGGCAGTAGTTATAGCTGGGGGAAGGGTAATTATGAGGCCATCAGGAGAGAATTAGGGTGCCTAGATTGGACTAGGAAACTACAGGGACTGGGAACATCTGGAATGTGGAGCTTATTCAAGGAGCAGCTGCTGCGAGTCCTTGATAAGTATGTCCCTGTCAGGCGAGGAGGAAATGGTCAAGTAAGAGAACCTTGGTGTACAAAAAAAGTTGATTTGCTGGTTAAAAGGAAAAAGGAGGCTTATGTCAGGATGAGGCTTGAAGGCTCAGTTAGTGCAATGGATAGCTATAGATGAGCCAGGAGGGAGCTAAAGAGTGAATTGAGGAGAGCTAAGAGAGGACACGAGAAGACTTTGGCTGATAGGATTAAGGAGAAGCCTAAAGCTTTCTTTAGATATGTTAAGAATAGAAGATTGGTTAGGACAAGATTAGGGCCAGTCATAGACAGCAGTGGGAAGTTGTGCGTGGAGCCTGAAGAGATTGGAGAGGTACTGAATAAATATTTCTCTTCGGTATTCACGCAGGGTGATGTAAATGTAGTTATGGAGAACACTGGGGTACAGGGTAGCAAACTGGAAGGTATCGAAGTAGATAGGGAGGATGTGCTAGATATTCTCGAGGGTTTGAAGTTGGATAAGTCCCCTGGGCCGGACGGGATTTACCCTAGGATTCTCTGGGAGGCAAGAGAGGAGATTGCAGAGCCTCTGGCTCTGATCTTCAGGTCTTCGTTGGTTACGGGTGTGGTTCCGGAGGACTGGAGGATAGCGAATGTGGTCCCATTGTTTAAGAAGGGGAAGAGAGACCTTCCAGGGAATTATAGGCCAGTGAGTCTTACTTCTGTTGTGGCAAAGTATTGGAGAGAATTATTAGGGATAGGATTTATAGTTATTTAGAGAGAAATGAATTGATTGGGGATAGTCAGCATGGTTTTGTGAAGGTAGGTCGTGCCTTACTAACCTCATTGAGTTTTTTGAAAAAGTGACTAAAGAGGTGGATGGGGGTAAGGCGGTTGATGTGGTATATATGGACTTTAGTAAGGCGTTTGATAAGGTGGCCCATGGAAGACTTCTGCAGAAACTGCAGATGTATGGGATAGAGGGTGATTTAGCTAATTGGATTAGGAATTGGCTAGCAGATAGAAGACAGAGGGTGGTGGTTGATGGGAGATATTCATCTTGGAGTTCGATGACAAGTGGTGTACCTCAGGGGTCTGTTTTGGGGCCCCTGCTGTTTGTAATTTTTATAAATGATCTGGATGAGGGTATTGAGGGATGGATCAGTAAATTGGCAGATGACACTAAAGTCGGTGGAGTGGTAGATAGTGAAGAGGGGTGTTATAGTTTGCAGAGGGACTTAGACAAGTTGCAGAGCTGGGCCGAGAGTGGCAAATGGAGTTTAATGTGGAAAAGTGTGAGGTAATGCACTATGGCAGAAATAATAAATGTGTAGAGTATAGGGCTAATGGTAGGATTCTTAGTAGTCTTGATGAACAGAGGGATCTTGGTATGTATGTGCATAGATCCCTGAAAGTAGGCAGTCAAGTCGAGAAGGTTGTTAAGAAGGCATATGGAGTCTTAGCTTTTATTGGTAGGGGGATTGAATTTCGGAGCCGCAACGTCATGTTGCAACTGTACAAAACTCTAGTGCGGGCCGCACTTGGAGTATTGTGTGCAGTTCTGGTCCCCACATTATAAGAAAGATGTGGAGGCATTGGAGAGGGTACAGAGGAGGTTTACCAGGATGTTGCCTGGTATGGAGGGCAGTTCTTATGAAGAGAGGCTGAGGGATTTGAGGTTGTTTTCGTTAGAAAGGAGGAGTCTAAGAGGGGACCTGATCGAAACATATAAGATGATTAGAGGTTTAGATAGGGTGGACAGTGATAGCCTTTTTCCTAGGATGAAAAAAGCTAGCACGAGGGGACACAGCTTTAAATTAAGGGGTGATAGTTATAGGACGGATATCAGAGGCAGGTTCTTTACCCAAAGGGTGTTTCGGGAGTGGAATGCCCTGCCTGCAGCGGTTGTAGATGCGCCAAGTTTGGTGGCGTTTAAGAGGTTAGTTGATAAGTATATGGAAGAGAAGGGAATGGTTTAGTTTGGGGGGGCATTGCTTTTTATATTGGTCGGCGCAACATCGAAGGCCGAAGGGCCTGTTCTGTGCTGTAATGTTCTATGTTCTATGTTCTATCCGCCAAAGTCTTCTCATTCCTCTTCTAGCTCTTCTTAACTCTCTCTTTAGCTCCTTCCTGGCTAATTTATAACTCTCCAGTGCCCTAACTGAGCCTTCATGTCCCATCTTTACATAGGCCTCCTTCTTCCTCTTCACCAGAGATGCAAACTCCTTAGTACATCACGGTTCCCTGGCTCAACTACTTCCTCCCTGCCTGACAGGTACATATTTATCAAGGACTCACAGTAGCTGTTCCTTGAATAAGTTCCACATTTCAGGTGTTCCCAGCCCCTGCAGTTTCCTACTCCACCCGATGTATCCTAAATCTCGCCTAATAGCCTCATAATTACCTTTCCCCCAGCTGTAACTTCTTCCCTTTGGTAAATGTCTATCCTTTTCCATCACTAAGGTAAACGTAACTGAATTGTGTTCACTATCACCGAGGTGCGCACCTACCTCCAAGTCTAACACCTGGTCTGGTTCATTACCCAGAACCAAATCCAATATAGCCTCACCTCTTGTTGGCCTATCTACATACTGAGTCATAAAACCCTCCAGCACACATTGGACAAAAACTGACCCCTCCAAATTGAACAAAGAACAAAACAGCACAGGAAACAGGCCCTTCGGCCCAACGAGCCTACGCCACCACCCCGATGTTCCCACCTCTACCCGTGATTCCTGTCCATGTTTATAGATCTACGGATTAAAAACCAAATTTCAGACAATTTAGGGAGAATTTGTTCTGCCAATCAGCCTAAGAGCACATCTTTGGGATGTGGGAGGAAACCAGAGCACCTGGAGAAAACCCACGCAAGCACGGGGAGAATGCGCAAACTCCCACAGATACAGGCCCAAATCCATGTATCTGCAGAGCACAGCAATAGTCTCTCAGCTGTCGTGTTGAACTATAGCTTTTCCAATCGATATTTGTAAAGTTAAAGTCCCCCATAACAACTACCCTGTTATTTTCGCTCCTATCCAGGATCATCTTTGCAATCCTTTCCTCTACATCCCTGGAACCTTTTGGAGGCCTATAAAAAACTCCCAACAGGGTGAGCTCTCCTTTCTTGTTTCTAATCTCAGCCCAAACAACCTCAATTGACAGGTCCACATCAAAGGGGATTGAATTTCAGAGCCGCAACGTCATGTCGCAAGTACAAAACTCTAGTGCGGCCGCACTTGGAGTATTGTGTGCAGTTCTGGTCCCCACATTATAAAAAAGATGTGGAGGCATTGGAGAGGGTACAGAGGAGGTTTACCAGGATGTTGCCTGGTATGGAGGGCAGGTCTTATGAAGAGAGGCTGAGGGATTTGGGGTTGTTTTCGTTAGAAAGGAGGCGGCTAAGAGGGGACCTAATCGAAACATATAAGATGATTTAGAGGTTTAGATAGGGTGGACAGTGATAGCCTTTTTCCTAGGATGGAGAAAGCTAGCACGAGGGGACACAGCTTTAAATTAAGGGGTATGAGTTATAGGACGGATATCAGAGGTAGTTTCTTTACCCAAAGGGTGGTTAGGGAGTGGAATGCCCTGCCTGCGGCAGTTGTAGATGCGCCAAGTTTGGTGCGTTTAAGAGGTTAGTTGATAAGTATATGGAAGAGAAGGGAATGGTTTAGTTTGGAGGGTCATTGCTTTTTATATTGGTCGGCGCAACATCGAAGGCCGAAGGGCCTGTTCTGTGCTGTAATGTTTTATGTTCTATGTTCTAAATGTCCTTTCTGCCACCGTAATACAGTCTTTGACTAACAATGCCACACCTCCCCCTCTTCTACCACCTTCTCTGCTCTGACCAAAAACATCTAAACCCTGGAATCTGCAACAACCATTCCTGTCCCTGCTCTATCCATGTCTCCGAAATGGCCACAACATTGAAGTCCCAGGTAGCAATCCAGTTCATCCACAAGTTCATCCACCTTATTGTGTATGCTCCTCACATGAAAGTATATACAATTCAAACCACCCTCCTGCCAGCCAATACACTGCGGTGACCTAGAAACCTTATCCATGACCTCCCTATTCTCATGCTCCTCTACATTGGGGCTGTACATCAGTTTAAACCCCCCCCCGCCCAAATAGCATTGGTAAATTTTCCCCGCAAGATATTAGTTCCCCGCTGGTTCAGGTGCAGACCATCCCTCTTGTAGAGATTCAGTTGGAGGAACCAGGCAATTAAAAGCTGCGGTTGTGGGAACCAGCCAATGAATGGTGATGGCTGCTGTCAGCCCACTTAGATCTCCAATTGTGAATTGATAAGGAAACTCTGAGGATGAACAGAGCTGGTGTTTTTGTGACTAACATTCTGGTGCTATGTAATCAACCTTCACTTTCAACCCATACCTTACACTGCTCAAATATCAGTGCTCCAGACGAGAGACCCAAGTCAGCTGAGAAAGTAAGAACTCTTCCCATTCCCAGGTTCATTCACTGAGCAGTGGAATGGGAATTAATGACATGCTGTAATATTGTGCAGAGATGCAGATACTCACGGGTTTTGGGCTCCCCTGAAGCAGCTGAACACAGGAATACAGTGACAATGACAAGAGTGAACATTGTGCTGAGTCTGGACGTTCCCAGGATTTGGCCTCCAGTACCCTGGCATTGGTCATTTATTCATAGAGCAGACCAATTAGATTGCCGTTTGGAATGATTGGGCTAATGCCAGATGGGGATTTAATGTGAGAATTCACACATCACCTACCTGATGTAATATTCCCAGAAATTAATAAATTAGATGTCATGGGTTAATTGGATTGGCTGCACTAAATTACCCCTTAGTGTCAGGGGGATTAGCAGGATAAACGTGTAGGGTTATGGGTAGGGCCTGGGTGGGATTGTGGTCGGTGCAGTTCTGATGGGTTAAATGGCCTCTTTCTGCATTGTAGGGATTCTATGATACTAAACATTGTGAGTTTGTAATTTTAATGGCTTGAAAATGACTGAACCGATGATTATCATTTAAATCTGAAAGAAGGGACAAATCTGAAAATAATGGAAAATAAACAAGATGTCTGATAGTGAGAGTTTTGATTCAGTTATTCAATGGAGTGAGAATGTCAGAGCTTTCTTTACAAAGTCTTGATCAAAAGCAATGAGGTCTGGTGGTTAGGAACAATCAATCAATCAATCGTGGGGACACAGCTTTAAATTAAGGGGTGATATTTATGGGATGGATATCAGAGGTAGGTTCTTTACCCAAAGGGTGGTTCGGGAGTGGAATGCCCTGCCTGCAGCGGTTGTAGATGTGCCAAGTTTGGTGGCGTTTAAGAGGTTAGTTGATAAGTATATGGAAGAGAAGGGAATGGTTTAGTTTGGAGGGTCATTGCTTTTTATATTGGTCGGCGCAACATTGAAGGCCGAAGGGCCTGTTCTGTGCTGTAATGTTCTATGTTCTATTAATCAAGGATCACTGAGAAAGAGAGAGAGGGTAAATCCCTCTGATTATTGATTCAAATCCAAGAGCTATTGAATGTGACATACTTCTTGTCCCAGTCTGGGTTTACCCAGATAGTGAGAGCCTTTTTCCTCGGATGGTGATGACCAACACGAGGGGATATAACTTTAAATTAAGAGGTGGTCGTTATAGGACGGATGTCAGAGGCAGGTCCTTTACACAGAGGGTGGTGAGAGCGTGGAATGCCCTGCCTGCAGCAGTTGTGGACTCGCCTACTTTGGGGGCATTCAAATGGTCGGTGGATAGGTATATGGATGATATTGGAAAAGTTTAGGTTAGAGGGCCCACTGGCCGGCGCAACATCAAGGGCCAAAGGGCCTGTACTGTGCTGTAATGTTCTATGTTCTACCCTGCCACTGTCTCTGAATGCTCTATGGATTCTGGGCAGGATTTTCCAGCTCTGTTTGCCACTTGTATTGTCCAGTTCCACTGAGAGTTAGTTGCCTTTTAGTTGGGTTGCTGAAGCTCCTGCAGTGAGTCCTGCAACATTGGGGCTGGAAAATCCCGATTTCTATAAAGCATCAGATAGCCTGGACTTTCCATACAGGCACCACATGTTTTACAGCAGCAGAGGTGGTTCGCCATTCGCCAGCGATGGAATCTTCTGGATCCACCACTGTCAAAGAGGCTCCTGTTATTCACACCCTATGTTACCAGGGAACCCTCAGAGGGGTCATCATCTGCAGTGGGATTGGGAAATCCGGCTAGTGAGAATAGTTGGAAATTTCCATCTATGTCTTTCAAAAACGTGACATATCAGCTCCAGTAGACTAGTGTCCTTTGCTTAGCAAAAGCGTTCTCAAAAAGTTCTATACATATAAAAATATATACTATACATATATATGTGTGTGTATATATATCCAGCCAATAACATTATAAAATCATAGAATTCCTACAGTGCAGTGGGAGGACGTTTTTAATATCAGGGGGACTATTAGTGTCAATAGGGGCAGGGTGGGATTGCTGTCAATGCAGATTCAATTGGCTGAATGGTCTCTTTCTGCACTGCCGCATTTCTATAACTCGGCATCTTACCCAAGCTGGCAACCCACACCCGATCCCCGTAACCCCTACTCCACTTTACCTACACAATGTGAGACACTAATGGACAATTTAGCATGGTCAAATCACCTAACCTGCACATCTTTGGAGTGTGGGAGGAAATCGGAGCATCCAGAGGAAATCCACACAGACAGAGGGAGAATGTGCAAACTCCACACAGACAGTCACCCAAAGCTGGAATTGAACCTGGGTCCCTGGTGCTGTGAAGCAGCAGTGCTAACCACTGTGCCACCGTGCCTTACATTAATATTCTATAGAACACATCATCAAACCGAGTTGCATTTAATTTGAAAAATCACTTTTGATAAATGTATAGGTTCAAATGAAACTCAGTAAGAGTTATTTCAGTAACACGAATCAACTTAGAGACTGCAACATACAAAGATACAGTTAATCTGAAAGCCCAGCTCAAGTTAGCCTGGTTAATAAGTTAACAGCTTATCTGTCTCCTTGATAGTCCCAAGGTGCTTCTGTCACTGAAAAATGAAAAGTGATTCAATAACAACATTGTAAGTCAGTAATCAATTGAAAACAGTCATTAACCTCGACAATATCTCAACAATATCATATCATCACCAAAATAACAGACTTCTGGGAAAATAAAAACACCAAACAGTCATTTAGAAAGTGTAAATAACTACTTAAAAATTTAGTGTGCATACGTGGAGTACATATAGTACATTCCACAGCTATCTGTCCAGATGCACAGTCCAAAGGTGAATGTATTCTTTGTCCCTGTCTTCAGAAATTTATTGCCACCATCTGCTTGAGGGCAATGGGGATGGTGAGCTGCCACCATAAACTATTACACTCCAAGTGGGATGGACAATGAGGGAACAGAAGTGTATTTCCAACTCAGGATGGTGAATGATTCAGGGGTAAGCTTGCAGGTGGTGATGTTCCCATGTGTCTGCTGCTCTTGTCCTTCGAGGTAATACAGGTCGGGGGTTTGGGACATGACATTAAAGGAGCCTTGGTGAGTTGCTGCAGGGCAGTTTAGATGGTGCACACCTTGGCAGAAGGACTGCATGTTTAAGGTAGTGAATGAAATGCCAGTCAAAGGGGCTACTTTTGTTTTGGATAGAACATAGAACATAGAACATTACAGCACAGAACAGGCCCTTCGGCCTTCGATGTTGCGCCGACCAATATAAAAAGCAATGACCTCCAAACTAAACCATTCCCTTCTCTTCCATATACTTATCAACTAACCTCTTAAACGCCACCAAACGTGGCGCATCCACAACTGCTGCAGGCAGGACATTCCACTCCCGAACCACCCTTTGGGTAAAGAACCTACCTCTGACATCCGTCCTATAACTATCACCCCTTAATTTAAAGCTGTGGCCCCTCGTGCTAGCTTTCTCCATCCTAGGAAAAAGGCTATCACTGTCCACCCTATCTAAACCTCTAATCATCTTATATGTTTCGATTAGGTCCCCTCTTAGCCGCTCCTTTCTAACGAAAACAATCTCAAATCCCTCAGCCTCTCTTCATAAGACCTGCCCTCCATACCAGGCAACATCCTGGTAAACCTCTCTGTACCCTCTCCAATGCCTCCACATCTTTCTTATAATGCGGGGACCAGAACTGTACACAATACTCCAAGTGCGGCCGCACTAGAGTTTTGTACACTTGCAACATGACGTTGCGGCTCCGAAATTCAATCCCCCTACCAATAAAAACTAAGACTCCATATGCCTTCTTAACAACCTTATCGACTTGACTGCCTACTTTCAGGGATCTATGCACAAATACACCAAGACCCCTCTGTTCATCAACACTATTAAGAATCCTACCATTAGCCCTATACTCTACACATTTATTATTCCTGCCAAAGTGCATTACCTCACATTTTTCCATATTAAACTCCATTTGCCACCTCTCGGCCCAGCTCTGCAACTTATCCAAGTATCTCTGCAAACTATAACTCCCCTCTTCACTATCTACCACTCCACCGACTTTAGTGTCATCTGCAAATTTACTAATCCATCCTTCAATACCCTCATCCCGATCATTTATAAAAATTACAAACAGCAGGGGCCCCAAAACAGACCCCTGAGGTACACCACTTGTCACCGAACTCCACGATGAATATCTCCCATCAACCACCACCCTCTGTCTTCTATCTGCTAGCCAATTCTAACCCAATTAGCTAAATCACCCTCTATCCCATACATCTGCATTTTCTGCAGAAGTCTTCCATGGGCCACCTTATCAAACGCCTTACTAAAGTCCATATATACCACATCAACCGCCTTACCCCCATCCACCTCTTTGGTCACTTTTCAAAAAACTCAATGAGGTTAGTAAGGCACGACCTACCCTTCACAAAACCATGCTGACTATCCCCAATCAATTCATTTCTCTCTAAATAACTATAAATCCTAGCCCTAATAATTCTCTCCAATACCTTGCCCACCACAGAAGTAAGACTCACTGGCCTATAATTCCCAGGAAGGTCTCTCTTCCCCTTCTTAAACAAAGGGACCACATTCGCTATCCTCCAGTCCTCCGGAACCACACCCGTAACCAACGAGGACCTGAAGATCAGAGCCAGAGGCTCTGCAATCTCCTCTCTTGCCTCCCAGAGAATCCTAGGCTAAATCCCGTCCGGCCCAGGGGACTTATCCAACTTCAAACCCTCGAGAATATCTAGCACATCCTCCCTATCTACTTCGATACCTTCCAGTTTGCTACCCTGTACCTCAGTGTTCTCCATAACTACATTACATCACCCTGCGTGAATACCGAAGAGAAATATTTATTCAGTACCTCTCCAATCTCTTCAGGCTCCACGCACAACTTCCCACTGCTGTCTGTGACTGGCCCTAATCTTGTCCTAACCAATCTTCTATTCTTAACATATCTAAAGAAAGCTTTAAGATTCTCCTTAATCCTATCAGCCAAAGTCTTCTCGTGTCCTCTCTTAGCTCTCCTCAATTCACTCTTTAGCTCCCTCCTGGCTAATCTATAGCTATCCATTGCACGAACTGAGCCTTCAAGCCTCATCCTGACATAAGCCTCCTTTTTCCTTTTAACCAGCAAATCAACTTTTTTTGTACACCATGGTTCTCTTACTCAACCATTTCCTCCTTGCCTGACAGGGACATACTTATCAAGGACTCGCAGCAGCTGCTCCTTGAATAAGCTCCACATTCCAGATGTTCCCAGTCCCTGTAGTTTCCTAGTCCAATCTATGCACCCTAATTCTCTCCTGATGGCCTCATAATTACCCTTCCCCCAGCTATAACTAATGCCCCCAGCTTCATGCCTATCCCTATCCATCACTAAGGTGAACGTAACCGAATTGTGGTCAATATCACCAAAATGTTCACTAACTTCCAAGCCTAACACCTGGTCTGGCTCATTGCCCAGCACCAAATCCAATGTAGCCTCACCTCTAGTTGGCCTATCTACATACGGAGTCAAAAAACCTTCCTGCACACTTTGTACAAAAACTGACCCCTCTAACGAGCTAGAGCTATAGCTATTCCAATCAATATTAGTAAAGTTAAAGTCCCCCATAACAATTACCCTATTACTTTCACTCCTGACCAGAATTGACTTGGCAATACTTTCCTCAACCTCTCTAGAACTTTTAGGAGGTCTATAAAAGACTCCCAACAGGGTGACCTCTCCTTTCCTGTTTCTAATCTCAGCCCATACTTCCTCAACAGACAAGTCCTCATCAAACTTCTTCTCTGTCACTGTGATACAGTCTTTGACTAATAATGCCACTCCTCCCCCTCTTCTACCTCCTTCTCTACTCCGACTAAAGCATTTGAACCCCGGAACCTGCAACATCCATTCTTGTCCCTGCTCTACCCAAGTCGCTGAAATGGCCACAACATCGAAGTTCCAGGTACTGGTCCAAGCTGCAAGTTCCTCCCCCTTATTGCAAATACTCCTTGCATTAAAGTATTCGCATTTCAAACCATGCCCTACCCCACCCGTATGCTGCTGTGTTTTACAGCTTTCCTCTATGACCCCCTTACTCTCATCCCTCTTAGCACCCCAACTACTTAGGATCCCACCCCGCCCCGAATCAGTTTAAAGCCCCCTGCATAGCCTTAGCAAATTTTCCCCCCAAGATATTAGTTCCCCTCTGGTTCAGGTGTAGACCATCTCTCTTGAATAGGTCCCACCTATCCCAGAATGAGTCCCAATTGTTCAGGAACCTGAACCCCTCCCTCCTGCACTATCCCCGCAGCCACGAGTTCAAACATTCCCTCTCTCTGTTCTTCTCTAAACTATCCCTTGGCACAGGCCAGAGTCCAGAGATAACCACTCTGTCAGTTTTGGCCCTAAGCTTCCACCCCAACTCCATAAATTTCTCTTTAATATCCCCTTCCCTTGTCCTTCCTATATCATGTGTCCCTACATGAACTATGACTTGGGGCTGACTCCCCTCTCCCTTAAGAATCTTAAAAACCCTATCTGCAACATCTGGATGGTGTTAAATTCTTGAATATTGCTGAAACTATATGTCTCGTCATAGAATCCCTTTAGTGCAGAAGGGGGCCATTCAGTCCATCAAATCTGCACCGACTCTTCAACAAAGCATCTCACCAGGACCTATCCCTATAACCCCATTTATTTACACTTCTAACCCTCACATCTTGGGAGCAATTTAGAATGGCCAATCAAGCAACGTGCACATCTTTGGACTGAGGGAGGAAGCAGTGCTTGCCACTCTGCCACCCAGAGATTGCAACCATCAAGGCCTCGCTTTTTAATCTATTGCCGAGATCTCTGAATTCTTGACGCAAGATCTCATTCCTCACTTTGTCCATATCATTGATACCAAAATGTACCACGACCTCTAACTCATCACTGTCCCCATTCAGGATGCAGCCATTCACTGACATCCTTGACCCTAGCACCAGGGAGACAGCGCATCATCCTGGGGTGACGTCTTCAGGACAGAAATTCCTGACTGTTCCCCAGACAAATGAAACCTCCTATCTCTATTGTGCATCCTCTAATCCTTTGAGCTGCATTGTCTAAACCTGCTATTCATGTAACTCTCAGCCTCGTGGATACGCCATACTGTCCCCAGCTCCGAAACTCGGAGTTTCAGCATGTGAGAGCATCTGCCTGGGATGGACCGTTTACATTATGAAGAGAAGCTGGATAGGCTTGTGTTGTTTTCAATGAAGCAGTGAAGACTGAGATGGCAACCTGATCAAATGTACAAGATTATGAGGGACATACACAGAATGGATAAAGAGCAGCTGTTCCCTTAGTTAAAGGGTTAGTCACAAGGAGACACAAGTTCATTGTGAGGGTTAGGAGGCTTAGGAGGGATGTGAAGGAAAACATTTATACACAGAGCATGGTGAGGGTCTGAAATGCGCTGACCAGGAGAGTCAGTCTCACATCCTTTAAAAAGTGCCTGGATGAGTAATTGGCACATCATAACACTCAAGTCTATGGGCCAAATTCTGGTAAATAAGGTTAGGTAGTTCTCACGTGTTGGTGTACACTTGATAGACCAAAGGGCCTCTTCTCCATTTTATGATTCGATGATCTATGAATTTGTAATTTGCACATCAGCCAAGTAAGCAACTACTTTAGACAAACTTTGCAAAAGGTATTCCATTATGCACTGTAAATTTACATAAGTAGCCAGATTGCAATCAGAATCTTGGTTAACTGATACAAATCCTTATCAGAACATAAGAACTAGGAGCAGGGGTCGGCCATCTTACTCCTCGAGCCTGATCCGCCATTCAATAAGATCATGGCGCATCTTTTCGTGGATCAGCTCCACTTATCCTCTCACTCACCATAACCTTTAATTCCTTTACTGTTCAAAAATTTATCTCTGCTTTAAAAACATTCAATGAGGCAGCTTCAACTGCTTCGCTGGGCAGGAAATTCCACAGATTCACAATCCTTTGTGTGAAGAGGTTCCTCCTCAACTCAGTCCTAAATCTGCTTCCCCTTATTTTGAGGCTGTGCCTCCTAGTTCTAGTTTCACCCGCCAGTGGAAACAACTTCTATCTTATTTATTTCTTATCTATTTCTTTCATAATTTTAAATGCTTTTATAAGATCTCCCCTCATTCTTCTGAGTTCCAATGAGTATAGACTGGGACTAGTCTACTCAGTCTCTCTTTGTAAGCCAATCCTCTCAACTCTGGAATCAACGTAGAGAATCTCCTCTGCCCCCCCTCCAGTGCCAGTTTATCCTTTCTCAAGTAAGGAGACCAAAACTGTACACAGTAACTCCAGGTGTGGCCTCACCAGCACCTTATACAGCTGCAACATAATCTCCCAGTTTTTAAATTCCATCCCTCTAGCAATGAAGGACAAAATTCCATTTGCCTTCTTAATTACCTGCTGCACCTGCAAACCAATTCCTTGAGATTCCTGCACAATGACACCCAGGTCCCTCTGCACAGCAGCATGCTGCAATTTTTTTACCATTTGAATAATAGTCCATTTTGCTGTTATTCCTACCAAAAATGATGATCTCACATTTACCAACATTGTACTCCATCTGCCAGACCCTCACCCACTCACTTAGATTATTTATATCCCTTTGCAGACTTTCAGTGTCCTCTGCACATTTTGCTCTTCCCCCCATCTTTGTGTTATATGTGAATTTTGACACACTACACTTGATCCCCAACTCCAAATCATCTATATAAATCATAAACAATTGCAGTCCCAACACTGATCCCTGAGGCACACCAGTAGTCACTGATCGCCAACCAGAAAAGCACCTATTTACCCTCACTCTTTGTTTTCTGTAGTTAACCAAACCTCTATCCAAGTTAATATGTTACCCATAATACTGTGCACCTTTATCTTAAGAGCAGTCTTTGGTGCGGCACCTTGTCAATGCTTTCTGTAAATCCAGATACACCACATCCACAGGTTCCCCATTGTCCACTGCACATGTAATGTTCTCAAAGAATTCCACTGAATTAGTCAAACATGACCTGCCACATATTATGTATGTGAATAGCAAAAAATGTGCTGGAAGTGTCATTCAGTTCCAATGCTGGTATGCATGACTCACATCTAACTTGATATATTATAACTCCCCAGCCAACTTTGTGTACAAGTCCTCAAATTTTAATATAGGGAACCCGTCCAATTTCTCTGCCTGGTTTCCTGTTACTTTGCAGTCTCTATATATTTGAATGATCTTATCAGGTTTGACTATTGGCACAATGGGAGCTGCCCACTCTTCAAATTGCATGAGTTTTATAATGCCCAAATCTTCTAATTATCTAAGTTCAGTCTCCACCCTTTTGTACAACAACTAAGACACAGGTCTACCTTGATAGAATTTTGGTACAGTTTCCGGATCCACATGAATTTTGGTTTCCAAGCCTCAGATTTTGTTCAATTCATCCTCTAATAAATCCTTATATCTTCTGAGCATTTTATGTAGACCACCCCCCCCCCACCCCCCCCCCGCCTCAACCCTGTTATTTTAAACATTTCTAGCCAATACTATTTAACTTCCTGAAGCCAATCTCAACCTATCAAAGCTTGGTCCTTTGACACAATTGCAGTTAAAGGCTGTCTGTCTCTTACAGGGGCTATTGTTGTTCTAGTGATCCACATGGCTTTATTCATACATGTAGCCAGCTTGATTTTAATCTCAATTGAATCCTTCTCTGTAGGTATCAATAAGTTTGTTCTCCCACAGAGTGCTTGACTATTAACCCATCAGTATTATTGAGTGAGGGGCTACTTTGCCAAATTAATATTATTCAACATATAAACATTTGGTTCTCCTTCAGAATTACTCTCAACAGTGTAAACTGAAGCTGGAATCTTGACCTTGCTGACACCAAGCTGACCCTGCTTAACCCTACAGCTATTCTGTACATGCCTCTTTCTGCCACAGGGATGACACACAGCTTCCTTCAACCAACATTTCTCCTGGGGTGCTTTCCCCTACACTGGTAACATCTCAACATCTCATTTAGGGAAGACTCAAATTCACAATGTTCAGATATTTGCCTCAATCTTGCCACAAAAAAAGCTGCTGTTGCTTCCCTGGGTGTTCTTGCTGTTAAGTTGAAATTATATCTCCTGTATGATTACGGAGAGCTTTGGGAGATAATGTCCTGTTACTATTACCACCAGGCTGTTATTACTATTACCACCAGCTCTTCTGAGGTTTTAAACGTAAGGGGTGTGCAGAGAAATCAGGCTTATTATTAAATTGAATGTTCGAGTACTGCAGGCTGTCACCAGGATTACTTTCCTCTGCTCCTCCCCCCATTCCATTTACCTTCAAAAAATATTGTAATTGTTTGTTATATTGAACCCAAACTTTCAAATTAGGGTCAAAGGCCTCTAATTTTTGGAATAAAGACATTTCTGTAACTTATTGTAATAAAAGTTCATAGAAGTTTCTTCACCAAATTCCCTTTATTTACAATTCGAACAGCGGTTCACAAAGTGCTATTAGTTCGTAATCTACCTTACAGGGAAATGATACTCCGGTTAGTACAAGGAAACGACTCCCTGATTAGCCCATCAATTCGATCTTTAACTGGGATATTTATACTCCAAATGGCCAACCTTAATGACCTGATTGGAATCCATGTGGAGTTTGCACATTCTCCTCGTGTCTGTGTGGGTTTCCTCTGGGTGCTCCAGTTTCCTCCCACAGTCCAAAAATGAGTGGGTTAGGTTGATTGGCCATGTTAAAATTGTTCCTTAGTGTCGTGAAATGCGTAGGTTAGAGGGATTAGTGGGTAAATATGTAGAGGTATGGGGATAGAGTCTAGGTGGGGTTATGGTCAGTGCAGATTTGATGGGCTGAATGGCCTTCTTCTGCATTGTAGAGTTTCTATGATTTCTTCTACACTTATTGACCCTTGAATGGATCTGGCTTGAACGATTTACACATCAGGTCTGCTCTGTCTTTCTTTTTGGTAATTTAAAAGTGTTCCCTATACAGAGTGTACAGAGTGCAAGAAATGTGGTACTGACTGATTTGATGTTAGTGTTACACAGACAGGGAAAACCTGCGCTCAGCCCCAGATTCACATTCTTCAGCCCAACTGGCCGATTGGGTCACTCCCTCTGAAACTTTGCTCCTGAAAACTTCTCATTATTACAGTGATGGAATACTCACCATCTAGGGCAAAGCAGCCCACTTAATTGGTGTCCCATCCACCAGCTTAAACTTTCATTTCCCCCACCATGCCGTGCCTGCTGTGTACCAGCTGTAAGATGCAGTGAAGCCACTTGCCACGGTTCCTCTCTCAGAAAATATGCAACTGCTAGCATCTAGCAGGGCAAAGGCAGTAGATGAATGGGAACACTATCCTGACTTGGAACAATGAGCTGAACTTTAGTTTGGGAGCAGTTTGGCAGGTGGGCAGGGATGTGAAATTGGGTGCAATGTTATGGATACTATTCCTGCTGTCAACTCCAATCACTTTCATAATGCTGCAATCTCACAATGCAGCAAGGGAGGTGTTGGTCAGGCAGGTGTGCTGAACAGATGGTCTATCTCAGCCTCTTCTAAAGTCCCAGATATCAGTTTCCACTAATCTGATCCACTCCATGTGATATCAAGAAATAGTTGAACTCAGTGGATACTGCAAAGGCTACAGACTCTCACAATATTGTGCAGTCATATTGAAGACTTGTTCTTCAGAACTAGTTGTGTCCCTAGTCATAGAACATAGAATATTACAGCACAGTACAGGCCCTTCAGCCCTCGATGTTGCGCCGACCAGTGGAACCAATCTAATGACCCTCTAACATAAACTATTCCAATGTTATCCATATGCCTATCCACTGACCATTAGAACACCCTTAAAGTTGGCGAGTCCACAACTGCTGCAGGCAGGGCATTCCACGCCCTTACTACCCTCTGAGTAAAGAACCCACCTCTGACATCATCCCTCAAAGCTACATCCCCTCATGTTAGCCATCACCATCCAAGGAAAAAGGCTCTCACTATCCACCCTATCTAATCCTCTGATCATCTTATATGCCTCAATTAGGTCACCTCTTAACCTTCTTCTCTCTAATGAAAATAACCTCAAGTCCCTCAGCCTTTCCTCATAAGACCTGCCCTCCATACCAGGCAACATCCTGGTAAACCTCCTCTGCACCCTTTCCAATGCCTCCACATCTTTCTTATAATGCGGTGACCAAAACTGTACACAATACTCCAAGTGCGGCCGCACCAGAGTTTTGTACAGTTGCAACATGACCTCACGGCTCCAAAATTCAATCTCTCCACCAATAAAAGCTAACACATCGTACGTCTTCTTAACAACCCTATCAACCTGGGTGCCAACTTTCAGGGATCTTTGCACATGTACACCAAGAGCTCTCTGTTTGTCGACACTATCAAGAGTCCTCCCATTAGCCCTATGTTCTGTAATCCTGTTACACTTTCCAAAGTGAATCACCTCACACTTTTCCACATTAAATTCCATTTGCCACCTCACGGCCCAGCTCTGCAGTTTATCTATGTCTGCAAACTGTAACATCCATCCTCACTGTCTACAACTCCTCTGACTTTAGTGTTGTCAGCAAATTTACTAACCCATCCCTCTACACCCTCATCGAGGCCATTTATAAAAATGACAAACAACAGTGACCCCAAAATAGATCCCTGTAACTAGTGTTACCACTAGTAACTGAACTCCAAGTTGAATATTTCCCACCAATCACCACCCTCTGTCTTCTATCAGCTAGCCAATTCCTGATCCTAGTTAAGCTGTTCTAATACAGCTACATCAGTGGCATCTAGCTGACATTGTGGGAAATTGTCCAGATGAGGCCTGTGCTCAAAAAGCAGGACCAATCCTGAAGGTGATCATTCATGACCCCTCAGATACAGAAGCATTACATATCCATATGCAGCAAGACTTGGAACAGATGCAGACTTCAGTTGCTAAGTTACCAATAGCATTTGCACCAGACAATCTTTGCATTAGTTTAAAGGACATGGGTGTCACAGGCTGGTCCAGTAATTTTTCCCTTCCCTAAGTGCTTACCTTCTCAAGAGCAATAAGAGATGGACAGTAAATGCTGGCCTTGCCCACATCTTGTCAAAGAGTGAATTTTTAAAAGTCACATGTGTCACTGTGCAGTGGTAGAGCAGAGGAGTTGCCAGAGGAGATTGTGGACTGACTGGAAGGAAGAAGTTCTCCTTTTCACAATTCACTCACCGTGGTGTCAGCTGAAAGTTAGACAGTAGGGTAGGCTGGATGGGTCATAGGGGGGAGCGATCAGTTGAGTGCAGTTAGATGGAATACGTTATTACATAGACTGTAATTAAATGGGAGAGTGAGTTAGTCAGGATGGGTAAACAAAGAATAGGCAATGAGAAAGAGACTAAGATTAGACAAGATGAGATATTAAAAGGTGTAGGAAATGAGTGGAAGAGGAGGATTTGAATGTCATAGCCTGAAGCTGCCTGATAAGGCTGATTGAGTGATATTGGCAGGAAATACACGTCACTGCCTCAATATATGGTGTTACAAAGCAGCAGATGTTAATTGCCAATAATTCCTATTGGAGGGGCATCAGAATGAGACTCAGCCAGGGTGAGACCCCAGCCAGAGTGAGACCCCAGCCAGGGTGAGACCCCAGCCAGGGTGAGACCCCAGCCAGGGTGAGACCCCAGCTAGAGTGAGACCCCAGCTAGAGTGAGACCCCAACTAGAGTGAGACCCCAACTAGAGTGAGACCCCAGCCAGAGTGAGACCCCAGCTAGAGTGAGACCCCAACTAGAGTGAGACCCCAGCCAGGGTGAGACCCCAGCCAGAGTGAGACCCCAGCCAGGGTGAGACCCAGCTAAGGTGAGACCCCAGCCAGGGTGAGACCCCAGCCAGAGTGAGACCCCAGCCAGGGTGAGACCCCAGCCAGAGTGAGACCCCAGCCAGGTGAGACCCCAGCTAGAGTGAGACCCAAGCCAGGTGAGACCCCAGCCAGAGTGAGACCCCAGCCAGGGTGAGACCCAGCCAGAGTGAGACCCCAGCCAGAGTGAGACCCCAGCTAGAGTGAGCCCCAGCTAGAGTGAGACCCCAGCCAGGGTGAGACCCCAGCCAGAGTGAGACCCCAGCCAGGGTGAGACCCCAGCCAAGTGAGACCCCAGCCAGAGAGTGAGACCCCAGCTAGAGTGAAACCCCAGCCAGGGTGAGACCCCACCAGGGTGAGACCCCAGCCAGAGTGAACCCCAGCTAGAGTGAGACCCCAACTAGAGTGAGACCCCAGCCAGGGTGAGACCCCAGCCAGAGTGAGACCCCGCCAGGGTGAGACCCCAGCCAGGGTGAGACCCCAGCCAGAGTGAGACCCAGCTAGAGTGAGACCCCAGCCAGGGTGAGACCCCAGCCAGGTTGAGACCCCAGCCAGAGTGAGACCCCAGCTAGAGTGAGACCCCAGCCAGGGTGAGACCCCAGCCAGAGTGAGACCCCAGCCAGGGTGAGACCCAGCTAAGGTGAGTGTGTGTGTTTTTAAGAAATTTAGAGAATTTACAGTGGAACTGCCTGCTGAATGGAAAGAGATGCTTTTTGCTCTTTTTTGCCTTTCTAGCTTTTTAATCTTCAGAGAGTGATCTTGCTGTGCTGCAAAAGCAGAGGTTACAAGGGAGAGAGCTGCTTGGTAAGGAGTGGGTAAGTTCAGGTAAGTATTTACCAGTTTTACAGTTTATAAAGTCTTTGTTGTTTATAGCTTGTAAGGGCTGCATTCTATAGTAATGAGACTCCAGGATGGTATGTTGCCTCCCTGATTCTGGGATCAAGGATATCTCGGAACGCTTACAGAATATTATGGTGCGAAGGGTGAACAGGCAGTGGTTATGGTGCACATGGGTCCAAATGATATAGATAAAAAAGAGATGAAGTCCTAAAAGGAGAATATGGGGAGCTAGGAAGTAAGTTGAAAAGTAGGACCTCAAATGTAGTGAACTCATTCATCTGGAATGTACTGCCTGGGATGGTCATGGAGGCCGGAATCCTTACAACCTTTACAAAGTATTTTGATGAACACCTGAGACATCAGAACATTTAAGGATATGGAATTTGTGCGCTATATGTGATAGTTACTGTTGGTGCAGACTCAATGAGCTGAGCCTTTTCTGCACTGACTCAGTGACTTTATTATAATCAACTCAATATCCTGAACTCACCTTCCCCCTATTTTTTTGATCCCTTCACCTCAAGAACTGTATCTAACTCCTGCTTGAAAACATACTCTGCAGGCAATTTTACCCTTTCTTGTCTAATTGTTGAGCAGACCTGAAAGTAGATGAGTTTCTGGTCCATCTTTTGGATGTGTTTTCAGGCTCTCCCCCCACCCACTCCCCATACACTCTGCTTACAAAATTCTGAATGAGCTTGTTGCTTGCTGCAGGAGTCTGTGGGTGGGGCTTAGCGTGACCGAGAGCCTGCAAAGGGAGGGAGTGCGCATGCGCATACCTCTGATGCTGGGGTCTGACTGGAAAGAGAGTTGTCAGGCCCCTGCTACTGCAGGCAGTCTGAAGCAGCTCCCCCCCCACCCATAATCACGGGGGCCCACAATCTGAGATGCAGACCCCACACATTTTCTTTTCCCAGCCACTCAGACCAATCAATGACCCCCCTCCCTCCCCCACTGATCATGGTCCCTCTGCCTCCCCTTCCAACCCCAGAGTGCAGCAGGCCCCCTTTCCCTCCCCCCCCACCAATCGTTGTAGAGTGCCCCCATTAGCCTCTCCCTCATTGCACTGTTGACACCACCCCCATTAGCCCCACTCCCTGACGCTGCTTAGTGGGCATTTCCCAGGTGCCAGTTTGATACTGCTCAAGGGGTAATTACCTTGCCTTCCTGGGGTGGGGGGGGGGTGCTTCAATGGCCTCCAGTTCTATCAGTGAGGCCTAGCTGATGGCTCCCTGTTTATAGGGAGCATGCCTTGCTGGTGTGAACCTTTCTCAATGAGGTTTTAGAGAGGGGGTGAGCCCGAGCGATTGAGCCATGGGTTTGCTAAACTGATGTTAATATCAAAATAAAGTTCCATACATTAACGGTCTCTCACCCATTTCCAGTGTGAGGCTGACCTCATCGGAAATTCAGCGTTCATAAAATGACACTGGTTGTGAAAACCTGTGCCAATGGTGCTCATTGCTTTACACTTTACAATCGCGTCGAAAACGAGCACCATGTAATGGTAAAATCACCCCCAGTATTTTAGCCTCAACTGTGGCAGCGAATTCCAGAGGCTGACCACTCTCTGGGTAAAGAAATTTCTCCTCATCTCCGTCCCGTATTCTCAGACAATGATTCTGCGTCAGTCAGATTATGAAAAACACCAGCACAGTTTTGATAAGCAATCCGAATGACGTTTTTTGTCCATTAAATTAAACAATTGGGCAGGAAAACAGTTTGATGTGTTTGAGCTCCAAGTAACTGAAACCAAAACACTGAGTGGTGAGAAGTGTCAGTTCAGTAACAGCATTTTTTTATTTGAGGTATAATCCGTAATTGATTTCCTCACCTACATGAAGACAATTCTTCAGTAGATCAATAAATGCCAAAGTATTCATGTTTGATAAGAATTGTGTGTAGCGGTGTTGTACGTCACATCGAAGCTGGTACATACACAGGAAGTGGTTTAACAGTGGTTAGACTGTTGAACTCACACAACTTCCCTTTTCCTACTCACATTGTGAGAGACTCAGGACTGAAATTAGTGTCTGTTAAAGCAAACCAATCACTGGACACCATGTCAGAGAGCTCATGGCTCCAATTGTTGAAATAAATGAGTGGGATTAATCAGCGTGACCATTGGAAACATTGGGTAAGTGGAACACTTGGTGTGAAATGCTGTGTATAAGATCATAAGTTAAACAGGCCTTTATCTGCTCAAACTAACATGGTGTAAAGAGGCCTGTATATCCTATATGTATATATATCCTGTATATCCTATATGTATATATATCCTGTATATCCTATATGTATATATATCCTATATGTATATATATCCTGTATATCCTATATGTATATATATCCTGTATATCCTATATGTATATATATCCTATATGTATATATAATCCTGTATATCCTATATGTATATATAATCCTGTATATCCTATATGTATATATATCCTGTATATCCTATATGTATATATATCCTATATATCCTATATGTATATATATCCTGTATATCCTATATGTATATATATCCTATATATCCTATATGTACAGAGATCACTGAGAAATGTTCTTTAAACTTTATTCCCTTTGGTCTATAACTTCCTTTCCATCTGTCCTCATGTTGATTCTTTCCAATCTTTGTCTTTGTTCCATTTGACCAAATTGCTTATAATATCTGTTTGAAAATCATTTTTTATCTCTGCTCCTAATATATTGCATATAGTTATAAGATGGGTTGATACAATCACGGGAAGGAGTTAGAAATCCCTGACGTTGGGTGCAAAGGCAGAAACAAATTAGCAAACGTTGGAGGAAAGTAGGTAAGCTGACTCCAATCTGCTATCTCAGTGCCAGGGACCCGGGTTCAATCTTGGCCTTGAGTTTGCACATTCTGTCCGTGTCTGCATGGGTTTTGTCCAGGTGCTCTGTTTTCCTCCCACATTCCTCCACATTAGGTGGATTGTGCGGGATTATGTTTCAAGGTACGGATGTTAGTCTGGGTAAGATGCTCTTTGGGTACAGACCTGGTAGGCTGAATGGCCTCTTCCTGTACCCTGTAGGGATTCTACCCTTGTTTAATTTGAGTGGACTAGGAACAGGGTTCTAAATTTAATATCACACGCATTGGTTTCATGAGCTTCCTGAAACTCACTGTAAAAACATGAAGAAACCAATAGCAAAAGAGCAAGTCAATCAAATGGCCAGAATTACTGCAATAAATACTGAATACTAAATACGGAACCAATATCTAGGGGGGAAAATTTGCAAAGGCTATGCAGGGGGCTTTAAACTGATTCAGAGTGGGGGGTGGGATCCTGAGTAGTTTGGATGTTAAGAGGGACGAGAACAGGGGGGGTCATAGATGAGAACTGTAAAGCACAGCAGCGTACGGGTGGAGTAGGGCATGGTTTGAAATGCGTATACTTTAATGCAAGAAGTATTCGCAATAAGGTGGAGGAACTTGCAGCTTGGACCAGTACCTGGAACTTCGATATTGTGGCCATTTCAGAGACATGGATAGAGCAGGGACAGGAATGGTTGTTGCAGGTTCCAAAGTTCAAATGCTTCAGTCAGAGTAGAGAAGAAGGTAGAAGGGGGGGAGGAGTGGCATTATTAATCAAAGACTGTATCACAGTGACAGAAAGGAAGTTTGATGAGGACTTGTCTGTTGAGGAAGTATGGGCTGAGATTAGAAACAGGAGAGGAGAGGTCACCCTGTTGGGAGTCTTTTATAGACCTCCTAAAAGTTCTAGAGAAGTAGAGGAAAGGATTGCAAAGTCGATCCTGGACAGGAGTGAAAGTAATAGGGTAATTGTTACGGGGAACTTTAACTTTACTAATATTGATTGGAGTAGCTATAGTTCTAGCTCGTTAGAGGGGTCAGTTTTTGTACAAAGTGTGCAGGAAGGTTTTTTGACTCAGTATGTAGATAGGCCAACTAGAGGTGAGGCTACATTGGATTTGGTGCTTGGCAATGAGCCAGACCAGGTGTTAGACTTGGAAGTTGGTGAACATTTTGGTGATAGTGACCACAATTCGGTTACGTTCACCTTAGTGATGGATAGGGATAGGCATGAAGCTGGGGCCAGTAGTTATAGCTGGGGGAATGGTAATTATGAGGCCATAAGGAGGGAATTAGGGTGCGTAGGTTGGACTAGGAAACTACAGGGACTGGGAACATCTGAAATGTGGAGCTTATTCAAGGAGCAGCTACTGTGAGTCTTTGATAAGTATGTCCCTGTCAGGCAAGGAGGAAATGGTCGAGTAAGGGAACCATGGTGTACTAAAAAAGTTAATTCGCTGGTTAAAAAGAAAAAAGAGGCTTATGTCAGGATGAGGCTTGAAGGCTCAGTTAGTGCAATGGATAGCTATAGATTAGCCAGGAGTGAGCTAAAGAGTGAATTGAGGAGAGCTAAAAGGGGACACGAGAAGACTTTGGCTGATAGGATCAAGGAGAACCCTAAAGCTTTCTTTAGATATGTTAAGAATAGAAGATTGGTTAGGGCAAGATTAGGGCCAGTCAGAGATAGCAGTGGGAAGTTATGCGTGGAGCCTGAAGAGATTGGAGAGGCACTGAATAAATATTTCTCTTCGGTATTCACGCAGGGAGATGTAACTGTAGTTGTGGAGAACACTGAGGTACAGGGTTGCAAACTGGAAAGTATTGAAGTAGATAGGGAGGATGTGCTAGATATTCTTGAGGGTTTGAAGTTAGATAAGTCCCCTGGGCTGGACGGGATTTACCCTAGGATTCTCTGGGAGGCAAGAGAGGCGATGGCAGAGCCTCTGGCTCTGATCTTCAGGTCGTCGTTGGTTACGGGTGTGGTTCCGGAGGACTGGAGGATAGCGAATGTGGTCCCATTGTTCAAGAAGGGGAAGAGAGACCTTCCAGGGAATTATAGGCCAGTGAGTCTTACTTCTGTTGTGGGCAAAGTATTGGAGAGAATTATTAGGGATAGGATTTATAGTTATTTAGAGAAAAATGAATTGATTGGGGATAGTCAGCATGGTTTTGTGAAGGGTAGGTCATGCCTTACTAACCTTATTGGGTTTTTTGAAAAAGTGACCAAAGAGGTGGATGGGGGTAAGGCAGTTGATGTGGTATATATGGACTTTAGTAAGGCGTTCGATAAGGTGGCACATGGAAGGCTTCTGCAGAAAATGCAGATGTATGGGATTGAGGGTGAGTTAGCTAATTGGATTAGGAATTGGCTAGCAGATAGAAGACAGAGGGTGGTGGTTGATGGGAGATATTCATCGTGGAGTTCGGTGACAAGTGGTGTACCTCAGGGAGCTGTTTTGGGGCCCCTGCTGTTTGTAATTTTTATAAATGATCTGGATGAGGGTATTGAAGGATGGATTAGTAAATTTGCAGATGACACCAAGGTCGGAGGAGTGGTAGATAGTGAAGAGGGGTGTTATAGTTTGCAGAGAGACTTGGACAAGTTGCAGAGCTGGGCCGAGAGGTGGCAAATGGAGTTTAATGTAGAAAAGTGTGAGGTAATGCACTTTGGCAGGAATAATAAATGTGTAGAGTATAGGGCTAATGGTAGGATTCTTAATAGTGTTGATGAACAGAGGGATCTTGGTGTATTTGTGCATAGATCCCTGAAAGTAGACAGTCAAGTCGATAAGTTTGTTAAGAAGGCATACGGGGTCTTAGCTTTTATTGGTAGGGGGATTGAATTTCGGAGCCGCAACGTCATGTTGCAACTGTACAAAACTCTAGTGCGGCCTCACTTGGAGTATTGTGTGCAGTTCTGGTCCCCACATTATAAGAAAGATGTGGAGGCATTGGAGAGGGTACAGAGGAGGTTTACCAGGATGTTGCCTGGTATGGGGGCAGGTCTTATGAAGAGAGGCTGAGGGATTTGAGGTTGTTTTCGTTAGAAAGAAGGTGGCTAAGAGGAGACATTATTGAAACATATAAGATGATTAGAGGTTTAGATAGGGTGGACAGTGATAGCCTTTTTCCTCAGATGGAGAAAGCTAACACGAGGGGACATAGCTTTAAATTAAGGGGTGGTGGTTTTAGAACAGATGTCAGAGGTAAGTTCTTTACCCAGAGGGTGGTAAGGGTATGGAATGCTGTGCCTGCATCAGTTGTAGATGCGCCAAGTTTGGTGGCGTTTAAGAGGTTAGTAGATAAGTTTATGGATGAAAAGGGAATGGTTTAGTTTAGAGGGTCACTGCTTGTTCCTAATTGGTCGGCGCAACATCGAGGGCCGAAGGGCCTGTTCTGCGCTGTAATGTTCTATGTTTTATTAACAGGGGTTTTATTGCTGATTGATGGGAAGATTTTGTTTACTGTAATTTTGAGTGTTTACTTGTGTATTATGTTAGATGTTTTGACCAGTATTTTGAACAAGACAAAAGATGTGTGATATGGAGTACATAAAGTAGAGAGGTCAATATGTGGCTCAGAAACTAGAGTGAGAGAAGTGAGTTTCAATTTGTGGGTGTAATAATCTTACAACTCTTCTGTCACCAATCACTTTTTATTTATTACCAGTATCAGATTAGTCCTGTATATATCGACTGCCGCCTGAGTGGAGACATCTATCTGGATTTAAACTCTCCCTTCCCTATTGGGAGAGATTCCATTCACGATCAGGGAGCTTGTATTCAGCATGGCCTGCAGGGAGATCTATTAACAAAGCCCTATGGCCATCGTAACATACCCCCCCTCCCCACACCGTGTCTGTATTTTCCCCTGTCCTATTGCTATGGGAGGAGTCGGGGGGGAAGGGGGGTGGTGGGGATCTTACCTGCTGCATAGTGACCGACCTGGGTTCAACTGGAGGCAGGACTGGATCAGAGCTGTGATGCAGTTGGGGACCTTTGCTTCCAAAGGGAGTGCTGTAAAGTCACTGACTCTGCTCCTTTGTACTGGCATTGGGGCTCCCTGCTCCTGGGATGGTCCAGATAGTTCTGATTATTTTCCCTTTGGACTTTTTACGACATGAGCCTGATTTTCTGTGTTATGACCTCGGGGAGCCATTGAGGCCATCCCTGGAGTCCCTCACGTGGACTGGGTTGCTGTTTTTGAATGTTCTCTCTGTCTTTATAGAATTGTAGTTATTATTCTGGTTTCCTTGTTAGGATTCCATCTTCCTGGCCAGGTTTGGGAACAATCAGCTTAATCCTCCGTCCCATTAATAATTCTGCTGGGCAATTCCTGTCATTTTGTGAAGGCTAGTCTTATAGTGAAATAAAACAAACAAATAAAAACAGTTTGGTCTTTATAGATGCTATAGCTTCTACATATCGAGCTTAAAAGTCTGTATTCAGCATAATGGGGAGCTGATATTTAACAAGGTTTATGGAGAGATCTATTGATAACATTCAGTCAACACTTTGATGACAGGTGACAGGGAGTTGTCCTAATGTGCTGGATTCCAATGGAAAGCCTATCAGTCTGAAACTCGATGCTATTGTCAGACACCAGGACTTCAGGTAACCCGTGTGTGCAGAAAATTTTGTCCTAGTTTCTCAATGGTAGTAAGGGAAGTGCTGATGCTCATGTGATGTGTCTCCAATAATTTGGACAGCGTGTTGACCAAAATCAGGAATATGGAGCCCACAAAAAGCTCAGTGAAATCTACCCAAGATCTACAAGGCCATCCGATGAGGTAGGGAGGCTGGGGGAGAGAGAGCTTTTGATTCTCTTGGCATGATTCACACTATTTGGCCAAGTCAGTAATGAACCTTGTAGTTATGCCTCCTAATTATAGTTACATCCACCTGAGGAAATAGTCTCTGCACATCCACTCTATCAATCTCTCTCATCATCTTATAAACCTCTTATTAAGTTGCTTCTCATTCACCTCTGCTCTAAAGAGAAAAGCCCCAGCTCCCTCAATATTTCCTCATAAGACCTACCCTCCAAACCAGGCAGCATCCTGGTAAATCTCCTCTGCACTCTCTCCAATGCTTCCACATCCTTCTTATAGTGAGGTGACCAGAACTGCACAAAATATTCCAAATGCAGTCTCACCAAGATCCTGTACAGTTGCAGCATAACCCCATGGCTCTTAAACTCAAACCCCCTGTTAATAAATGTTTACACATTATAAGCCTTCTTCATGGCTCTATCCACTTGAGTGGCAACCTTCAGAGATCTGTGGGTACAACAGCTGGGAACAGCCACTATCCATCAATCTTGGCGTCATCTCTCTGTTCCTCCACATTCCTCAGCACCCTGCCATTGACCCTATAGACTACCTTTGTTAGAACAGAGTTGAGGAGGAACTTCTTCTCCCAGAAGGGGGTGAATCTTTGGAATTCTCTGCCCATTGAAGCAGTGGAGACTACCTCGTTAAATGTGTTTAAGTCACAGGTAGATAGATTTCTGACCAGTAAGGGAATTAAGGTTTATGGGGAACAGGTGGATAAGTGGAACTGGCAGGGCAGCCTCAAGGGGCTAGATGGCCAACTCCTGCTCCTATTTCTTATGTTCTTGTATAATCCGCATTCAAATTTGTCCTATTAAAATGGATCATCTTGCACTTATCAGGGTTAAACCCCATGTGCCAATTTTCAGCCCAGCTCTGCATCCTATCAATGTCTCTTTTCAGCTTACAACAGCCACTTGGTCAATCTTGGTGTCATCAGCAAATTTACTAATCCACCCTTCAGCCCCCTCCCCCAAATCGTTGATAAAATTACAAATAGCAGAGGACCCCGTACTGACCCCTGTGGTACACCCGCTGGTAACTGGTCTCCAGTCTGAATATTTTCCCTCCACCATCATCCTCTGTCTTCTATGAGATAGTTAGTTACTTATCCAATTGGCCAAATTTCTCTCTATTCCATACTTTCTTCATCGTGAGAAGGGAGAGATACAAAAGGGGACAATTTTTTCACACAGAGGGTGGTGAGTGTCTGGAACAAGTTGCCAGAGTTAGTAGTAGAGGCAGGTACAATTTTGTCTTTTAAAAAGCATTAGACAATGACAGGAATACTATGGGTATAGAGGGATATGGGCAATTGGGATTAGTTTAGAGTTTAAATAAAAAGGTGACATGAATGAGCTGGGCTGAATGACCTGTTTCCATACTATAATCCTCTACGACTCTGAGACAGATAGGATTTTCAGGGGGCTTGACAGGGTAGATGCCGAGAGATTGTTTCCCCTTGTAAGGGGGTCTAAAAGCAGAGGGCATAACCTCAGAATAAGGGATCACCCATTTAAGACAGAGGTGATGAGAAATTTCTTCTCAGAGGGTAGTGAATCTGTGGAATTCCTTGCTGGAGAAGCTGGGTTGTTAAATATGTTGAAGGCTGAGACAGATTTTTAATCAGAAAGGGATTCAAGGATAATGGGGATAAGGGGGGAAAGTGGAGCTGATATTATCATATCAGATCAATCATGATTTCATTGAACGGTGGAGTAGATTTAATGGGCCGGAGGATTCTTTCTGCTCTTATGATGTTATGTATTGTAAACGTGGATATTCTGAAATTTTATAAAATGCTCTGGAGGTGAGAATTAATTGATTGTTTTTCCAAATTCCTTTCCCTGATGTTCTGTAGTGAGTGACAGGATGGAACTTTCATCTCCTCAAAGCCTCTCTTGCTGGGAGAAGAGCTCATCTCGAAAACGCAGAGCGTGGGCCCAGAGCAGAGCTCAGTGGCAAACTGTGGATGAAAACCTTACAGATACAATCTCTCATTCAGGTAAGAGCTTTTCAGGTGAAAGTTACTCTCAACATATTAAGGTGCTTGGATCGTGCAGCTTCTGGTGTCCCTCGATCTCTCTGCTCTCCCATCAAATCAATGTCAGCTGAACAGAATTTCCCTTCCTTGAAATTCATCCATTTCCCCACAATCACCCCATTCCACCCCTCCCAATCAGCCCATCCTCTCTCCTTTAACTTCATAAATATTGACTGGAGAAGCTATAGTTCAAGTACTTTAGAACAAAGAACAGCACAGCACAGGAAATAGGCCCTTCAGCCCTACAAATGCTGCCCATTTTAACACTCAGTGATTGCTTCATTTCAGTCCTTCTACCTGTGACTTTTGTCTACGCCCCTTGGACTCCACAATAAAGGAGTGCAAATGTAGAGAATTATGTGTGCGCCAGATAAAGAGAGGTCTAATTTAGGGACAATTTATTAACACCAATCAGCCCAAAAGAATGTTTTTGGGTTGTGGGACAAAACCAGAGCACCCAGGGAAAATCCATGCAAGCATGGGGAGAATGTGCAAACTCCCACAGACACCG
Source organism: Sphyrna mokarran (assembly GCA_024679065.1). Lineage (NCBI taxonomy): Eukaryota > Metazoa > Chordata > Chondrichthyes > Carcharhiniformes > Carcharhinidae > Sphyrna > Sphyrna mokarran. Next base: position 342,435 of record JAGIQG010000029.1, on the reverse strand, counting down.
ACCCAAGTCGGAGATCCAACCCGGCTCGCTATATCTGCACAGCAAACAGTGATTTTCACTGAGATGTTGTGTTCGTGTTGCCCATCAGATGGTCCAGTTTAAGTGCACGCTAACGACGTGAAGCACTAGGCAACTCCTGAAGCAACATCCAAGAACAGCCCTCGCATGACCCACTGTGTGTATACCCCTTGTTAGCCAACAAGGCAGACCGAATCACCTGCAGATGTATAGAAAACTGATTTAAAATAGGGATCATGAGCCTTGGGAGTCCCTGGGAAGTGCGTAAATAGATGATGATATTGATGTACTTGTATCCCATGAGCCTTGACCTTCTCAACTAACCTCCCATGAGGGACTTTGTCAAACGCCTTATTGAAATCCATATAGACAACATCAATGGCTTGCCCTTCATCCACCGTTTTTGTCACCTCCTCAAATAATTCTACCAGATTTGTAAGGCACGACCTCCCCTTAACAAATCCATGCTGCGTGTCCCTAATCAGATCACAACGCTCTAAGTGCCTATACATCCTATCTTTAAGAATCCCCTCCAATAGCTTCCCTATCACTGCCGTCAAACTCACCGGCCTATAATTTCCAGGGTTATCCCTACTACCCTTTTTAAACAACAGTACAGCATTAGCTATTCTCCAGTCCTCTGGGACCTCACCTGTGTCCAAAGAAGAGACAAAGATTTGCGTCGGAGGCCCAGCAATTTCACCTCGCACCTCCCTAAGCAGCCTGGGATAAATGCCATCAGGCCCTGGAGATTTATCAGTTTTAATGCTACCTCGGAGTTCTAACACTTCCTCCCTCGGTATGGATATTTCCCTCAACTGGTCCACAGCTCCCTCAGAGACAGGAGCTGTCAACAAGCCCCTCTCCTCTGTGAATACCAATGCAAAGTATTCATTCAGGATCTCCCCCGTTCCCTCGGGCTGTAAGCACAGTTCCCCTCCTCTGTGCCTAAGAGGTCCGATTTTTTTCTCTAACCACCCTTTTATTCCTAACAAAGGAGTAAAAAGCCTTTGGATTTTCATTAATCCTATCCGCCAAAATCATTTCAAGCCCCCATTTTGCTCTTCTAACTCCCTGTTTGAGCTCCCTCCTACTCTCTCTATATTCTTCCAACGCTGTCTTCGTGCTTTGACCTATCATACGCTTCTCTTTTCTTCCTAACCAAGTCCTCAATATCCCTAGTAATCCACGGCTCTCTAATCCTACCTTTCCCATCTTTCCTCTTAGCCAGTACATATCTCTCTTGCAACATTTTCAGTATTCCCTTGAAAGAGTCCCACATGCCTAGCGTGGACTTACCCTCAAACAACCGTTCCCAATCAGTTTCCCTAAGTTCCTGCCTAATCCGACTGTAGTCAGCCTTCCCCCAATTCAGCATCCTGCCCCGAGGGCAACAAGCATCCTTTTCTATCTGAATCCTAAAGTAGACAGAATTGTGGTCACCGTTAGCCACATGTTCCCCTACTACAACATCAACCACCTGCCCTGGCTCAGTACTCAGAACTAAATCCAATATAGCCCCTTCTCTCGTCGGGCTAGCCACATACTGCTCCAACGATCCTTCCAGTACACATTTTACAAATTTCTGCCCGTCCAAACCCCCAGCTCTAGGTACTTTCCAATCCACCCTAGGGAGATTAAAATCTCCCACTATAACGACTCTGTTCTTTCTGCTCCTATCCAAAATGTCTTTACATATGCCTTCTTCAACTACCCGCAGGCTGTTGGGTGGCCTATAATACACCCCTAGCATAGTAATCACCCCCTTTCTATTCCTCAACTCCGTGAATCCACTCCTAACTCCTCTGTATTGTCCTTCCTCTGCATCGCTGTGATGCTCTCCCTAACTAACAACCCCACTCCCCCACCTCTTCTGGACCCTGTCACGTCTGAAACACTTATACCCAGGAATATGGGGTATAGAATACAAGAGTAGGAGTCTGATGTTGCAGGTGTATAGAACGTTGGTTAGGCCTCATCTGGAGTACTGCATCCAGTTCTGGTCGCCGTACTACAGGAAGGATGTAGAGGGCCTGGAGAGAGTGCAGAGGAGATTTACCAGGATGCTGCCTGGTATGGAAGGGCTGTCTAACGAGGAAAGATTGAAAACACTGGGGTTGTTTTCCCTTGAAAGACATCAGCTGAGAGGGGATCTTTTAGAGGTATATAAGATTATGAGGGGTATAGATAAATGGTGGTAAGCTTTTTCCACCATTAGAAATGGATAGAACGAGGGGACACGGGCTCAGGGTGAGGGGGGCTATGTATAAGACGAATATTAGAGGCCACTTTTTAACACAAAGGGTAGTAGGGGTGTGGAATGCACTGCCAAGTAAGGTGGTGGGAGCAGGCACGCTAGGGTTGTTTAAGGGTCTCTTGGACAGCCACATGAGCGGTCTGCAGATAGAGGGATATAGCAGGACTGTTTGAATATCGGGAGGACCAAATAGTAGTACACTGTCTTTTAGTTTCGTCTCGGGAATGTCTTAGTTTTTTTTTAGCATGTTTAATTAAGTCTCATTTGTTTCCGCAGGCAATTCGGTCCACCTTGTTGACCAACAAGGGGCATGCATGCGGCATGTTGTGCGAGAGCTGCTCTTGGAGGTTGCTTCAGGAGTTGCCTAGTGCTTCACGTTGTCAGTGTATGCTTAAACTGGACCATCTGATGGGCAACATGACAGCTCAGAGACTATCGCTGTTGCTGTGCAGACACATGGATTTGGGCCTGTGTCTGCGGGAGTTTGCGCGTTCTCCCGTGGTTGCGTGGGTTTTCTCCGGGTGCTCCGGTTTCCTCCCACATCCCAAAAATGTGCTCTTAGGCTGATTGGGTAACAAATTGTCCCTATATTGGTCCCTATATGGGAATCTTCAACAATAGGCATAGCCTAAAGACAAGGATATGTCATTAAGACGTTAGGTCAGCGGCGTGGGCTCGTTGGGCCGAAGGGCCTGTTTCCCGTGCTGTGTTGCTCTTTGTTATTTGTTGTTCTTTGAATATTCAGCTGCCACTGCTCCCCTTCCTTTAACCACGTCTCTGTCACCACAACCACATTCAAGTTCCTCACAAACATTAAGGCCCTAAGTTCATCCATTTTTCCCGTTACGCTCCTTGCATTGAAACAAACACACTCCAGACCTCCAAGTCCACTCAGAACCTGTGAAGACTCACATTCCAACTATTATCTTGTAAATTGAGCTTGTATCTTTATATGCCCTGTTTGTGAACACAACTCCCACTCACCTGATGAAGGAGCAAGACTCCAAAAGCTTGTACTGCCAAATAAACCTGTTGGATTTTAACCTGGTGTTTTGAGATGACTTCTTGTCCTTACCCTAGTCCAGCACCAGCATCTTCACATCACGGCCAACAAAAACAATCAAAGCCTCTCTTCACAATGTAAATGCTCTATCCCAGATAGCCTGCTAATGAATCTCCACTGTACCCTCTCCAGTGCAATCCCATCTTTTCTCTAATGTGACAACCAGACCTGTACACAATACTCTAACTGTGGCCTCACCAAAGTTCCATACAACTGCAGAAGACCTCCCTGTTTTTGTAATCTGTGTCTTGATTGATGTCTGCCTTTTTCTCCACCCTACTAACATTTCGTTCTCCCTTCAGAGATCTATGGACAAATTCTTCTTCATATCCTGCCATTCATTGAGTACTTTCTTGTCAAATTACTCCTTCCAAAATGTATCACCTCACATTTTTCAGGGTTAAATTCCATCTGCCATTTATTTGCCTATTTGACCATTCTATCTCTATCTACTTGTAGCCCAATACAGTCTGCCAATCTTTGTGTTATCAACAAAGTTACTAATCGTAGCCCCCACATAGTCATCAATGTCATTTATATAAGTGATAAAGAATAGGGGATCCAATAGGGGATCCCTCTGGCACACCACTGGACACTGGCTTCCAATCATTTCCATCTTTGTGTTTCTGTCTCCTACAACTGAGTCAATTTTGAATCCATTTTATTAAATTCCCCTGTATACCAGTGTGAATATCATTAAATTTCAGGGGGTGGGTCTATTCTTGCTGAAGAAGCTGAAACCAGTGCGCTGAGGGGGCCATTGCGCATGTGCCAGTCTGTCAGTGCCGTGATTGGTGCATGCATAGTGGGCCTGCACTGATGGCTTTCCAATCATTGGCCAACCTTGTGACGCCTGCAATGTTGACTGATTGCTGCCTTCCCAACCATTCCTGGGCACAGGCCCCACCCCACAACAACAACCCGCACACTCCCCCCTCCCCCCCCCCCCCCCCCCCCCCCCCCCCCCCCCCCCCCCCCCCCCACCCAACCAGCTGACCGTATCCGACCTCCTCTTAGCCTACCACTACCTCGATAGAATGTAGAACATAGAACATTACAGCGCAGAACAGACCCTTCGGCCCTCAATGTTGCACCGACCAATTAAGAAAAAGCAACGACCCTCTAACCTAAACCATTCCCTTTTCATCCATAAACTTATCAACTAACCTCTTAAACATCCCCAAACTTGGCGCATCTACAACTGTTGCAGGCAGGGCGTTCCATACCCTTACCACCCTCTGGGTAAAGAACCTACCTCTGACATCCATCCTATAACTACCACCCCTTAATTTAAAGCTATGTCCCCTCCTGCAAGCTTTCTCCATCCTAGGAAAAAGGCTATCACTGTCCACCCTATCTAAACCTCTAATCATCTTATATGTTTGAATAAGGTCCCCTCTTAGCCGCCTTCTTTCTAACGAAAACAACCTCAAATCCTTCAGCCTCTCCTCATAAGACCTGCCCTCCATACCAGGCCCACCTCCACTGATCATCCCCTTGGCACTGCCCCATACCCGATGGGCAGTGTCAATGCATTGGCACTTTGCTCTTTAGGCAGTGCCGGGGACCCAGGCTGGCACTGTCAATGTGGCAATGCTTAATAGGCAATCCACTGGCACCTGACCTTCTGGGATACTTGATTGACCCCTCTTCACTCCATAGGGATTGGGCCATTATTTCCCCAAAGGTGGGGAGCTACTGCAATCCCAGCTCAGGTGATGAAGGGGCAGCGCTCTGAAAGCTTGTGGCTTGTGCTACCAAATGAATCTGTTGGACTTTAACCTGGTTGTTGTGAGGCTTCTCACTGTGCCCACCCCAGTCCAACACCGGTATCTCCATATCACAACTTGAAGACACAGGAAACTGGTGATTTATTGGCCAGTAAGTGCACAGTTTAAAGGCTCTGTGTGAAAAACTCACATCTGAAAGTTAAGGCCAATATAGTAAAATAATGCAAATAATCCAAAATAGAAAGTTTGCACAGGTGGGCTGAAGTTAAGATATGGCAGAGCAACTCAGTGGAGTGGAATATGTGTCTTGTGAAGTCATAGACACTATCGAAGTTTGAGATGACCACATGAGTGGGAAGTGCTCCTAGCTGCAGAAACTGGAGCTCTGGATTTCAGATCTGGAGCAGCACCTGGAGTCACTGTGGGTCATCCGTGAAGTTAGCAGTTACGTAGAGAACACATTCAGCCAGCCTTTTAAAGACCTGCAGCAGAGAAAATGGGTGATCACCAGGCAATCCAAGAGGACCGGCAGGTAGTTCAAAAATACCCTGAGGTCCCAGTCAGAAATCAGCTTTCTGTTTTTGAAGCTGGTGAAGGCATTGGTTATTCAGAGGAATGCAGTCAGAACAAGGTCTCTGGCACCATGAGTGACTCAACTGTATAGAAAGGGAGGAAGGAGAAGGAAAGAATGGTTGATTAGTTAGGAGGACAGACAGGGGTTTCTGTGGCTATATTGTTTTCCTCGTAGCAGGGTCAAGGATGTCATAGAGCAGCTGCAGGACATTCTTCTGGTAAGGGTGAACAGCCAGTCATGGCACATATTGCTTCAAGTGACTTAGCGAGGAAGGGGATGGGAGCTTGCGATTTGAATTTGGAGAGTTAGGTGGACAATTAGCAAGCAGAACCTCAAATGTGGTAACCTCCAGATTGCTCCCAATGTCTCGTGAAAGTAAGTACAGAAATAGGAGGATAAGGAAGATGACTATATGGCTGAAAAGATGGTGAGGGAAGGAGGGCTTTAGATTCTTGGGAAGCTGACACTGGCTCTGGGGAAATCACACCCCAGATGGGTTGCATCTGAACAGAGTTGGAACTGAGTTCCTTATGGGGCGTTTTGCTGTTGGGAGGGTTTAGACTAACTCGACAGAGCCGTAGCAACCAAGAGAAAGTATTGGAGAGAAATACCAGAATGGACAAAATATTTGGAGAGCCTGGGAGCACTAGTAAGTGATGGTAAGTTAATCAATGAAGTCAGAATAAGGGAGAAAGTAATGATGTCTAAATCAGGGTTATTGTGAATGCACAGAGTAGAGTAACAAAGATTGGCAAGTTATAGGTGCAAATTTCAACATGGAAATATGGTTTTGTGGTGATAAGAGAAACCAGGCTCAAGGAACATTAGGACTGGGTATTAAATATACCTGGTTACAAGGTATTCAGGAGAAGATAGAAAGGAATGACAGGGGGAGGGGTGGTGATATTGGTTAGGGACAGCATTGAAGTGCTGGAGAAAGAGGATGTCCCAGAGGCTTCAAGGACAGAATCAATTTGGCAAGGGCTAAGGAACACAGACTGAATTTGCATTGTGATCTATAGACCACCCACTAGTGAGAAGGAAGCAGAAAAACTGGGAAAGTACAGAGTAATTGTAATGGGGAACTTTAATTACCCAAATGCAGACAGTGACTGTGATAGTGTAAAGCTTAGAGAGGGGCAAACATCCCAAGAATGTGCCCAGGAAAATGTTCTACAGCAGTCTGTGTCCAATCCAAAAAAGGATGCACTGTGGGATCTGGTTCTTGGAAATGAGATGGGCCAAGTAGATGAAGTGTCAGTGGGGGAACATTTAGGAGACAGTGACCATTGCAGTGTAAGGTTCAGGGTGATGATCAAAAGGGATAACAGGCGATCCAGAATAAAAATAATTAACTGGGGGAGAGCCAGCTTCAATGGGGCAGGAACAGAGCTGGGTTAGACTGAGAGGAAAGGTTACGGGAAAAACTGTAGTTGAACGATGGGCTACCTTCAAAACAGAAATGGTTTGGAAACAGTCCAGGTATATTCCTCAAAAAGTGAAAGATAGTGAAAACAAATCAAGAGCTAACTGATTGAAAAAGCAGATTGAAATTAAGACAGGGAATAAAAATATGCATATGGTTTGTGTCAGGTAGAAAATACAATCGAGAGCCAAGAGAAATCCAGGAGGTTCTGAGGGGAGGTGAAAAAGCAATTAGGGAAGCAAAGAGGGATCCTCTTTGGAATCCCAAAAGCTGGAATCCCAGAGTCTTCTACAGGCAGATAAATAGTAAAGGATTGTGAGGAATAGGGCTGATTAGGGACCTAAAAAGGAATTTACACAGGAAGACAGATATTAAATGAATATTTTTCATCTGTCTTTATTAAGGAAGCAGATGCTAACAGGGACGTGGTGATAACTGAGGAAAGTCTGTTCTTGGAAAATGTCAAAATTGATGAGGAGGAGTGCTAAAAATACTGAACATTGTCCACAAGTCCTGGGACATTGGTATTGAAAGTTGACAAGATGCTGAACTGAATGAGATGCATCCAAGAATATTGAAGGAAGTGAGAATCCAAATATCACTCTTGACATTCAGTGGCATTACCATTGCTGAATCCCCTAGTATCAGCATCCTGGGGGTTACCATTGACCAAAAACTGAACTGGACCAGCCATATAGATACTGTGGCTACAAGAATAGGTCAGAGGCTAGGAATGTAAATAGATGATGATATTGATGTACTTGTTCATATCCTACAGGTGCTTTGGTCCACCTTGTTGTCTAACAAGGGGCATACATGCGATGGGTTGTGAGAGGGCTGCTCTTGGATTTTTTTCGAGAGTATCCTAGTGCTTCACATCATTAGTGTACACTTGACCTGGACCATTTGATGGGCAACACGACAGCTCAGTGACTATCGCTGTGCTGTGCAGATACATGGATTTGGGCCTGTGTCTGTGGGAGTTTGCGCATTCTCCCCGTGCTTGCGTGGGTTTCTCCGGGTGCTCCGGTTTCCTCCCACATCCCAAAGATGTGCTCTTAGGCTAATTGGCAAAACAAATTCTCCCTAAATTGTCTCAAATTTGGTCTTTAATCCATAGATCTATAAACATGGACAGGGATCACGGGCAGAGATGGGAACATTGGTGTTGCGGCACGGGCTTGTTGGGCCGAAGGGCCTGTTTCCCATGCTGTTTTGTTCTTTGTTCTTTGTTCTAATTCTGAATACTGTCACTTCCTGACTTCCCAAAGCTTATTCAATGCACAAATGAGGAATGTGATGGAATGCAGCAGGACATAGATAGGCTGGTAGCTTGGGCAGATAGATGGCAGATGGAATTCAATCCTGATAAATGTGAGGTGATGCATTTGGGGAGAAAGAATGTAGGGGGGAGGTATATGATAAAGGGTAGACCTATTAAGAGTATAGAAACGCAGAGGGACCTGGGGGTGCAGGTGAACAAGTCTCTGAAGGTGGCAGAGCAAGTGGAGAAGGTTGTGAAGAAAGCATATAGTATGTTAGCCTTTATAGGAAGGGGTATAGAGTACAAGAGCTGGCCTTTAATGTTGCAGTTGTATAAAACGTTGGTGAGACCTCATTTGGAATACTGCGTCCAGTTCTGGTCGCCTTACTACCGGAAGGACGTGGAGACTCTGGAGAGAGTGCAGAGGAGGTTTACCAGGATGCTGCCTGGTATGGAAGGTCTGAGATACAAGGAGAGGTTAGGCAAATGGGACTGTTTTCCTTAGAAAGACGTAGACTTAGAGGAGATCTAATAGAGGTGTACAAGATTATCAGGGGTATAGATAGAGTAAACAGGGTTAAGCTTTTTCCTAGGATGGACTCGAATAGCACGAGGGGTCACGGGCTTAGGGTGAGGGGTGTAAGGTATAATTTGGATACTAGAGGGAGGTTTTTCACACAGATGGTGGTGGGGTATTGAACACGCTGCCAAGTAAAGTGGTGGAGGTAGGTACTCTGGAGTTATTTAAGAAATATTTAGATGTACCCCAGGTTATTGTGGGAGGTGAGGGAAGTGGTTGCAGAGCCCCTGGTGATGATATTTGCATCATCCATGGAAATGGGAGAGGTTCCGGAGGATTGGAGGATTGCAGATGTGGTTCCTATCTTTAAGAAAGGGAACAGGGATAGTCCAGGAAATTACCGACCAGTGAGTCTGACTTCAGTGGTTGGTAAGCTGATGGAGAGGCTTCTGAGGAATAAGATATATGAACATTTGGAGAAGTTTGGACTGATTAGAAATAGTCAGCATGGTTTTGTCAAGGGCAGGTCATGCCTTTCGAGCCTAGTTGAGTTCTTTGAAAATGTGAATGAACACATTGACGAAGGAAGGGCGGTGGACGTAGTGCACATGGACTTTAGTAAGGCGTTTGATAAGGTCCCACATGCAAGGCTTCTGGAGAAGGTGAGAGGGCATGGGATCCAAGGGGCTTGCCAGCAGAAGGCAGAGAGTGGTTGTGGATGGGTCTTGTTCTACATGGAGGTCTGTAACCAGTGGAGTGCTCAGGGATCTGTTCTGCGACCCCTGCTGTTTGTCATTTTCATAAATGACCTGGATGAAGAAGTGGAGGGATGGGTTAGTAAGTTTGCCGACGATACAAAGGTCGGTGGTGTTGTAGATGGTCTGGAGGGATGCCAAAAGTTGCAGTGGGACATAGACAGAATGCAAGACTGGGCGGAGAAGTGGCAGATGGACTTCAATGCAGGTAACTGTGTAGTGGTCCATTTTGGCAGGAATAATGGGATGAAGGAGTACAATATAAGGGGTATGAGTCTTAGCTGTGTTGTAGAGCAGAAGGATCTCGGGGTCCGGGTCCATAGGACTCTTAAATCAGCCTCGCAGGTGGAGGAAGTGGTCAAGAAGGAGTACAGTGTACTGGCCTTCATTAATCGAGGAATAGAGTTTAGGAGTCAGGAGGTAATGATGCAGCTCTATAAGACTCTTGTCAGACCCCACTTGGAGTATTGTGCACAGTTCTGGTCACCTCACTATAGGAAGGATGAAGAGGCTATTGAGAGAGTTCAGAGGAGATTTACAAGGATGCTGCCTGGATTGGGAGGCAGGCCTTATGAAGATAGGTTGAGGGAGCTTGGACTTTTCTCACTGGAGAGACGTAGGTTGAGAGGCGACCTGATAGAGGTTTATAAAATGTTGAGAGGAATAGATAGGGTGGATTCTTGGAGACTATTTCCCCGAGCTGAAATGGTGACTACGAGAGGACACAGATTTAAGGTGCAGGGAAGCAAATACAAAGGAGATGTCAGGGGTAGGTTTTTCACTCAGGGGGTGGTGAGTGAATGGAACCGACTTCTGTTGGAGGTTGTTGAGGCAAACTCACTGGGGTCTTTTAAAAGACTTCTGGATGAGTATATGGAAAAGAATAGGATAGGGGGTTATAGATAGATCTGTGGATTGGTAGATGTGATCGGTGCAACTCATGGGCTGAAGGGCCTATTTGTGCTGTATTGTTCTATGTTCTATGTATTGTTCTATATGAACAGAATGGGAATGGAGGGGTATAGAAAACTGATTTAAAATAGGGATTATGAGCCTTGGGAGTCCCTGGGAAGTGTGTAAATAGATGATGATATTGATGTATTTGTTTTTATCCTACAGGTGCTTTGGTCCACCTTGTTGTCTAACAAGGAGCATACACGCGATGGGTCGTGAGACGGCTGCTCTTGTATCTTTTTCGAGAGTATCCTAGCGCTTCACGTCGTTAGTGTACGCTTGACCTGGACCATTTGATGGGCAACACGACAGCTCAGTGACATGCTGTGCTGTGCAGATACATGGATTTGGGCCTGTGTCTGTGGGAGTTTGCGCATTCTCCCTGTGCTTGCGTGGGTTTTCTCTGGGTGCTCCGGTTTCCTCCCACATCCCAAAGATGTGCTCTTAGGCTAATTGAGAAAACAAATTCTCCCTAATTGTCTCAAATTTGGTTTTTAATCCATTAGATCTATAAACATGGACAGGGATCATGGGTAGAGGTGGGAACATCGGGGTTGCGGCACGGGCTTGTTGGGCCAAAGGGCCTGTTTCCCGTGCTGTTTTGTTCTTTGTACTCTCCACTGGCCTGGATGAGGGCAGGTCCAACAACACTCTAAAAGCTCAACACCATCCAGAACAGATCAGCCCATTGGATTGGCACGATATCTATATAGACTCCCTCTACCAATGATGCTCAGTAGCAGCCGTGTGTACCATCAACACTGCAGCTCCTTCCAGACCTGTGAACTCTATAATGAAGAAAGACAACAGCAGCAGATACCTGGGAACAGCTCCACCTGGAGATTCCCCTCCAAATCACTTCCCACCCAACTTGGAAATATATCGCCATTCCTTCACTGTTGCCAGGTCAAAATATTTGAACTCCCTTCCTAAGAGCATTGTGAGTGCAGAAACGATGTAGGAGAGAGAGATTCCAAATTCCAGGACATTGAAACTGGTTCTGAGGAAAGTGGGACTGGAAAACAGGATGGGTTGCATTTGGGCGGGACTGGGACAATGTCCTCAGGGGGTGTCCGGTGGTGGTGTTGGTATTTGTTAGTACTGTCAGGGAGGTTTAAACTAGAATGGCATAGGATGGGTTGTTGAACCTAACTCTGTTTTAAGTTGCACTTCTTGCAGTAAGTACCTCTTTGGACCAAATTCCCAAATATAAGCCAGAACTTTCTGGCTGTTCACTCCGATGGGATCTTCCAGTCCTGTTGATGGTGCACCCCTGGGGTTTCCATAGTGAGGGGGGCAGCCAATGAGAAACTTGTTGATGCTATAGGAATATAATATGATATATTATAATATGATATGATATAATATGATATATTATAGGAATATATATATAATATTATATGAATATAATATGATGCTTATAGGAATATAAGATGATTAGAGGTTTAGATAGGGTGGACAGTGATAGCCTTTTTCCTAGAATGGAGAAGGCTAGCACGAGGGGACACAGCTTTAAATTAAGGGGTATGAGTTACAGGACGGATATCAGAGGTAGGTTCTTTACTCAAAGAGTGATTAGGGAGTGGAATGCCCTGCCTGCAGCTGTTGTAGATGCGCCAAGTTTGGTGGAGTTTAAGAGGTTAATTGATAAGTATATGGAAGAGAAGGGAAGGGTTTAGTTTGGAGGGGCATTGCTTTTTATTTTGGTCGGCACAACATCGAAGGCCGAAGGGCCTGTTCTGTGCTGTATTGTTCTATGTTCTATGTTCTATGAACTTCTGGTGCCACTGCTGGCCAATGGCAGTCTGTCCACCTCCTGCCGCTGTGATGGGTAAATGCCATCTCTGTGCTCTGTCTCACCAAGGCTGAAGTTTCTCCTCACTGATTGGGAACCTTTATTGATTGCTCCCTTTGTAGAACGTTCTACGTCTTTTCAATAATAACAATCAGAATAAGTTATAAATGTCGTGAAAACTGAACTGCTTATTTGGAATTTCTAAATTGCACAATGAACCAACACTGATCCAGAGGAATCTCAGGAATACCCAGGACACAGGGAGAAAGGCAGAAGTAACTGAGCCTGAGGAATGAAGCGGAGGAGCTGATGGTCTGCTGTTTTTCTGAAACTCGCTCTGACTGTTTCCTGTTTATTTTCACAGGATGTTCTGTTGATAAAATCAAGAGTTGGCTGGAGGATTGTGGGTAAGATGATGTTTGAATTCTGAAGCTTTTCCTGTTCTGAAATTGAAATAGATAAAAGCAGAAACTACTCAGCAAATCTGGCATCTGTACAGAGAAAAGAGCAAACATCTCTGGATATTTTAGAACATCACATCAACTGGATTGGAGTTACTTTTGGCTTACATTGTTGAAAGGAGCCTATTGTCCCTGCTCATTGAAAGAAGATCCAACTAATCCTCATCACTTAGTTTCTCGGAAAACAGGCAAAGGTTTAAGAGATGTTGATGGAAAGCTCCCTTCTTCTGGCCAATCAGTCAGTAACCAGAGGTCACAGATTGAAAAATCTATGGGAAAAGATCTTGAAGGGAAATGAGGAATGTTTTTTCAGATATGTCAGGACTTTAAATATGTTGCTTGAGCAAGTGGTTTAAGCAATTCCCTAAATTATCTCAAAAGGAGTTGGACAGCTTCCTGAGATTGTGGACAAATAGTAGGGATTTCTGAAAAGGGCCATTGCTCTTTCAGAGCCTCAGTGCAGTACAAAGAAGAAGAACAAAGCACAGGATAAGGCCCTTCAGCCTACCAAGCCCACACAAACATAATACCCTTCTAAAGTAAAGACCTTTTTCCTCTCTGTATCCCTTACATCTACAGGAAGGGCTCCCAATTGCAGCTCCTCGCAGGCCACATGGAGTGATTGGAGCAGCAGTTGGATGCACTTAGGAGGATAAAAACGGTGGAAAGCATCTTAGATAAGAGTTTTAGAGACATGGTCACAGCCAAGATGCAGATAGATAAATGGGTGAGCACCGGAAGGGCAGGGAGATAGGGTAGGAATCCCCTGTTGTCACCCTCATCCCCCCCCCACCTCTCTAACAAGTGTACCAGTTTGGATACGGTTGGGGGGAGTGGCCTATCAGGGATAAGAGCAACAGCTGAATAGTTCTGTTGTTCAGCAGGGGGATCAAGGCGCAAGAGGGTGATAGTTATAGGGGACTTTATTATTAGGTGTGCAGACAGGTGTTCCTGTGGCCTGGGAAGAAACTCCAGATGGTATGTTGCCTCCCTGGTTCCAGGGCCAAGGAAGCCTTTGAACGGGCAAGGGACATTGTGAAGGGGGGGAGCAGTGAACAGCCAGAGATCGTGGTGCACATTGGTATGAATAACATAGGCAGGAAGAGTGACAAGGTCCTGCAATGGGAGTTTAGGGAGTTAGTTAAAAAAGAGGACCACTCGGCCTATAATCTCAGGATCACTTCATGTGCCATGTGCCAATGAGGCTAGAAATAGGAAGATAGTGCAGCTCAACACAATAACGAAAGAGCTGGGTAGGAGAGAAGGTTTCAGATATCCTGATCTCTTCCAGGAGAAGTGGAACCTGTACAAGAAGGACGGGTTACACCTAAACTAATATCCTGGCAGGTAGGTTTGCTAGAATCATTCGGGAGGGTTTAAACTAGTACGGCAGACGGGTAGGAACCAGAGAGTAGGTCAGCAGGAGAAATAACTGAGGGAGAGCTACTGACTAAGGCCAGTAAGATGAAGAGGAAGAGTAGGCAGGATGTAGTTGTTGAACACTGATGGTGTGGAAGTGCATTTGATTCAATGCCAGGAGTATAACAGGTAAGACAGACGAACTTAGAGCTTAGATTAGTGTTTATATTAATATGATGTTGTTGTTGTTACAGAGACTTGGTTGAAAGAGGAAAAAATTTCAACTAAACATTCTAGGATTAAGATGCTTCAGGCAGAATAGAGGGAGATGTAAAAGGGATGGGGGGAGTTGTATAGCTGGTTAAGGAGAATATCACAGCTGAACTGCAAGAGGACACTTTGGAGGGTTCAGGCAGCGAGGCAGTATGTGTAGAGCTCAGGAACACGAAGGGTCACAATGTTGGGGATTTATTACAGACCTCCCAACAGCCAGCGGGACATAGGGGAGGAGATATGCAGGCAGATTTTGGAAAGATGCAAAAACAACAGGGCTATTGTAATGGATGATTTTAATTTTCCCTATATCAATTGGGATTACTTACTGCGAGGACTTGGATGGGGCAGAATTTGTAAGGAGCATCAGGGCGGAGGGTTTCTTGAAACAGTATGTAAATAGCCCAACTCAGGAAGGAGCTGTATTAGATCTGGTATTGGGGAATGAGCCCAGCCAGGTGATTGAAATTTCAGAAGGAGGGCATTTCAGGAACAATAATCATAAATCCGTAAGTTTTAAGACGATTGTGGATATGGACAAGAGTAGTCCTCAGGCAAACCTACCTTTCCAGGATATTGGAAGTTAGTGAACATTTTGGTGATAGTGACCACAATTCGGTTACGTTCACCTTAGTGATGGACAGGGATAGGCATGAAGCTGGGGGCTGTAGTTATAGCTGGGGGAAGGGTAATTATGAGGCCATCAGGAGAGAATTAGGGTGCATAGATTGGACTAGGAAACTACAGGGACTGGGAACATCTGGAATGTGGTGCTTATTCAAGGAGCAGCTGCTGCGAGTCCTTGATAAGTATGTCCCTGTCAGGCAGGGAGGAAATGGTCGAGTAAGAGAGCCTTGGTGTACGAAAAAAGTTGATTTGCTGGTTAAGAAGAAAAAGGAGGCTTATGTCAGGATGAGGCTTGAAGGCTCAGATAGTGCAATGGATAGCTATAGATTAGCCAGGAAGGAGGTAAAAAGTGAATTGAGGAGAGCTAAGAGGGGACACGAGAAGATGTTGGCTGATAGGATTAAGGAGAATCCTAAAGCTTTCTTTCGATATGTTAAGAATAGAAGATTGGTTAGGGCAAGATTAGGGCCAGTCATAGACAGCAGTGGGAAGTTGTGCGTGGAGCCTGAAGAGATTGGTGAGGCACTGAATAAATATTTCTCTTCGGTATTCACGCAGAGTGCTGGAAATGTAGCTATGGAGAGCACTGAGGTACAGGGTTGCAAATTGGGAAGTATTGTAGTAGATAGGGAGGATGTGTTAGAAATTCTCGAGGGTTTGAAGTTGGATAAGTCCCCTGGGCCGGACGGGATTTACCCTAGAATTCTCTGGGAGGCTAGAGAGGAGATTGCAGAGCCTCTGGCTCAGATCTTCAGGTCCTCGTTGGTTACGGGTGTGGTTCCGGAGGACTGGAGAATAGCGAATGTGGTCCCATTGTTTAAGAAGGGGAAGAGAGACCTTCCTGGGAATTATAGGCCAGTGAGTATTACTTCTGTTGTGGGCAAGGTATTGGAGAGAATTATTAGGGATAGGATTTATAGTTATTTAGAGAGAAATGAATTGATTGGGGATAGTCAGCATGGTTTCGTGAAGGGTAGGTCATGCCTTACTAAACTCATTGAGTTTTTTGAGAAAGTGACCAGAGAGGTGGATGGGGGTAAGGCGGTTGATGTAGTATATATGGACTTTAGTAAGGCTTTTGATAAGGTGGCCCATGGGAGACTTCTACAGAAAATGCAGATGTGTGGAATAGAGGGTGAGTTAGCTAATTGGATTAGGAATTGGCTGGCAGATAGAAGACAGAGGGTGGTGGTTGATGGGAGATATTCATCGTGGAGTTCGGTGACGAGTGGTGTACCTCAGGGGTCTGTTTTGGGCCCCTGCTGTTTGTAATTTTTATAAATGATCTGGATGAGGGTATTGAGGGATGGATCAGTGAATTTGCAGATGACACTAAAGTTGGTGGAGTGGTAGGTAATGAAGAGGGGTGTTTTAGTTTACAGAGTGACTTGGACAAGTTGCAGAGCTGGGCCGAGAGGTGGCAAATGGAGTTTAATGTGGAAAAGTGTGAGGTAATGCACTTTTGCAGGAACAATAAATGTGTAGAGTATAGGGCTAATGGTAGGGCTCTTAATAGGGTTGAGGAACAGAAGGATCTTGGTGTATGTGTCAATAGATCCCTGAAAGTAGGCAGTCAAGTGGATAAAGTTGTTAAGAAGGCATATGGAGTCTTAGCTTTATTGGTAGGGGGATTGAATTTAGGAGCCGCAGCATCATGTTGCAACTGTACAAAACTCTAGTGCGGCCGCACTTGGAGTGTTGTGTGCAGTTATGGTCCCCACATTATAAGAAAGATGTGGAGGCATTGGAGAGGGTACAGAGGAGGTTTACCAGGATGTTGCCTGTATGGAGGGCAGGTCCTATGAAGAGAGGTTGAAGGATTTGAGGTTGTTTTCTTTAGAAAGGAGGCGGCTAAGAGGGGATCTTATTGAAGCATATAAGATGATTAGAGGTTTAGATAGGGTGGACAGTGATAGCCTTTTTCCTAGGATGGAGAAAGCTAGCACGAGGGGACACAGCTTAAAATTAAGGGGTATGAGTTATAGGACGGATATCAGAGGTAGGTTCTTTACTCAAAGAGTGATTAGGGAGTGAATGCCCTGCCTGCAGCTGTTGTAGATGCGCCAAGTTTGGTGGCGTTTAAGAGGTTAATTGATAAGTATATGGAAGAGAAGGGAATGGTTTAGTTTGGAGGGGCATTGCTTTTATTTTGGTCGGCACAACATCGAAGGCCGAAGGGCCTGTTCTGTGCTGTATTGTTCTATGTTCTATGTTCTAAAGGTGTTAAACTGGGGGAAGATTGTTCAGGTTCTTGAACAACTGGGGCTCATTCTGGGGTAGGTGGAACCTCTACAAGAGAGATGGTCTACACCTGAACCAGAGGGGAACCAATATCTTGGGGAGAAAATTTGCAAAGGCTATGCAGGGGGGTTTAACTGATTCAGAGGGGGGTGGGATCCTGAGTAGTTTGGATGTTAAGAGAGACGAGAATAGAGGGGGTCATAGACGAGGACTTGTAAAGCACAGCAGCGTACGGGTGGATTAGAGCATGGTTTGAACTGCGTATACTTTAATGCAAGAAGTATTCGCAATAAGGTGGATGAACTTGCAGCTTGGATCAGTACCTGGAACTTCAATGTTGTGGCCATTTCAGAGACATGGATAGAGCAGGGACAGGAATGGTTGTTGCAGGTTCCAGGGTTCAAATGCTTCAGTCAGAGTAGAGAAGGAGGTAGAAGGGGGGGAGGAGTGGCATTATTAGTCAAAGACTGTATCACAGTGACAGAAAGGAAGTTTGATGAGGACTTGTCTGTTGAGGTAGTATGGGCTGAGATTAGAAATAGGAGAGGAGAGGTCACCCTGTTGGGAGTCTTTTATAGACCTCCTAAAAGTTCCAGAGAGGTAGAGGAAAGGATTGCAAAGATGATCCTGGACAGGAGTGAAAGTAATAGGGTAATTGTTACGGGGAACTTTAACTTTACTAATATTGATTGGAATAACTATAGCTCTAGCTCGTTAGAGGGGTCAGTTTTTATACGAAGTGTGCAGGAAGGTTTTTTGACTCAGTATGTAGATAGGCCAACTAGAGGTGAGGCTACATTGGATTTGGTGCTGGGCAATGAGCCAGACCATTTGTTAGGCTTGGAAGTTAGTGAACATTTTGGTGATAGTGACCACAATTCGGTTATGTTCATCTTAGTGATGGATAGGGATAGGCATGAAGTTTGGGGCAGTAGTTATAGCTGGGGGAATGGTAATTATGAGGCTATTAGGAGGGAATTAGGGTGCATAGGTTGGACTAGGAAACTACAGGGACTGGGAACATCTGAAATGTGGAGCTTATTCAAGGAGCAGCTACTGCGAGTCCTTGATAAGTATGTCCCTGTCAGGCAAGGAGGAAATGGTCGAGTAAGGGAACCATGGTGTACTAAAAAAGTTAATTCGCTGGTTAAAAGGAAAAAGGAGGCTTATGTCAGGATGAGGCTTGAAGGCTCAGTTAGTGCACTGGATAGCTATAGATTAGCCAGGAGGGAGCTAAAGAGTGAGTTGAGAAGAGCTAAAAGAGGACACGAGAAGACTTTGGCTGATAGGATCAAGGAGAATCCTAAAGCTTTCTTTAGATATGTTAAGAATAGAAGATTGGTTAGGGCAAGATTAGGGCCAGTCAGAGACAGCAGTGGGAAGTTGTGCGTGGAGCCTGAAGAGATTGGAGAGGCACTGAACAAATATTTCTCTTCGGTATTCACGCAGGGAGATGTAAATGTAGTTGTGGAGAACACTGGGATACAGGGTTGCAAACTGGAAAGTATTGAAGTAGATAAGGAGGATGTGCTAGATATTCTTGAGGGTTTGAAGTTAGATAAGTCCCCTGGGCCGGACGGGATTTACCCTAGGATTCTCTGGGAGGCGAGAGAGGAGATTGCAGAGCCTCTGGCTCTGATCTTCAGGTCATCGTTGGTTACGGGTATAGTGCCAGAAGACTGGAGGATAGCGAATGTGGTCTCATTGTTCAAGAAGGGGAATAGAGACTTTCCTGGAAATTATAGACCGGTGAGTCTTACTTCTGTTGTGGACAAAGTATTGGAAAGAATTATTAGGGGTAGGATTTATAGTTATTTAGAGAGAAATGAATTCATTGGAGATAGTCAGCATGGTTTTGTGAAGGGTAGGTCGTGCCTTACTAACATTGAGTTTTTTGAAAAAGTGATCAAAGAGGTGGAAGGGGGTAAGGCAGTTGACGTGGTATATATGGACTTTAGTAAGGCGTTCGATAAGGTTCCCGATGGAAGGCTTCTACAGAAAATGCAGATGTATGGGATTGAGGGTGATTTAGCTAATTGGATCAGGAATTGGCTAGCAGATAGAAGACAGAGGGTGGTGGTTGATGGAAATTATTCATCATGGAGTTTGGTTACAAGTGGTGTACCTCAGGGATCTGTTTTGGGGCCCCTGCTGTTTGTAATTTTTATAACTGATCTGGATGAGGGTATTAAAGGATGGATTAGTGAATTTGCAGATGACACTAAAGTCGGTGGAGTAGTAGATAGTGAAGAGGGGTGTTATAGTTTGCAGAGAGACTTGGACAAGCTGCAGAGCTGGGCCGAGAGGTGGCAAATGGAGTTTAATGCAGAAAAGTGTGAGGTAATTCACTTTGGCAGGAATAACAAATGTGTAGAGTATAGGGCTAATGGTAGAACTCAATAATGTTGATGAACAGAGGGATCTTGGTGTATATGTTCACAGATCCCTGAGAGTTGGCAATCAAGTTGATAAGGTTGTTAAGAGGGTATATGGAGTCTTAGCTTTTATTGGTAGGGGGATTGAATTTCGGAGCCGCAATGTCATGTTGCAACTGTACAAAACTCTGGTGCAGCTGCACTTGGAGTATTGTGTACAGTTCTGGTCCCCACATTATAAGAAAGATGTGGAGGCATTGGAGAGGGTACAGAGGAGGTTTACCAGGATGTTGCCTGGTATGGAGGGCAGGTCTTATGAGGAGAGGCTGAGGAATTTGAGGTTGTTTTTGTTAGAAAGGAGGCAGCTAAGAGGAGACCTTATTGAAACATATAAGATGATTAGAGGTTTAGATAGGGTGGACAGTGATAGCCTTTTTCCTAGGATGGAGAAGCTAGCACGAGGGGACATAGCTTTAAATTAAGGGGTGATAGTTATAGGACTGATGTCAGAGGTAGGTTCTTTACCCAGAGGGTGGTAAGGGTATGGAATGCCCTGCCTGCTGCAGTTGTAGATGCGCCAAGTTTGGTGGCATTTAAGAGGTTAGTGGATAAGTTTATGGATGAAAAGGGAATGGTTTAGGTTAGAGGGTCATTGCTTTTTCTTAATTGGTCGGTGCAACATCGAGGGCCGAAGGGCCTGTTCTATGTTCTAAGATCAACGATAACAACATTAGGCAGGATCTCGTGAGTGTTGATTGGGGGAGGCTGTTTGAGGGAAAATCAACATCCAACATGTGGGAATCTTTCAAATGTCAATTGATTGGAATTCATAGAACATTACAGCACAGAACAGGCCCTTCGGCCTTCGATGTTGCGCCGACCAATATAAAAAGCAATGCCCCTCCAAACTAAACCATTCCCTTCTCTTCCATATACTTATCAACTAACCTCTTAAACGCCACCAAACTTGGCGCATCTACAACTGCTGCAGGCAGGGCATTCCACTCCCGAACCACCCTTTGGGTAAAGAACCTACCTCTGATATCCGTCCTATAACTATCACCCCTTAATTTAAAGCTGTGTCCCCTCGTGCTAGCTTTCTCCATCCTAGGAAAAAGGCTATCACTGTCCACCCTATCTAAACCTCTAATCATCTTATATGTTTCGATTAGGTCCCCTCTTAGCCTCCTCTTTCTAACGAAAACAACCTCAAATCCCTCAGCCTCTCTTCATAAGACCTGCCCTCCATACCAGGCAACATCCTGGTAAACCTCCTCTGTACCCTCTCCAATGCCTCCACATCTTTCTTATAATGTGGGGACCAGAACTGCACACAATACTCCAAGTGCGGCCGCACTAGAGTTTTGTACAGTTGCAACATGACGTTGCGGCTCCGAAATTCAATCCCTCTACCAATAAAAGCCAAGACTCCATATGCCTTCCTAACAACCTTCTCGACCTGACTGCCTACTTTCAGGGATCTATGCACATACACACCAAGATCCCTCTGTTCATCTAGACTACTAAGAATCCTACCATTTGCCCTATACTCTACACATTTATTATTTCTGCCATAGTGCATTACCTCACACTTTTCCACATTAAACTCCATTTGCCACCTCTCGGCCCAGCTCTGCAACTTGTCCAAGTCCCTCTGCAAACTATAACACCCCTCTTCACTATCTACCACTCCACCGACTTTAGTGTCATCTGCAAATTTACTAATCCATCCTTCAATACCCTCATCCAGATCATTTATAAAAATTACAAACAGCAGGGGCCCCAAAACAGACCCCTGAGGTACACCACTTGTCACCGAACTCCACGATGAATATCTCCCATCAACCACCACCCTCTGTCTTCTATCTGCTAGCCAATTCCTAACCCAATTAGCTAAATCACCCTCTATCCCATACATCTGCATTTTCTGCAGAAGTCTTCCATGGGCCACCTTATCAAACGCCTTACTAAAGTCCATATATACCACATCAACCGCCTTACCCCCATCCACCTCCTTAGTCACTTTTTCAAAAAACTCAATGATGTTAGTAAGGCACGACCTACCCTTCACAAAACCATGCTGACTATCCCCAATCAATTCATTTCTCTCTAAATAACTATAAATCCTATCCCTAATTATTCTCTCCAACACTTTGCCCACCACCGAAGTAAGACTCACTGGCCTATAATTCCCTGGAAGGTCTCTCTTCCCCTTCTTGAACAACAGGACCACATTCGCTATCCTCCAGTCCTCCGGAACCACACCCGTAACCAACGACGACCTGAAGATCAGAGCCAGAGGCTCTGCAATCTCCTCTCTTGCCTCCCAGAGAATCCTAGGGTAAATCCCGTCCGGCCCAGGGGACTTATCCAACTTCAAACCCTCGAGAATATCTAGCACATCCTCCCTATCTACTTCGATACCTTCCAGTTTGCTACCCCATACCTCAGTGTTCTCCATAACTACATTTACATCACCCTGCATGAATACCGAAGAGAAATATTTATTCAGTACCTCTCCAATCTCCTCAGGCTCCACGCACAACTTCCCACTGCTGTCTATGACTGGCCCTAATCTTGCCCTAACCAATCTTCTATTCTTAACATATCTAAAGAAAGCTTTAGGATTCTCCCTAATCCTATCAGCCAAAGTCTTCTCATGTCCTCTCTTTGCTCTCCTCAATTCCCTCTTTAGCTCCCTCCTGGCTAATCTATAGCTATCCATTGCACTAACCGAGCCTTCAATCCTCATCCTGACATAAGCCTCCTTTTTCCTTTTAACCAGCAAATCAACTTTTTTCGTACACCAAGGTTCTCTTACTCGACCATTTTCTCCTTGCCAGGATTTCCTCCTTCAGGATTGGCATGTACCTGTTAGGATGAAGTAGAAGTGTGGCAAGTATCGGGAACCCTGTATAACGAGGGACGTTATGAGCCTTGTCAAAAAGAAAAAGGAAGGATTTGTAACAAGTAAAAGGCTTAAGACAGAGGAAGCCTTTGAAGAACATGAAGAGCATAAGAAGCAACTTAAGGAAGGAGCTAGGAGGGCTAACGGGATCATTGGTAAACAGGATTAAGGAAAATTCTAAGGCATTTTATATGTATGTTAAGAGGGTAACCGGGGAAAGGGTTGGTCCACTCAAGGATAATGAAGGGAATCTATGTACATAACCAGAGGAAATGGACATGATGCAAAATGACTATTTTGCCTCAGTATTCACGAAAGAGAGGAACTTGATGGATGAGGAGCTGAGGGTTGGGTGTGTAGATAATCTGAGTCATATCAATGTCAAAAAGAAGATGATATTGAGTATCTTAAATAGTATTAAAGTAAATAAATAAAATCTTTAACAAGATATAGAACATAGAACATAGAACACTACAGCACAAACAGTCCCTTTGGCCCACAAGTTGTGCCAAACACATCAAAACCTACCCAGCCATAGACCTATCTATAACCCCCAATCCCATTGGATCCCATATACTCATCCAGAAGTCTTTTAAAAGACCCCAGCGAGTTCGCCTCGACCACCACCGACGGCAGCCGATTCCATTCACTCACCACCCTCTGAGTGAAAAACTTTCCCCTAGCATCCCCTCTGTACTTGCTTCCCTGCACCTTAAATCTGTGCCCTCTCGTCGCGACCATTTCAGCCCTGGGAAATAGTCTCTGAGAGTCCACCCTATCTATTCCTCTCAACATCTTGTAAACCTCTATCAGGTCGCCTCTCAACCTTCGTCTCTCCAGGGAGAACAGTCCCAGCTCCCTCAACCTGTCTTCATAAGGCATGCCTCCCAATCCAGGCAACATCCTTGTAAATCTCCTCTGCACCCTTTCAATAGCTTCCACGTCCTTCCTATAGTGAGGCGACCAGAACTGCGCACAGTACTCCAAGTGTGGTCTGACAAGGGTCCTATAAAGCTGCAGTATTACCTCCTGGTACCTCATTGTAAACTGGTATAAAAGGTGAAGTCACGCAGTGGAGAGTTGACAAGGTGGATACAGAACTGGCTTTGCCGTAGAAGACAAGGTGTAGCAGTCAACGGGTGTTTTTTTGAATGGAAGACTGTGATTAGCGGTGTGCCACAGGGATCAGTTCTGGGACCTTTATCGTTTGTATTGTATATAAATGATTGGGAGGAAAATGTAGCCAGTCTAATTGGTAAGTTCGCAGATGACACAAAAATTGGTAGAGTTGCAGATAGTGAAGAGGATTGCCAGAGGATACAGCAAGATGTAGACCAATAGGAGACTTAGGTGGAGAAATGGCAGACGGAATTTAATCCAGGCAAGTGAGAGTTAATGCATTTTGGAAGGCCTAATGCATGTAGGAATTATACAGTAAATGGAGTATTGACAGGCAGAGAGAGAGCTGGGTACACATTGTCCACTAATCACTGAAAGTGGCAATGCAGGTGGATAAGATAGTGAAGAAGGCATACAGTATGCTTGTCTTCATTGGTCGGGGCATAGCGTATAAACATTGGCAGGTCATGCTGCAGCTGTGTAGAACCTTAGGTGGCATCATTTAGAATATTGTGTACAATTCTGGTCACCACACTACCAAAAGGGTGTGGATGCTTTGGAGAAGGAACAGAAGAAGTTTACTATGATATTCCCTGGTCTGGAGGGTATTAGCTATGAGAGGTTGGATAAACTCGGTTTGTTCTCACTAGAATGATGGAGGTTGAGGGGTGACCTGATCGAGGTTGACAAGGTTATGAGTGACATGGACAGAGTGGATAATCAGAAGCCCTTTTCTCGAGTAGAAAAGTCAAGTATTAGAGGGCATGGGTTTAAGGTGTGTGGGAAAAGTCTAGAGGAGATGTATGTGGTGAGCTTTTTACACAGAGGTTGGTGAATGTCTGGAACCTGCTGCCACGAGGTGGGAATGGAAGGATCCGGACTCCGTAAGTACGTTCGGTTTCAGTTTAGGCAGGTATCATGATCGGTGCAGGCTTGGAGCAGCGAACGACCAGTTCTCTTCTGTACTGTTCTTTGTTCATATTCCCTGCCTATTCAGGTATCTGATGTGGAGATGCTGGCGTTGGACTGGAGTAAACACAGTAAGCAATCTGACAACACCAGGTTTAAATCCAACCGATTTATTTGATAGTAAGGTCACAAGCTTTCGACTCTATGGCCTTTGTCAGGTGAATGAGGTGTTCTGGTCTCCAACAGCACACATACCAACACAGACTGTTTACAGATTACTGATCCATAGAGTCGAAAGCTTGCGAGTTTACTATCAAATAGAACATAGAACGTAGAACATTACAGCGCAGAACAGGCACTTCGGCCTTCGATGTTGCGCCGACCAATTAAGAAAAAGCAATGACCCTCTAACCTAAACCATTCCCTTTACATCCATAAACTTATCTACTAATCTCTTAAACGCCACCAAACTTGGCGCGTCTACAACTGCAGCAGGCAGGGCATTCCGTACCCTTACCACCCTCTAGGTAAAGAACCTACCTCTGACATCCGTCCTATAACTACCACCCCTTAATTGTTCCATCGTGCTAGCTTTCTCCATCCTAGGAAAAAGGCTATCACTGTCCACCCTATCTAAACCTCTAATCATCTTATATGTTTCAATAGGGTCTCCTCTTAGCCGCCTTCTTTCTAACGAAAACAATCTCAAATCCCTCAGCCTCTCTTCATAAGACCTGCCCTCCATACCAGGCAACATCCTGGTAAACCTCTTCTGTACCCTCTCCAATACCTCCACATCTTTCTTATAATGCGGGGACCAGAACTGTACACAATACTCCAAGTGCGGCCGCACTAGAGTTTTGTACAGTTGGAACATGACGTTGCGGCTCCGAAATTCAATCCCCCTACCAATAAAAGCTAAGACTCCGTATGCCTTCTTAACAACCTTATCGACTTGATTGCCAACTTTCAGGGATCTATGCACATATACACCAAGATCCCTCTGTTCATCAACACTATTAAGAGTTCTACCATTAGCCCTATACTCTACACATTTGTTATTCCTGCCAAAGTGAATTACCTCACACTTTTCCACATTAAACTCCATTTGCCACCTCTCGGCCCAGCTCTGCAACTTGTCCAAGTCTCTCTGCAAACTATAACACCCCTCTTCACTATCTACCACTCCACCGACTTTAGTGTCATCTGCAAATTTACTAATCCATCCTTCAATACCCTCATCCAGATCATTTATAAAAATTACAAACAGCAGGGGCCCCAAAACAGACCCCTGAGGTACACCACATGTAACCGAACTCCACGATGAATATCTCCCATCAACCACCACCCTCTGTCTTCTATCTGCTAGCCAATTCCTAATCCAATTAGCTAAATCACCCTTAATCCCATACATCTGCATTTTCTGCAGAAGCTTCCATGGGCCACCTTATCAAACGCCTTACTAAAGTCCATATATACCACATCAACTGCCTTACCCCCATCCACCTCTTTGGTCACTTTTTCAAAAAACTCAATAAGGTTAGTAAGGCACGACCTACCCTTCACAAAACCATGCTGACTATCCCCAATCAATTCATTTCTCTCTAAATAACTATAAATCCTATCCCTAATAATTCTCTCCAATACTTTGCCCACAACAGAAGTAAGACTCGCCGGTCTATAATTCCCTGGAAAGTCTCTATTCCCCTTCTTGAACAATGTGGACCACATTCACTATCCTCCAGTCTTCAGGCACTATACCTGTAACCAATGACGACCTGAAGATCAGAGCCAGAGGCTCTGCAATCGCCTCCCTCACCTCCCAGAGAATCTTAGGGTTAGTCCCACCCGGCCAGGGAACTTATCTAACTTCAAACCCTCAAGAATGTCCAGCACATCCTCCTTATCTACTTCAATACTTTCCAGTTTACAACCCTGTATCCCGGTGTTCTCCACAACTACATTTACATCTCCCTGCGTGAATACCGAAGAGAAATATTTATTCAGTGCCTCTCCAATCTCCTCAGGCTCCACGCACAACTTCCCACTGCTGCCTCTGACTGGCCCTAGTCTTGCCCTAACCAATCTTCTATTCTTAACATATCTAATGAAAGCTTTAGGATTCTCCTTGATCCTATCAGCCAAAGTCTTCTCGTGTCCTCTTTTAGCTCTTCTCAACTCGCTCTTTAGCTCCCTCCTGGCTAATCTATAGCTATCCATTGCACTAACTGAGCCTTCAAGCCTCATCCTGACATAAGCCTCCTTTTTCCTTTTAACCAGCGAATTAACTTTTTTAGTACACCATGGTTCCCTTACTCGACCATTTCCTCCTTGCCTGACAGGGACATACTTATCAAGGACTCGCAGCAGCTGCTCCTTGAATAAGCTCCACATTTCAGTGTTCCCAGTCCCTGTAGTTTCCTAGTCCAACTATGCACCCTAATTCCCTCCTTATGGCCTCATAATTACCATTCCCCCAGCTATAACTACTGCCCCCAGCTTCATGCCTATCCCTATCCATCACTAAGGTGAACGTAACCGAATTGTGGTCACTATCACCAAAATGTTCACCAACTTCCAAGCCTAACACCTGGTCTGGCTCATTGCCCAGCACCAAATCCAATGTAGCCTCACCTCTAGTTGGCCTATCTACATACTGAGTCAAAAAACCTTCCTGCACACTTTGTATAAAAACTGACCCCTCTAACGAGCTAGAGCTATAGCTATTCCAATCAATATTAGTAAAGTTAAAGTCCCCCATAACAATTACCCTATTACTTTCACTCCTGTCCAGGATCGACTTTGCAATCCTTTCCTCTACCTCTCTAGAACTTTTAGGAGGTCTATAAAAGACTCCCAACAGGGTGACCTCTCCTCTCCTGTTTCTAATCTCAGCCCATACTACCTCAACAGACAAGTCCTCATCAAACTTCCTTTCTGTCACTGTGATACAGTCTATACAGTCGGTTGGATTTAAACCTGGTGTTATACAACATAGAACATAGAACATTACAGCGCAGAACAGGCCCTTCGGCCTTCGATGTTGCGCCGAACAATTATGAAAAAAAAGCAATGACCCTCCAAACTAAACCATTCCCTTCTCTTCCATAAACTTATCAACTAACCTCTTAAACGCCACCAAACTTGGCGCATCTACAACTGCCGCAGGCAGGGCATTCCACTCCCTAACACCTCTGGGGTAAAGAACCTACCTCTGATATCCGTCCTATAACTATCACCCCTTAATTAAGCTGTGTCTCCTCGTGCTAGCTTTCTCCATCCTGAAAAGGCTATCACTGTCCACCCTATCTAAACCTCTAATCATCTTATATGTTTCAATAAGTCTCCTCTTAGCCGACTTCCTTTCTAACGAAACAAACCTCAAATCCCTCAGCCTCTTCCTCATAGGACCTGCCCTCCATACCAGGCAACATCTTGGTAAACCTCCTCTGTACCCTCTCCAATGCCTCCACATCTTTCTTATAATGTGGGGACCAGAACTGCACACAATACTCCAAGTGCGGCCGCACTAGAGTTTTGTATAGTTGCAACATGACGTTGCGGCTCCGAAATTCAATCCCCCTACCATAGGGCTAATGGTAGGGCTCTTAATAGTGTTGAGGAACAGAAGGATCTTGGTGTATGTGTCAATAGATCCCTGAAAGTAGGCAGTCAAGTGGATAAAGTTGTTAAGGCATATGGAGTCTTAGCTTTTATTGGTAGGGGGGATTGAATTTAGGAGCCGCAGCATCATGTTGCAACTGTACAAAACTCTAGTGCGGCCGCACTTGGAGTATTGTGTGCAGTTCTGGTCCCCACATTATAAGAAAGATGTGGAGGCATTGGAGAGGGTACAGAGGAGGTTTACCAGGATGTTGCCTGGTATGGAGGGCAGGTCCTATGAAGAGAGGTTGAAGGATTTGAGGTTGTTTTCGTTAGAAAGGAGGCGGCTAAGAGGGGATCTTATTGAAGCATATAAGATGATTAGAGGTTTAGATAGGGTGGACAGTGATAGCCTTTTTCCTAGGATGGAGAAAGCTAGCACGAGGGGACACAGCTTTAAATTAAGGGGTATGAGTTATAGGACGGATATCAGAGGTAGGTTCTTTACTCAAAGAGTGATTAGGGAGTGGAATGCCCTGCCTGCAGCTTTTGTAGATGCGCCAAGTTTGGTGGCGTTTAAGAGGTTAGTTGATAAGTATATGGATGAGAAGGGAATGGTTTAGTTAGGAGGGGCATTGCTTTTTATTTTGGTCGGCACAACATCGAAGGCCGAAGGGCCTGTTCTGTGCTGTATTGTTCTATGTTCTATGTACCAATAAAAGCTAAGACTCCGTATGCCTTCTCGACAACCTTATCAACTTGACTGCCTACTTTCAGGGATCTATGCACATATACACCAAGATCCCTCTGTTCATCAACACTATTAAGAATCCTACCATTAGCCTTATACTCTACACATTTATTATCCCTGCCAAAGTGAATTACCTCACACTTTTCCACATTAAACTCCATTTGCCACCTCTCGGCCCAGCTCTGCAACTTGTCCAAGTCTCTCTGCAAACTATAACACCCATCTTCACTATCTACCACTTCACCGACTTTAGTGTCATCTGCAAATTTACTAATCCATCCTTCAATACCCTCATCCAGATCATTTATAAAAATTACAAACAGCAGGGGCCCCAAAACAGACCCCTGAGGTACACCACTTGTAACCGAACTCCACAATGATTATCTCCCATCAACCACCACCCTCTGTCTTCTATCAGCTAGCCAATTCCTAATCCAATTAGCTAAATCACCCTCAATCTGCATTTTCTGCAGATGCCTTTCATGGGCCACCTTATCGAACGCCTTACTAAAGTCCATATATACCACATCAACTGCCTTACCCCCATCCACCTCTTTTGTCACTTTTTCAAAAAACTCAATAAGGTTAGTAAGGCACGACCTACCCTTCACAAAACCATGCTGACTATCCCCAATCAATTCATTCCTCTCTAAATAACTATAAATCCTATCCCTAATTATTCTCTCCAATACTTTGCCCACACCAGAAGTAAGACTCACTGGCCTATAATTCCCTGGAAGGTCTCTCTTCCCCTTCTTGAACAATGGGACCACATTCGCTATCCTCCAGTCTTCCGGAACCATACCTGTAACCAACGACGACCTGAAGATCAGAGCCAGAGGCTCTGCAATCGCCTCTCTTGCCTCCAGAGAATCCTAGGGTAAATCCTGTCCGGCCCAGGGGACTTATCTAACTTCAAACCCTCAAGAATATCTAGCACATCCTCCTTATCTACTTCAATACTTTCCAGTTTGCAACCCTGTACCTCAGTGCTCTCCACAACTACATTTACATCTCCCTGCTTGAATACCGAAGAGAAATATTTGTTCAGTGCCTCTCCAAATCTCTTCAGGCTCCATGCATAACTTCCCACTGCTGTCTATGACTGGCCCTAATCTTGCCCTAACCAATCTTCTATTCTAAACATAACTAAAGAAAGCTTTAGGATTCTCCTTGATCCTATCAGCCAAAGTCTTCTCGTGTCCCCTCTTAGCTCTCCTCAACTCACTCTTTAGCTCCTCCTGGCTAATCTATAGCTATCCATTGCACTAACTGAGCCTTCAAGCCTCATCCTGACATAAGCCTCTTTGTTCCTTTTAACCAGCAAATTAACTTTTTTCATACACCATGGTTCCCTTACTCGACCATTACCTCCTTGCCTGACTGTCTTGTCAGAGTGCTTACTGTGTTCAGGTATCTGTCAAAATGATTCTGAAACTTGCTATTATACCTGCTTCTATCACCTCCTCTGGCAGCGTATTCCAGGCCCTTGACTGTGTGTAAAAAAACTTGCTTTTCACATCTCCTTTAAACTTTCCGCCTTTTGCCTTAAACCTATATCCCCGAGTAATTGACATTTCTATCCTGGGAAAAAGACTCCAACTCCAATCCATGCTATCCATCTATGTAGCCCCTCAGCCTCCAATGTAAAAACAAACTAAGTTTGTCCAATCTCTCCTCATAGTTAGTACCCTCAAAACCAGACAACATTCTGATAAAACATTTCCGTAACCTCTCCAAAACTTCCACATTCTTCTGGGTAGTGAGGTGACCAAAACTTTACACAATATTCCAAAGCAACCTAACAGAAGTTCTGTACAGCTGCAACATGACTTGCTAATTTTTATATTCTATGCACTGACTGATGAAGATAAACATGCCACATTCATATTGCCACTTTTTGGGAACTGTGAATCTGCATGCCTAATTCCCTCTGTATGTTAATGCTTCTAAGGGTTTTATCATTTACTGTATACTGCCATTTCTCTGCCCATGTCTCCAGCCTACCTATAGACTGCTATATCCTCTGACAATCCTCCTCACTATCCACAGCTCCCTCAATCTTTGTGTCATCTGCAAACTTGCGTATCAAACCATCTACACTCCCTTCTAAACCATTTATATATACATCATATGCAACAGGGGTCCTATCACTCATCCCTGTGAACTTCACTGGTCACAGATCTCCAGTTAGAAAAACATCCTTACGCCGCTACTCTCTGTCTTCTATGACCAAGCCCGTTCTGTATTCATCTTACCAGAAGATTGGGTTAGTAAATTTGCTAACGACATCAAAGTCGGAGGAGTTGTAGACGGTGAGGATGGATATTAGTTTGCAGAGGGACATAGATAAGCTGCAGAGCTGGGCTGAGAGGTGGCAAATGGAGTTTAGTGCTGAAAAGTGTGAGGTGATTCACTTTGGAAAGAGTAACAGGATTACAGAATATAGGGCTAATGGAAGGACTCTTAATAGTGTTGATGACAGAGAGATCTCAGTGTATATGTGCATAGCTTCCTGAAAGTTGGCATCCAGGTTGATAAGGTTGTTAAGAAGGCGTACGGTGTGTTGGCTTTTATTGGTAAAGGGATTGAATTTCAGAGCCATGAGGTCATGTTGCAACTGTACAAAACTCTGGTACGGCCGCACTTGGAGTATTGTGTACAGTTTTGGTCCCCACATTATAAGAAAGATATGGAGGGATTGGAAAGGGTGCAGAGGAGGTTTACATAGAACATAGAACAATACAGCACAGAACAGGCCCTTCGGCCTTCGATGTTGTGCCGACCAAAATAAAAAGCAATGCCCCTCCAAACTAAACCATTCCCTTCTCTTCCATATACTTATCAACTAACCTCTTAAACGCCACCAAACTTGGCGCATCTACAACAGCTGCAGGCAGGGCATTCCACTCCCGAACCACCCTTTGGGTAAAGAACCTACCTCTGATATCCGTCCTATAACTATCACCCCTTAATTTAAAGCTGTGTCCCCTCGTGTTAGCTTTCTCCATCCTAGGAAAAAGGCTATCACTGTCCACCCTATCTAAACCTCTAATCATCTTATATGCTTCAATAAGATCCCCTCTTAGCCGCCTCCTTTCTAACGAAAACAACCTCAAATCCTTCAACCTCTCTTCATAGGACCTGCCCTCCATACCAGGCAACATCCTGGTAAACCTCCTCTGTACCCTCTCCAATGCCTCCACATCTTTCTTATAATGTGGCGACCAGAACTGCACACAATACTCCAAGTGCGGCCGCACTAGAGTTTTGTACAGTTGCAACATGATGCTGCGGCTCCTAAATTCAATCCCCCTACCAATAAAAGCTAAGACTCCATATGCCTTCTTAACAACTTTATCCACTTGACTGCCTACTTTCAGGGATCTATTGACACATACACCAAGATCCTTCTGTTCCTCAACACTATTAAGAGCCCTACCATTAGCCCTATACTCTACACATTTATTGTTCCTGCCAAAGTGCATTACCTCACACTTTTCCACATTTAAACTCCATTTGCCACCTCTCGGCCCAGCTCTGCAACTTGTCCAAGTCACTCTGTAAACTAAAACACCCTTCTTCACTATCTACCACTCCACCGACTTTAGTGTCATCTGCAAATTTACTGATCCATCCCTCAATACCCTCATCCAGATCATTTATAAAAATTACAAACAGCAGGGGCTGTTTCTCTTGGCACAGAAACTATCTTGAAACTAACTCTTGAAACTATCTCTTGGCACAGGCAAGAGTCCGGAGATAACCACTCTGCCTGTTATGGACCTAAGCTTCCACCCTAACTCCATAAATTTCTGTTTAATATCCCCTTCCCTTGTCCTACCTACATCATGTGTCCCCACATGAACTATGACTTGGGGCTGACTCCCCTCACCCTTAAGAATCTTAAAAACCCGATCTGCAACATCCTGGACCCCAGCCCCTGGGAGGCAACACACCAGCCCTGAGTCCTGTTTATTACTATTTACCCTCCTATCTGTCCCTCTAACTATGGAGTCTCCTATAACTAGGCCTAATCTCTTATTCCCCCCTACCCACCTGAGCATTCTCAGCAGGCTCACCCCCAGAGACCTGCTCCCTTTGGTCAGCTCCAGTTGATTCTTCCTCAACTGTAGCCTCCAAGACAGAAAATTTACCAGGATGTTGCCTGGTATGATGGGAAGGCCTTATGAGGAAAGGCTAAGGGACTTGAGGTTATTTTCGTTAGAGAGAAGAAGGTTAAGAAGTGACTTAGTTGAGACATATAAGATGATCAGAGGGTTAGATAGGATGGACAGTGAGAGCCTTTTTCCTCGGATGGAGATGGATAACATGAGGGGACACAGCTTTAAATTAAGGGGTGGTAGTTATAGGACAGATGTTTGAGGTGGGTTCTTTACTCAGATGGTAGAAAGGGCGTGGAATGCCCTGCCTGCAGCAGTTGTGGACTTGCCGACTTTAAGGGTGTTCAAATGGTCAGTGGATAGGCATATGGATAATATTGGAATAGTTTAGGTTAGAGGGTCACTAGATTGGTTCCACTGGTCAGCGCAACATCGAGGGCCGAAGGGCCTGTACTGCACTGTAATGTTCTATACTCTATGTTCTAGTTCACCATAGATCCCGTGTGACTTCATATTCTGTGTCAGCCTGCCATGGGGGACATGTGTTGGACATTAAGTTCAATGGCTCTTTGCTGCATTTTTCTATAATTCTATTTATACAACTGAGGAATGAGCTTCCATCATCCTTTCAGGCACAATATTCCAGGCCACACAAAAAAAATAAGTAAATAAATTCTTAATACCCTTTTGTTTTTTAAAGAACAAAGAAAATTACAGCTCAGGAACCATGCTGTCCAACTGAACTCAAACGTTTACTGTTCTATGGACCATAGCCCTCTATTCTTATCTTATTCATGTATTTGTCCAGACACCTCTTAAAACTCACTATCATATTGGCTTCCAATACCTCTCCCGGCAACGAGTTCCAGACACCCAGTACTCTCTATGTAAAAAAAACTTGCCTCGTACATTTTCTTTAAACTTTGCTCCACGCACCTTAAACCTATGCCCCCACCCTATATTTGACAATTGCATCCTGGGAAAAAGTTTGACTATCCGCTCTGTCCGTGCCTCTCATAATCTTGCAGATTTCTATCGGGTTGTCCCTCAACTCCTATTGTTCCAGTGAGAACAAACCAAGTTTCTCCAACCTCTCCGTATAGTAATGCCCTCCATACTAGGCAACATCCTGGTAAATCTTTTCTGTACCTTCTCTAAAGCCTCCACAACTTTCTAATAGTGTGGCGATCAGAATTGAACACTATATTCCAAGTGCTACCAAGCTAAGATTCTATAAAGCTGCAATATAGAACAACAGAAAATTACACTCAGAAACAGACCTTTTGGTTCTTCTTGTCTGTGCCGAACCATTTTTTGCCTAGTCCCACTGACCTGCACTTGGACTATATTCCTCCGCACCCCTCTCACCTGTGAACCTGTCCAAGTTTTTCTTAAATGTTAGAAGTGACCCCGCATTTACCACTTTATCTGGCAGCTCATTCCACACTCCCACCACTCCCTGCACGAAGAAGCCACCCCCCACCCCAATATTCCCTTTAAACTTTTCTCCTTTCACCCTTAACCCATACCCTGTTTTTTTTCTCCTCTAGCCTCAGTGGAAAAAGCCTACTTGCATTCACTCTATCTATACCCATCAAAATCTTGTACACTTTTATCAAATCTCCCCTCATTCTTCTACGCTCCAGGGTATAAAGTCCTAACCTATTCAACCTTTCTCTCTCAACTCAGTTTCTCAAGTCCTGGCAACATCCTTGTGAACCTTCTCTGCACTCTTTCAACCTTATTTACATCCTTCCTGTAACTAGGTGACCAAAACTGTACACAATACTCTAAATTTGGCCTCACCAATACCTTATATAACCTCACCATAACATTCCAACTTTTATACTCGATACTCCAATTTATAAAGGCCAATGTACCAAAAGCACTCTTTGCAACCCTATCCACTTGTGACGTCAATGATTTGCCCATTTTTAAACTTAATGCCATTTGCCTTCTCCACCTGCGTTGCCACTTTCAGTGACCTGTGTACCTGTACACCCAGATCCCTCTACCTATCAATACTTTTAAGGGTTTTGCCATTAACTGTGTATTTCCCATTTGTATTAGTCCTTCAAAAATTTACCATCTCACCTTTGTCCAGTTTAAAGGCCATTTGCCATCTTTCTGGTCAAGTCACCAACCGTTGTATATCCTGCTGCATCTTTTAATGGGCCTCATCAGTATCCACAAATCCACCAACCTTTGTGTCATCCACAAACTTACTAATCAATCCAGTTATGTTTTCCTCCAAATCATTTATATATATTACAAACAGCAAAGATGCCAGCACTGATCCCTGAGGAACACCACTTGTCACAGCCCTCCATTCAGAAACACAACCTTCCACTACTACCTCTGCCAGTTCTGTATTCATCTTGCCAGTTTACATCTGATTCCATGTAACCTCACCTTCTGTGCCAGTGTGTCACGAGGAACCTTGTCAAAAACCTTACTGAAAGTCCATGTAGCCAACATCCACCCTCATCAATTATCTTCGTCACTTCCTTGAAAAACTCGATCAAGTTTGTGAGATTTGACCTTCCCTTCACAAAATCATGTTGTCTTTCACTAATACATCTACTTATTTCCAAGTAGGAGTAAATTCTGTTTCTAATAATCCTCTCCAATAGTTACCCTAACACTGACATAAGGCTCACCAGCTTGTAATTACTTGGATTATTCTTGCTACCCTTCTTAAACAAAGAAACAATACTGTTTATTCCCCAATCCTCTGGGATCTCCCCTGTAGACAGTGAGGATACAAGATCAAAGCCCCAGTAATTTCCTCCTATGCCTCTCTCAGTATTCTGGGGTATGTCCTATCAGGCCCTGGGGACTTGTCTACTTTACTGTTTCTTGTGAATCCCCATACTTCCTCCTTTTTGATCTTAACATGACTCAAACTATATACACACCCTTTCCCAGACTCAACGTCCATCAAGTCCTTCTCCTTGGTGAATACTAACACAAAGTACTCATTAATACTTCACCTATTTCCTCTGGCTCCATATATAGATTCCTTCCCCTGTCCTCAAGTGAGCCAACTTTCTCCCTAGCTACTCTCTTGCTCTTTATATATAGCCTTGGGATTTTTTTTTAAATCCTGCTGGCCAATGATTGTTCATGATCCCTATTAAACCTCCTTATTCTAATCTAAATTAATCATTTTAAATCTGTTTCCTTCCAGATTATGAAAACTGTTTTTCCTTATTTGTTCCATCAAAGTTCTCATTATTTTGAACAGTTCTATTAGAGTCTGAGTCACAATAGAGGTTATTTGGGTGAGCCAAAGCAAGCCATTTCCTGCAGGGCAACTTAGTCCAATTTTCCTGCTCTATCCCTCTAACCCTGGAAACGTTAATTCAAATTTCAAATCATTAATTGTCTGTTTCCTACACCTATGTGGGTAGTGAGTTTTAATTCTTTACCACTCATTGTAGAACTTCTGTCCGACATCCTCCTCGTATCTCTTCTCAAAACTTTAACTCTGTGTCTCTTTGTCTTCATACCATTGGCTAATGGTAACAGTTTCTCTCCATCATTGTCTTGTAGATCCCAATCAAGTATCCTATTAGTGTCCTTTGCTCTAAGGAAAACATTCCAGGTTTTCCAATCCAACCTTGTAACTAAAATTTCTCATCCCTGGTTCCATTCTGGTAAGTGTCCACCCGTATTCTCTCAAGACACTCACTTCCTTTTTAATGTGTAGTGACAGAAACTGAACTAGCTCTGAACCTAAACAAAGGGAATAAAATAAAGGTTCAATCTGACTTCTCTAATTTTATACTCAGCTACGTTGATTTATGAAGCTAAAGGTCCCACATGCTATGTTTTCTCCCAGTATATCCTGTCACTATCAATAATCTATACACATTGACTCTGCACACATTTTCGAACCTGTGCTATGAAGTCGATATTGCCTCTTCCTATTCTTTCTGCCAGTCAGTTCAACGTAGCACGTTCCAAACTCATGACCACTATCATCTGGAAGAACAAGGTCAGCAGGTATTTGGGAAAACCACAACCTGGGGGTTCCCCTCCAATTTAGTCACCATCCTGACTTGGAAATATATATCACCGTTTCTTCACTGTCGTTAGATCAACATGCTGGAATTGCCTCTCTAACAGCACTGTGGGTGTACCTACACCTCGGACTGCAGCGGTTCAAGAAGGCGGCTCCTCACCACCTTCTGAAGGGTGATTAGGGATGTGCCCAGTCAGCAATGATGACATCTCATTAATGAACTCTTGAGAACAGTATCATCTGATTTACATTACCTTCCTTCATTCTGACTATGCAAATTATTTCACACTTATTAAATCGGTGTTGTTTTTTTTATTTGTTAATGGGATGTGGGTGTCACTGGCTGGGCCAGTATTTGTTGCCCATCCTTGTGGGCAATAATTAGTCAACCACATTGCGTGGCTCTGGAGTTATATATAGGCCAGACCAAGTAAACACACCAGATTTCATTCCCTTTTGTGAATCAGGTGGTTTATATGATCATCATTAGACTTTTAATTCCAGAGTTTTTTATTGAATTCAAATTTCACAATCTGCTGTGATAGGATTTGAACCCAAGTCCCCAGAATATTCACCAGCCTATATCCTTCGGAATTACTATCTTCCTCAATGCTTGCTGCATTTCCCAGTTTTGTGTCATCCAGATATTTTAAAATTCCACCCTTTATACCTATTCCAGATCACTAATATTTATCCAAAAAAGCATCAGTCCGAACACTGACTCAGGGTAACACGCGCTTTGCTTCAATCTGAAAAAATAACTCTGGAAGGGTCACAACTTGAAACATTAATTGTTTCCCTTGGCAGAGGCTGTCTGACCTGCTGAGCACCAGCAGCATTTTTGGTTCTTATTACAAATTTCCAGCCGCAGCAACATTACTTTTGGATTCACATCAACTTTCTGCTTTATATTCTTTCTCCAATTTTACCTCTGTCTCTTTAATTCCATAAACTTTTCATTTGCTAATATTATAATTTGTTGATGTGTTTTAAAAGTCAATTAACCACGTTGTTCTCATTAATTCTTTCCATTACTTAATCAAAATCTAATTAATCAAACTCTAGGCCTTGAAGGGCTGAATAATCTTCTTTGCCATAATGACACTAATGACTAGTTTTTTTCACAACGCTGTGCTGTTTTTAATTATTAAACCTAGACTTTTTCAAATTCTAATTAATTTGTTACAGTGGTTAGCTCCAGGGTCACTGTCTGTGGGGAGTTTGCACATTCTCCCAGTGCCTGTGTGGGTTTCCACCGTGTGCTCCAGTTTCCTCCCACAGTCCAAAGATGTGCACGTTGGGTGGCCATGCGGAATTGCCCCTTAGTGTCCAAAGGTGTGTAGATCATTGGGTAAATACATGGCATTATGGGGATAGGGCAGGGGGTAAGTAAGCCATGTGAGGCAGGCAGTGCAGTTTTGATGGGCCAAATGGCCTCCCTCTGC
Source organism: Sphyrna mokarran (assembly GCA_024679065.1). Classification (NCBI taxonomy): domain Eukaryota; kingdom Metazoa; phylum Chordata; class Chondrichthyes; order Carcharhiniformes; family Carcharhinidae; genus Sphyrna; species Sphyrna mokarran. Next base: position 303,857 of record JAGIQG010000029.1, on the reverse strand, counting down.
ACTGTAGGGATTCTGTGATCATTGTCTCTAAACATTTCCTGAAATTGATGTTAAGTTTGCAATTGAAAATATCCTGGGTGATTAATTGTGATTTTCACTATTTCTTTTATATAGGTCCCGTCAGCCAAGCCTACAGGAGGAAAGCAACCCATCTGGATTAAATGGTATAATTTAACTCGTGAGCTTATTCTTCACATAATGTAGGCCTGTTCACTAGTTTCCATGTTGCTCATTATTTTGGAGGTCGTGGGTCTTAAACAAACAGAGTTTTTTTGCTCACCAAGATTCCAAATAACAACAGATTTATTGTGGGATTTACTGTCTTTGGATAGTAGAAAATTAAACTAAGACACTCCAATGTATGAAGCAGCCCAATGATATTACCATCAAATCATGCAAGCTGCTCTTAAAGCAATCATGGAACCACTTAAATATTTAACATGCATAGAATCAGAGAGGTTTACAGCACGGAAACAGGCCCTTCAGCCCAATTTGTCCATGCTACCATTTTTTTAAACCCCTAATCTAATCCCAATTGCCCACATTTGACCTATATCCCTCTATACCCATCTCACCTATGTAACTGTCTAAATACTTTTTAAAAGACAAAATTGACCCACCTCTACTACTACCTCTGGCAGCTCATTCCAGACACTCACCACTCTCTGTGTTAAACAGTTAACGCTCTGGATATCTTGTATCTCTCCCTTCTCACCTTAAACCTTTAGCTTTCGACTCCCCTAGCTCTGGAAAAAATATTAACTAATCTAAAGGTCTCATGGGTGAGCAGGGAGTTACTGTATCAGTTTGCTTAAACAGGAGACACACAGTTGATACGATTTAACCACGATAAAATATATTAAAATCCTGTGGGAGCAAAGACACTTAAATCTCTGGAATTTACATGGTGAGTACCAATGGGGAGCTTTTTTGTTCTTCCTGCAAAGATAGGTCCATTTTAGGTGGTTTTAGGTTTGAACAATCTTCATCTGTGCCCCTCATTATTTTATAGACCTCAATAAGGTCACCCCTCAGCCTCCTACGCTGCAGAGAAAAAAATCCCACTCTAATCAGCCTCTCCTTATGTCTCAAACCATTAAGTCCCAGTAAATCTTTTCTGTACTCTTTCTAGTTTAATCCTTTCTATAATAGGGACCAGAATGGTACAGAGTTTTCCCCATTTATTTCAGTGATCATGACAGAAAATGACTATGAGATTATACATAGGATCAATAATACTCTAGATTCAGTACCATGCACCATTCATCATTATATTCAGTCAATTAGAAAGTTGATCAGATGGACATTTATTCCTCTTTGGTTACGTACAACATTCCAGTACAGATGGAACAAAAGCTATTTTTCCTAGGATGGAGAAAGCTAGCACGAGGGGACACAGCTTTAAATTAAGGGGTATGAGTTATAGGACGGATATCAGAGGTAGGTTCTTTACTCAAAGAGTGATTAGGGAGTGGAATGCCCTGCCTGCAGCTGTTGTAGATGCGCCAAGTTTGGTGGCGTTTAAGATGTTAATTGATAAGTATATGGAAGAGAAGGGAATGGTTTAGTTTGGAGGGGCATTGCTTTTTATTTTGGTCGGCACAACATCGAAGGGCCTGTTCTGTGCTGTAATGTTCTATGTTCTATGTTCTATTGGTCATGGTACGTGAAACAACTATCCCTACTCCAGGTGAAGTGTTGCAAAGCAAACAGGAATAGAAACTTCAGATTCAAATGAACTTCAGATTTCTGCAAAGTATCTTTGACGTTTGTATACACTTTCTTACAGTCTGCTGTCCAGCCTCATGACAGTTTCACACAGAGTAAATTATGCAATGGCTTCAATAATGTCAGTGAATAGAAGCAAATTTGCTGTATTAACTTTCCAATCCTAGAAAGGACCCCAATTGCATCACATTCTTCAGACATGATGCTTCTAAAATATTGTCCATCTTTTTAGGTGGTTTATGTACATGTTGTTTATTTGGACAACAATTTAACAATAACAGGATTCACAAAAGAGGAGCGTTCAGCCAATTTGGATGCAATTTTGAAAAGATTCCAGAAGGCAGGTGTGCGTCTAAAAACAGAAAGGTACACTTTCTGAGGTGGCTTATCTTTGTTGCCAGGTCAATGCTCAAGGGTTAGCCCCAATGGAAGACAAAGTGAATGTGGTTACAGAGGAACCAGCCCCTAGGAACACTTCAAACTCAGATCCTCCTCTGAAATGAATCATAGAATCCTTAGTACAGATGGAGGCCATTTGGCCCATTGAGTCTAACCGACCACAATCCATCTAGACCTTGTCCCCATAACTCTACTTATTTACCCTGTTAACCCTTGACACTAAGGGACAACTTAGCAAGGCCAATCAACCTAATCCACTTATCTTTAGACTGTGGGAGGAAATCCGAGTATCCAGAGGAGACCCACACAAACACGGGGAGAACGTGCACACTCCACACAGACTACAATCTGAGGCCGATATTGAACTCAGGTCCCTGGTGCTGGGAGGCAGTAGTGCTAACCACTGTTCCATCATGCCATCCCTAAAATCAAATCCAAAATGACAGTAGATGGTTAACTATTTCAGGCGGTTCCTCCAAAATCCATCAACATTCCTAACACCATTACATATGCTGTTAAAGAAACACAAGAGATGATATTGGAAAATATCACAATAAGAGTCTTTTAACCAAGTAAGCATGCTTATTAGTGCATTTTGACTGCTCTGGGGAAGATAGTACTTACATGCCACGCATCACTACATGGAGTTAGGCTGTGTTACCCACACGGCGGTGGATCCCAGAGACCTATCGGATATGTATCATAAAATCATAGAACCTTACCGTGCAGAAAGAAGCCCTTCAGCCCATCAAGTCTGCATCAAACACAATCCCACCAGGCCCTACCCCCATATCCCCACATATTATACCCATTTATCCCACTAACCCACAGTCCAAAGATGTGCAGGTTAGGTTGATTAGCCATGCTAAGAAATTGCCCCTTCGTGTCCTGGACTGCGTAGGTTAGAGGAATTAATGTATCAGATATGGAAAGAAGATACTCCCAGATAGAAGAAAACTCAGCTGTTATCTTCAGCATTAAGAAGTTTCATTAATATATTTATGGAGACATTTTATGACCATCACAGAGTATAAGACAGGAATAGGGCTTTTCAAGCAGAACAGGGTGATTCCAATTGTTTCTGCCAGTATACAGTGGTGGACACTGTTTATGTCAGCTTATTAATAAACCTTTGAACATTAGCCAGGGATTCTCTGGCCAATACAGATGCTTTAAGCCATCTTCTGTTACCATCAAAAAGCTGTCCAGCCCTTCTAGTATTGCAAGAGAGTGTAATGGCCTTAAACTTTCTGGACTCATTACCTGTGATAGCACAAAGAATTGGAGATGGTGGTGTTGTGGTATTGTCTCTTGACGAGTAATCCAGAAATCTAAAGGAATTTTCTGGGGACCCTGGTTCGAATCCTGCCACAGCAAGTGGTGCAATTTGAATTCAGTTTTTAAAAATTTGCAATAAGGAGTCTACTAATGACCATGAATCAATTGTCATTAAAAACATATCTGAATTTACTAATGTCGGGAATGCATTTTTGTTGTGGTTATAGAACATAGAACATTACAGTGCGGTACAGGCCCTTTGGCCTTTGATGTTGCAACAACCAGTGGAACCAATCTAATGACCCTCTAACCTAAACTGTTCCAATGTTATCCATATGCCTATCCACTGACCATTTGAACGCCCTCAAAGTTGGCGAGTCCACAACTGCTGCAGGCAGGGCATTCCACGCTCTTACTACCGCCTGAGTAAAGAACCCACCTCTGACATCCGTCCTATAACTACCACCCCATAATTTAAAGCTATGTCCCCTCATGTTAGCCATCACCAACCGAGGAAAAAGGCTCTCACTATCCACCTTATCTAACCCTCTGATCATCTTATATACCTCAATTAGGTCACCTCTTAACCTTCTTCTCTCTACTGAAAATAACCTCGAGTCCCTCAGCCTTTCCTCATAAGACCTTCCCACCATACCAGGCAACATTCTGGTAAATCCCCTCTGCACCCTTTCCAATGCCTCCACATCTTCCTTATAATGCGGCGACCAAAACTATACATAATACTCCAAGTGTGGCCGCACCAGAATTTTCTACAGTTGCAACATGACCTCACGGCTCCGAAATTCAATCTCTCTACCAATAAAAGTCAACACACTATACGCCTTCTTTACAACCTTATCAACCTGGGTGCCAACTTTCAGGGAGCTAAGCACATGTACACCGAGATGTCACTGGACCAGCGATCGAGAGGCTAGGATAATATTTTGGGAACATGGGTTCAAATCCCACTGTAGCGCTGAGAAAGATAAATGAATTAGTAAAATCTAGATTCTTCCAGCAGCATTTAAAATATTCAATAGCAGAATTTAGATGGCATTTTATTAACATATAGTGGCTCAGTGGTTAGTACTGCTGCCTCACATTACCAGGGACCCAAGTTCAGTTCCCAGTTTGGGTTACTGCGTGGAGTTTGTACGTTCTCCCCATGGGTATCCTTCCGGTTGCTTCAGTTTCCTCAACCCTGGGTCGCTAGCACTATAAGGCAACACTGTGTTATTCGAAAAGGAATTTTGGAAGCAGACCAAATTGTGTCCCAGAGATCACTGAAATCAGAGCAAGACCACTGTCCTATGAAGTGAGTGCAGAACAAGTTAATTGGAGGAGTCTGTGGGAAAGCTAAGGGGTGTCTGGTAAATGGCATGCTTTCAAAAGTGCTTTTACCGGGGAATAAACACGTTCCTCTTAGAGTGAAGGACAAGGCTGGGCAGAAGTAGACAACCCTGGATGACTCAGGATATTGAAGCCCTAGTCAAGAAGGAGAAGGAGGCACATGACCTGCAAAGGCAGCTGGGATCAAGTAAATCCTTGAAAAATATAGAGAGTATAAGAGTAAAGAGAAAAAGCAGGAGGGAAGAAAGGGGACACAAAATTGCTTTGGCAGATAAGGTAAAGGAGAATCCAAAGAACTTCTACAAATACATAAAGGCCAAAAGAGTAACAAGGGACAGAGTAGAGATCCTTAAGGATCAACAAGGTCATCTATGTATAGATCTACAAGAGATGAGTGAGATCCTAAATGACAATTTTTCATCAGTATTTACTGTTGAGAAAATCATAAATGTTAGCAAACTTGGGGAAATAAATAGTGATGACTTGAGAAGAATGCACATTACAGAGAAGAAGGCGCTGAAAGTCTTAAAGTGCATTAAGGTAGATAAATCCTTGGAGGACCTGATGAAGTGTATCCCAGCACATTGTGGGAGGTGAGGGAGAAAATTACAGGTCCCCCTGGCAGAGAGAGATTTGAATTATTGAATTACAGTGCCTGAAGATTGGAGGGTGGAAATTGTTGTGCCTTTATATAAAAAGGGCTGCAGGGAAAAGCCTGAGAACTACAGGCCAGTGAACCTCACATCTGTGCTGGGTCAGTTTTTGGAAGTTAATTCTCACAGGATCCAGAGTGAGACAGCTAAATGAACACAAAATTAGCTGGATGACATAAGCTAGAGGGTGGTTGTAGAGAGTTGTTTTTCAAAGTGGAGGCCTGTGAACAGCGGTGTGCCTCAGGGATCAGTGCTGGATCCACTGTTATTTGTTATTTATATTAACGATTTGGATGAAAATATAGGGGGAATTATTAGTAAGTTTGCAGATGACACGAAGATTGGTGCATAGTGAACAGTGAAGAAAGTTACATCTGACTGCAACGGGATGTTGATTAATTGGGCCAGTGAGCTAATGAATGGCAAATGGAGTTTAATTTAAGTGATGGATTTTGGTAAGTTGAACCAGGGCAGGACTTACTCAGTTAATGGTAGGGCATTAGGGAAAGTTACAGAACAAAGAGATCTAGGGATACATGTTCGTGGTTCCTTGAAAGTGAGTCACAGGTGGACAGAGTGGTGAAGAAAGCATTTGGCATGCTTGGTTTCATCGGTCAGAACATTGAATAGAGGAGTTGGGGCATCTTGTTGAAGTTGTACAAGACTTTGGTAAGGCCACACTTGGAATACCGTCTGCAATTTCTATTATAGAAGGATATTATTAAACTAGAAAGAGTGCAGAAAAAATTTACTACGATGCTACTGGGACTGGATGGTTTAAATTATAAGGAGAGGCTGGAAAGACTGGAATCTTTTTCTTCTGGAGTGTATGAGGCTGAGGGGAGATCTTATAGAGATCTATAAAATAATGATGGGTGTAGATCAGCTTGATAGTCAATATCATTTCCCAAAGGCAGGGAAGTCTAAATGAATGAATACTTTGCGTCGGTATTCATGAAGGAGAGGGGCTTGTTGACAGCTCCTGTCTCTGAGGGAGCTGTGGACCAGTTGAGAGAAATATCCATACCAAGGGAGGAAGTGTTAGAGCTTCTAGGTAGCATTAAAACTGATAAATCTCCGGAGCCTGATGGCATTTATCCCAGGCTGCTTAGGGAGGTGCGAGGTGAAATTGCTGGGCCTCTGACACAAATCTTTGTCTCTTCTTTGGACACAGGTGAGGTTCCAGAGGACTGGAGAATAGCTAATGTTGTACCATTGTTTAAAAAGGGCAGTAGGGATAACCCTGGAAATTATAGGCCGGTGAGTTTGACGTCAGTGGTAGGGAAGCTGTTGGAGGGGATTCTTAGAGATAGGATGTATAGGCACTTAGAGCGTTGCAATCTGATTAGGGATACGCAGCATGGATTTGTTAAGGGGAGGTCGTGCCTTATGAATCTGGTAGAATTTTTTGAGGAGGTGACGAAAACGGTAGACATAGGGCGAGCCGTTGATGTCATCTATATGGATTTTAGTAAGGCATTTGACAAAGTCCCTCATGGGAGGTTAGTTAAGAAGGTCAAGGCTAATGGGATACAAGGACAGGTAGCTAGATGGATAAGTAACTTGCTTGATAATAGGAGACAGAGAGTAATAGTGGAAGAGTGTTTTTCTAGTGGAGGTCAGTCATTAGTGGTGTGGCACAGGGCTCGGTACTGGGACCTCTTCTATTTGTAATATATATAAATGACTTGGAAGAGGGAGTAAGTGGAGTGATCAGCAAGTTTGGAAACAATACAAAGATAGTGGACTTCCGGATAGTGAGGAGCGTTGTCAGGCGATGCAGCAGGACATAGGTAGGCTGGTAGCTTGGGCAGACAGATGGCAGATGGAATTCAATCCTGATAAATGCGAGGTGATGCATTTCAGGAGAAAGAATGTAGGGGGGAGGTATATGATAAAGGGTAGACGTAGGGCTGTAGGCACTCTGAAAGGGGGGTTAGGCGGGCGGTGGAAAAGGGAAATATCCTGACTGAGGGGCTGAGATGTGTCTATTTTAATGCCAGGAGTGTAGTAAATAAGGTAGATCAGCTTAGGGCGTGGATTGCTGCTTGGGAGTGTGATGTGGTGGCCATTACAGAGACTTGGTTGTCTCAGGGACAGGACTGGGTACTTCAGGTGTCGGGATTCAGATGCTTCAGGGGGGACGGGGTTGGGGGCAAAAGAGCAGGTGGTGTGGCACTGTTGATCAGGGACAGTGTCATGGCTGTAGAGAAGGTGGAAGACGGGGAGGGATTGTCTATGGAGTCTCTGTGGATAGAAGTTAGGAACAGCAAAGGCTCGATAACTTTGCTGGGTGTATTCTATAGGCCGCCCAATAGGGGCAGGGAAGTTGAGGGGCAGATAGGGAAACAGATCCTAGACAGATGTAGAAATAACAGAGTTGTTGTGATGGGAGATTTCAATTTCCCAAACATCGACTGGAATATCCCAAGGGTAAAGGGTTTGGATGGGGAGGAGTTTGTTAGGTGTGTTCAGGAAGGTTTCCTGACACAGTACGTGGAAAAGCCTACGAGAGGAGAGGCTGTACTTGACCTGGTGCTTGCTAATGAGCCAGGGCAGGTGTCGGATCTCACGGTAGGTGAGCATCTTGGGAATGGAGATCATAATTCTATCTCTTTCACGATATCGATGGAAAGAGATAGGATCAGGCAGGCTAGGAAGGTGTATGTCTGGAGTAAGGGGAAATATGAAAACATTAGGCAGGTAATTGGACACATAAACTGGAAGGAGGCATTCTTGGGGAAGAGTATAGAAGGAAAGTGGTGGATATTCGAGGAATATTTGTCTGGGGCACTGCAAGACAACGTTCCGAGGAGTCAAGGAGGTTTTGGTAGGACGCGGGAACCGTGGTGCACGAAGGTTGTGGTGAACCTAGTTAGGAAGAAAAGAAAGGTGTATAAAAAGTTCAGAGAGCTAGGGGATGTTAGGGATCTAGAGGAGTATAAGGTGTGTAGAAGAGAACTTAAAAAGGAAATTAGGAGAGCCAGAAGGGGTCACGAGAAGGCCTTGGGAGGTAAGATTAAGGAGAATCCCAAGGCCTTCTACAAATATGTGAAAAGTAAAAGGATGAGAAGAGAAGGGATAGGACCTATAAAAGGTGAAGGGGAAAAGTCTGTGTGAATCCGGAAGAAATGGCAGAGGTGCTTAACGAGTACTTTGCCTCGGTATTCACGGTGGAAAGTGAACTGGGAGATTGCACTGCAGGTTTGAGGCATATGGAAAAGATTGAGTATGTGGATGTTAGGAAAGAGGATGTGTTAGAACATAGAACATAGAACATTACAGCACAGAACAGGCCCTTCGGCCTTCGATGTTGTGCCGACCAAAATAAAAAGCAATGCCCTCCAAACTAAACCATTCCCTTCTCTTCCATATACTTATCAATTAACCTCTTAAACACCACCAAACTTGGCGCATCTACACCAGCTGCAGGCAGGGCATTCCACTCCCTAATCACTCTTTGAGTAAAGAACCTACCTCTGATATCCATCCTATAACTCATACCCCTTAATTTAAGGCTGTGTCCCCTCGTGCTAGCTTTCTCCATCCTAGGAAAAAGGCTATCACTGTCCACCCTATATAAACCTCTAATCATCTTATATGCTTCAATAAGATCCCCTCTTAGCCGCCTCCTTTCTAACGAAAACAACCTCAAATCCTTCAACCTCTCTTCATAGGCCCTGCCCTCCATACCAGGCAACATCCTGGTAAACCTCCTCTGTACCTCTCCAATGCCTCCACATCTTTCTTATAATGTGGGGACCAGAACTGCACACAATACTCCAAGTGCGGCCGCACTAGAGTTTTGTACAGTTGCAACATGATCTGCGGCTCCTAAATTCAATCCCCCTACCAATAAAAGCTAAGACTCCATATGCCTTCTTAACAACTTTATCCACTTGACTGCCTACTTTCAGGAATCTATTGACACATACACCAAGATCCTTCTGTTCCTCAACACTATTAAGAGCCCTACCATTAGCCCTATACTCTACACATTTATTGTTCCTGCCAAAGTGCATTACCTCACACTTTTCCACATTACACTCCATTTGCCACCTCTCGGCCCAGCTCTGCAACTTGTCCAAGTCACTCTGTAAACTATAACACCCCTCTTCACTATCTACCACTCCACCGACTTTAGTGTCATCTGCAAAGATGACACTAAAGTGTTAGACCTGTTAAATTCTATCAAGATAGACAAGTCGCCAGGACCGGGTGGGATGTACCCCAGGTTATTGTGGGAGGTGAGGGAAGTGGTTGCAGAGGCCCTGGCGATGATCTTTGCGTCGTCCATGGGAACGGGAGATGTTTTGGAGGATTGCAGATGTGGTTCCTATCTTTAAGAAAGGGAACAGGGATAGTCCAGGAAATTACCAACCGGTGAGTCTGATCAGTGGTTGGTAAGCTGATGGAGAGGCTTCTGAGGGATAAGATTTATGAACATTTGCAGAAGTTTGGACTGATTAGAAATAGTCAACATGGTTTTGTCAAGGGCAGGTCATGCCTTACGAGCCTAGTTGAGTTCTTCGAAAATGTGACTGAACACATTGACGAAGGAAGGGCGGTGGACGTAGTGTACATGGGCTTTAGCAAGGCGTTTGATAAGGTCCCACATGCAAGGCTTCTGGAGAAGGTGAGAGGGCATGGGATCCAGGGTGCTTTGGCCTCGTGGATCCAGAACTGGCTTGCCGGCAGAAGGCAGAGAGTGGTTGTGGATGGGTCTTGTTCTGCATGGAGGTCGGTAACCAGTGGAGTGCTCAGGGATCTGTTCTGGGACCCCTGCTGTTTGTCATTTTCATAAGTGACCTGGATGAGGAAGTGGAGGGATAGGTTAGTAAGTTCGCCGACGATACAAAGGTCAGTGGTGTTGTGGATGGTCTGGAGGGATGTCAAAACTTGCAGCGGGACATAGACAGGATGCAAGACTGGGCGGAGAAGTGGCAGATGGACTTCAACGCAGATAAATGTGTAGTGGTCCATTTTGGCAGGAATAATGGGAATATAAGGGGTAGGAGTCTTAGCTGTGTTGTAGAGCAGAAGGATCTCGGGGTCCGGATCCATAGGACTCTTAAATTGGCCTCGCAGGTGGAGGAAGTGGTCAAGAAGGCATATGGTGTACTGGCCTTCATTAATCAAGGAATAGAGTTTAGGAGTCAGGAGTATTGTGCGCAGTTCTGGTCGCCTCACTATAGGAAGGATGTAGAGGCTATTGAAAGAGTGCAGAGGAGATTTACAAGGATGTTGCCTGGATTGGGAGGCAGGCCTTATGAAGATAGGTTGAGGGAGCTGGGACTCTTCTCACTGGAGAGACGTAGGTTGAGAGGTGACCTGATAGAGGTTTATAAAATGTTGAGAGGAATAGATAGGGTGGACTCTCAGACTATTTCCCCGAGCTGAAATGGTCACTACGAGAGGACACAGATTTAAGGTGCAGGGAAGCAACTACAAAGGAGATGTCAGGGGTAGGTTTTTCACTCAGAGGGTGGTGAGTGAATGGAACCGACTGCCGTCGGAGGTTGTTGAGGCAAACTCACTGGGGTCTATTAAGAGACTTCTGGATGAGTATATGGAAAAGAATAGGATAGGGGGTTATAGATAGGTCTGTGGATTGGTAGATGTGATCGGCGCAACTCGTGGGCCTAAGGGCCTGTTTGTACTGTATTGTTCTATGTTCTATGTTCTATTAAGAGTATAGAAACGCAGAGGGACCTGGGGGTGCAGGTGAACAAGTCTCTGAAGGTGGCAGAGCAAGTGGAGAAGGTTGTGAAGAAAGCATATAGTATGCTAGCCTTTATAGGAAGGGGTATAGAGTACAAGGGCTGGCCTTTAATGTTGCAGTTGTATAAAATGCTGGTTAGACCTCATTTGGAATACTGCGTCCAGTTCTGGTTGCCTTACTACCGGAAGGACGTTGAGACTCTGGAGAGAGTGCAGAGGAGGTTTACCAGGATGCTGCCTGGTATGGAAGGTCTGAGTTACGAGGAGAGGTTAGGCAAATTTGGACTGTTTTCCTTAGAAAGACGTAGACTTAGAGGAGATCTAATAGAGGTGTACAAGATTATGAGGGGTATAGATAGAGTAAACAGGGTTAAGCTTTTCCCTAGGATGGACTCAAATAGCACGAGGGGTCACGGGCTTAGGGTGAGGGGGGTAAGGTATAATTTGGATGCTAGAGGGAGTTTTTTCACACAGAGGGTGGTGGGGGTATGGAATGCGCTGCCAAGTGGTGGAGGCAGGTACTCTGGAGTTATTTAAGAAATACTTAGATGGGCACATGAACAGAATGGAATGGAGGGGTATAGAAAACTGATTTAAAATAGGGATCATGAGCCTTGGGAGTCCCTGGGAAGTGTGTAAATCGATGATGATATTGATGTACTTGTTTTTATCCTACAGGTGCTTTGGTCCACCTTGTTGTCTAACAAGGGGCATACACACAATGGGTCGTGAGAGGACTGCTCTTGGATTTTTTTGAGAGTATCCTAGTGCTTCATGTCGTTAGTGTATGCTTGACCTGGACCATTTGATGGGCAACACAACAGCTCAGTGACTATCGCTGTGCTGTGCAGATACATGGATTTGGGCCTGTGTCTGTGGGAGTGTGAGAAACGCCGCTCACAGTCAAATAATTTAGTCGAGTCAAGTTTCGAAAGAGCAAGATATTTTATTTAACGTTCTTGCAAGACCGGGTGTCCGAAAGACGGGCACACCCTAGTACATGTGTTATGGTTATTTATATAATCAGTTTACAGATTTCATCCCTCCCTCTTCTCGTGGTTGGTTCGAGTGCCTCTCCTGCTCCTCCAATTCCACTCTCTCTCCTAAACTCCTCCCCTGTTTACATTTCCCCTTACTCTCTTTGTAGGGACCCTCTCTCCCTGTTTATTTTTTCTCTTATTTGGCCACTCTAGTTCTTGTTCCCTGAGTATTGCTGACCACTTTGGTTTTTGGCTCCTTGTTATTTTTTCTCCTTGTCCTATTGTCCTGTGCTTAGATATAACATCCTGTGAGGATTTCTCATCTGCTGAGCTAAGCATATGTTTAGTTCAAAAATATGTTTTTTGGCAACTTAACATTTTAGGTACCTTCCTTCTTTGGAAGCAACAAATTGTCCTTCCTCTCAGGAGTTTGCACATTCTCCCCGTGCTTGCATGGGTTTTCTCCGGGTGCTCCAGTTTCCTCCCACATCCCAAAGATGTGCTCTTAGGCTGATTGGCAAAACAAATTCTCCCTAAATTGACTCAAATTTGTTTTTTAATCGATAGAGCTATAAATATAGACAGGGATCATGGGTAGAGGTGGGAACATCGGGGTGTCGGCGCGGGCTCGTTGGGCCGAAGGGCCTGTTTCCCGTGCTGTTTTGTTGTTTGTTCTTATAGAGAGATATAAGATAATGAAGGGGCTAGACAGGGGAGAAGCAGAGAGATTATTTCCACTTAGAAAGGAAACAAGAATTAGAGGGTACAACCTCAAAATACGAGGGAGTCAATTTAGAACAGAGTTGAGGAGGAACTTCTCCTCCTCGAGGATAGTGAATCTTTGGAATTCTCTGCCCATTGAAGCAACGGAGGCTACCTCATTAAATGTGTTTAAGTCACAGGTAGATAGATTTTTGACCAATAAGGGAATTAAGGGTTATGAGGAGCAGGTGGGTAAGTGGAACTGAACCACTATCAGATCAGCCATGATCTTATTGAATGGCGGGGAAGGCTGGAGGGCCAAATGGCCTACTGTGCTCCTATTTCTTATGTTCTTGTGTTCTCTGCTGGATCTGTCCAACTGTGGGACAGGACATATCCAGAGATGGGAATGGTGACGTCTGTTATCTGTAAAGAGTGACCGAGAATATCAGGCTGTTGTTTGACTAGTCTGTGAGACAGCTCTCCCAGTTTTGGCACTAGCTCCCGGGTGGTAGTAAGGAGGGCTTTGCAGTGTTGACAGAACCTTGCTGTTTGTTTTGCCGTTATCTTTTCCAGTGCCGAGGTCAGTGCTGGGCGGTCCTTCTGCCTAATTTCTTTGCTGAGACTTTGTAGAGATTGTTACATTTCAGAGGGCAGTTGAGAGTCATCCACATTGCTGTGGCTCTGGAGTCACATGTCGGCCAGACTGGGCAAGAATAGGAGATTTCCTTCTCTAAAGGATATCAGTGAACCAGATAGGTTTTTCAGACAATCAACAATGGTTTTCTGTAGACTCTTAATTCCAGATATTTTTTATTGAATTCAAACTTCACCATCTGCCATGGTGGGATTCGAACCCAGATCCCCAGAACATTATCTAGGTTTCTAGATTCATACTGGAGTGATAATACCACTAGACCATCACCTCCCCATGTTAATGATCCATGCTGTATACATCAGATCATATTTGGAATCAAATGCCAACAATAGGTGCCATAATTGTACTTGGAACTTTCCTGATTCTTTAGTCAATTGATTGGTGAATCCTGAAAGGAAATAAAGTAACAGGCACAACAGAGGGGAAGGTTGAAGATCAATGTCAGGGTAGAGGCTAATGGGCCCAGAAACAGGAGAAGCAGCAGGGCACAGAATTTCTCTGCCTGGCCTGTTAGATGCTGGTCAATCACCGACACCACAAACTGCCGGCTTCAAGTGGAGACGATCTCCAAGAAGATTGCACATATCGACACAGACATCAAATTTTCACAAAGATGCAAGAAAACAGACTATCGAATAAACTTATTGGACTTTAATCTGGTGTTGTGAGACTTCTTACTGGATACTGGTCAGGTCAGGGAGCCTCAGTTGGTGGGGCTTGTCATGTTGTGTCTTCAGAGTCAAGTAATTGTTGGGGGAGAGGGGGGAGGGGGAACAGGGAATTTGCCCAATGGAAGTTCAAAGATCCAGGCAATTCCAAGGAAGTCAGGACTTCCAAGAAGTTCCTTAGTGTGTCTTTGGAACATATCCAGAGACTGGAAAATCTGTGCCATTGTCTCTGGTCTCCATCATTGTCTTTTCTCCCACTGACACTTGACTATCCTTCTCACTGACTGAGGCCAGATCACATTATTTGAAACCTTAGTGTTTTGCTTGTAGAGCAAGACAAGAATCATTATATTCATGACACCAGGAATTGGTTCAGCACTTCCCATAAGCTCTGAGGCACTGTGTATAAATTTGTGTAATACAGTGCAGAGTTCTTTATTTTAACCAAAATATAGTGGCAGAGTGTTTAGCATTACTGCTTCACAGCTCCAGGAACCTGGGATCAATTCTGGCCTTGGGTCGGTGTGGAATTTGCAAGTTCTCCCTGTGTCTGCATGGGTTTCCTCTGGGTGTTTCAGTTTCCTCCCTTAGTCCAAAGATGTGCAGTTTAGGAGGTTTGGCCATGCTAAATTGCCCCTTTGTGTCCCAAGATGTGTAGGTTAATGGGGTAAGTGGGATGAATGTGTGGGGTTACAGGAATGGGGCTGGAGGTGGGCCTGGGTAAGGTGTTCTATTGGAGAGTTAGTGCAGTTTTGATGACCGAATGGCCTCTTTCTGCACTGTAGGAATTCTATAATTTGATTCTATTCTAAGGCTGAGTTCCTCCTTGAGAAATCATTCTGATATCTCCATACCCCATGATATCAATAAAGAACTTGTGGGAAAGAACTGGGAGATTTTTTCTGTTTTAAAGGTGTAGAAATATACATTAGAGTTGTATTTAGTTGAAAGTCTATCCCTGTTTTTTTTAGACACCATTGGTTTGAGTGCTGGGAACAGTTTTGAGGATGACCTGAGTCTTGGAGCTGAGGGTAAGTTGACATTTTCCCTTTTGCTGAAGAGTTTGAATCTGTAACTCGGTGAATCCACATTCCTCACTCCTCCACCTAAATCTAAGGTTTGTGTTGAGACCAACTCAAGCTGGAGAAAATAGTGAAGGCTCAGATTTATAAAATAAACAGTTCCCATCTTTCTCTTAGCTTCAACCAGTCCCATACTCACAAAGACTGTTCCCATAACTTCTGAGTTGCGGTTATACTGTAAAAAACTTTGGAATGTTGTTGCTTTTGTTCCTTTAATTTCCTTTCCCATTTTAATTCATCCACTGCCTTTTCTGAGAAACTCCATTCTGTATCATGCTGCTACTGCTGCCTCTACAACTGCGAATCAGATTTCTTAAAACTACCAGAATGGGACGGTGACAAATCACAAAATACTCAAACCTGATTCTTACATATTGCAATGATGATCTGGATTTAAGAATCTTCAGTTTCATATGAAGTGTTTCAATTTGGAAGATCCAGTTTCCACATCAGCAGAGTTCACTCTAATCAAACAGCTCTTTGGGATTAGCATTTACTAAGAATGTGGTGGTACATTCAGACATAGTGGTTCCGTATACCTCGTTAGCCTGGAGTATTATTTACAATTGTAAAGTTTGCTCAGCAATTCAATGATCAAGGCAAATCATTGAACTGAATCAATAGATAACCAATGTGTCTGATGATTTCTGCCATCTCTGCACCACTGAAAGAGTCACCATTTCATCAATGTCAGGTTTGCAGGGCTATATTTACTAGGGTCTAATTCCACGGAATACTCAGAGACAAGGTTTGGCAGCATTTCTGCAAATTTGTTAATCCCCTTTACCTCACACCATAATCTGGTAGAAATATTTGGCAATGTGTTAACTGTTCTTAAGTAATGTTTAGATTCATTAACACAAAGCCTGACACTCGCTTTCAGATGAATAATTAACAAGATAAAGTATCTTATTTAAATAACTAGGAACTTTAACTAAACATATAACATTTTAACGTTTAATTTAATTAAATTAAATTTAATTAAACATTTTAATGTTTCGATTGAAACACTGTTTGAATAACACAAGGAATATTCATTACCAAAACAGTAATCATGGAAGGTTAGTCACTCTCAAGAATAATATATCCCCAGGTCTGATAGCATTCAGAAGCGTTGAAGTTCTTTGGTAGTTTCCGCTGGCTGTAAGGTCTTTCAGACTCAATATCCTTCTGTTGCCTACATCCCGACAGCTGGATAATTCTCTTAAGAGATGTTTAAACTGGCAGAGGTGCACAGCTGCTCTAGAGATAAATGTTGGTTTTTTTTTGATTGGCTGCCCTGACCTCCGGAGATGTTTTTCTAAGATGTTCCTATCGAGCTATAGGGGTTTATAGCATAGAAACAGGCCCTTCAGCCCAGTTTGTCCATGCAGCTCTTTTCTTTAAATGCTTAAGCTACTTGCAGTTGCCCACATTTGGCCCATATCCTTCTATACCCATTTGATCCATGTAGTTGTCTAAATGCTTTTTGAAAGACAAAATTGTACTCGCCTCTACCATTTGTTCCATTGGAGCAGCACGGAGAGGCAGCGATTTGGGAAAGCGTGAAGTTCGATTGTTAAGTAGTTTTTCAACTTTTCTCTTTGTTTAAAACAGCGAGCGGGGGTAGTTTTTGCCGTTTTTATTTAAACTAACTAGAAACCGGAAGTCGTCATTAGGAGGCTGCCGGTAGTTGTAGTTTTCTCTGACTCTATAAATTGGTCCAGAGAGGAAACCCGATACTCTACACAGGTAGAGTATCCCACCCTCCCCCCTCCTCTAACCTAATAATAAAAGTGTGTGAGAAGTTTTTTTTTCTCTCCTGGAAATTAAAGTAACAGTGATGGCAGTGGAGGCAGTACATTGCACCTCCTGCAGTATGTATGAGGTGAGGGACACCAGTAGTGTTCCTGCTGATTACACCTGCAGGAAGTGTGCACATTTGCAGCTCCTTGAGGATCGTGTTAAGGAGCTGGAGCTGGAATTAGAGGAACTCAGGGTAATTCGAGAGGTTGAGGAGGATATTGGCAGGAGTAACAAAGAGATAGTCACTCCTAAAAGTGATTCTTGGGTAACTATTAGGAGGAGGGGTAAGAAGCAATCGGGGAGACAATCCCCTGGGGCTGTTCCCCTCCAAAATAAATTTTCTGTCTTGGAGGCTACAGTTGAGGAAGAATCAACTGGAGCTGACCAAAGGGAGCAGGTCTCTGGGGGTGAGCCTGCTGAGAATGCTCAGGTGGGTGGGGGGAATAAGAGATTAGGCCTAGTTATAGGAGACTCCATAGTTAGAGGGACAGATAGGAGGGTAAATAGTAATAAACGGGACTCAGGGCTGGTGTGTTGCCTCCCAGGGGCTGGGGTCCAGGATGTCGCAGATCGGGTTTTTAAGATTCTTAAGGGTGAGGGGAGTCAGCCCCAAGTCATAGTTCATGTGGGGACACATGATGTAGGTAGGACAAGGGAAGGGGATATTAAACAGAAATTTATGGAGTTAGGGTGGAAGCTTAGGGCCAAAACTGGCAGAGTGGTTATCTCTGGACTCTTGCCTGTGCCAAGGGATAGTTTAGAGAAGAACAGAGAGAGGGAATGCTTGAACTCGTGGCTGCGGGGATGGTGCAGGAGGGAGGGGTTCAGGTTCCTGAACAATTGGGACTCATTCTGGGATAGGTGGGACCTCTACTAAAGCTAGCACGAGGGGACACAACTTTAAATTAAGGGGTGATAGTTATAGGACGGATATCAGAGGTAGGTTCTTTACCCAAAGGGTGGTTCGGGAGTGGAATGCCCTGCCTGCAGCAGTTGTAGATGCGCCAAGTTTGGTGGCGTTTAAGAGGTTAGTTGATAAGTATATGGAAGAGAAGGGAATGGTTTAGTTTGGAGGGGGATTGCTTTTTATATTGGTCGGCGCAACATCGACGGCCGAAGGGCCTGTTCTGTGCTGTAATGTTGTATGTTCTACAAGAGAGATGGTCTACACCTGAACCAGAGGGGAACTAATATCTTGGGGGGAAAATTTGCAAAGGCTATGCAGGGGGCTTTAAACTGATTCGGGGGGGGGGTGGGATCCTAAGTAGTTGGGGTGCTAAGAGGGATGAGAGTAAGGGGGTCATAGAGGAAAGCTGTAAAACACAGCAGCGTACGGGTGGGGTAGGGCATGGTTTGAAATGCGTATACTTTAATGCAAGGAGTATTCGCAATAAGGGGGAGGAACTTGCAGCTTGGACCAGTACCTGGAACTTCGATGTTGTGGCCATTTCAGAGACTTGGGTAGAGCAGGGACAAGAATGGATGTTGCAGGTTCCGGGGTTCAAATGCTTTAGTCGGAGTAGAGAAGGAGGTAGAAGGGGGGGAGGAGTGGCATTATTAGTCAAAGACTGTATCACAGTGACAGAAAGGAAGTTTGATGAGGACTTGTCTGTTGAGGTAGTATGGGCTGAGATTAGAAACAGGAGAGGAGAGGTCACCCTGTTGGGAGTCTTTTATAGACCTCCTAAAAGTTCTAGAGAGGTAGAGGAAAGGATTGCAAAGTCAATTCTGGTCAGGAGTGAAAGTAATAGGGTAATTGTTATGGGGGACTTTAACTTTACTAATATTGATTGGAATAGCTATAGCTCTAGCTCGTTAGAGGGGTCAGTTTTCGTACAAAGTGTGCAGGAAGGTTTTTTGACTCAGTATGTAGATAGGCCAACTAGAGGTGAGGCTACATTGGATTTGGTGCTGGGCAATGAGCCAGACCAGGTGTTAGGCTTGGAAGTTAGTGAACATTTTGGTGATAGTGACCACAATTCGGTTACGTTCACCTTAGTGATGGACAGGGATAGGCATGAAGCTGGGGGCAGTAGTTATAGCTGGGGGAAGGGTAATTATGAAGCCATCAGGAGAGAATTAGGGTGCATAGATTGGACTAGGAAACTACAGGGACTGGGAACATTTGGAATGTGGAGCTTATTCAAGGAGCAGCTGCTGCGAGTCCTTGATAAGTATGTCCCTGTCAGGCGAGGAGGAAATGGTCGAGTAAGAGAACCATGGTGTACGAAAAAAATTGATTTGCTGGTTAAAAGGAAAACGGAGGCTTATGTCAGGATGAGGTTTGAAGGCTCGGTTAGTGCAATGGATAGCTATAGATTAGCCAGGAGGGAGCTAAAGAGTGAATTGAGGAGAGCTAAGAGGGGGCACAAGAAGACATTGGCTGATAGGATTAAGGAGAATCCTAAAGCTTTCTTTACATATGTTAAGAATAGAAGATTGGTTAGGAGAAGATTAGGGCCAGTCATAGACAGCAGTGGGAAGTTGTGCGTGGAGCCTGAAGAGATTGGAGAGGCACTGAATAAATATTTCTCTTTGGTATTCACGCAGGGTGATGTAAATAGAACATAGAACATAGAACAATACAGCACAGAACAGGCCCTTCGGCCTTCGATGTTGTGCCGACCAAAATAAAAGGCAATGCCCCTCCTAACTAAACCATTCCCTTCTCATCCATATACTTATCAACTAACCTCTTAAACGCCACCAAACTTGGCGCATCCACACAGCTGCAGGCAGGGCATTCCACTCCCTAATCACTCTTTGAGTAAAGAACCTACCTCTGATATCCGTCCTATAACTCATACCCCTTAATTTAAAGTTGTGTCCCCTCGTGCTAAATCCTCGTGGTAAATCCCGTCCGGCCCAGGGGACTTATCCAACTTCAAACCCTCGAGAATATCTAGCACATCCTCCCTATCTACTTCAATGTAAATGTAGTTATGGAGAACACTGAGGTACAGGGTAGCAAACTGGAAAGTATTGAAGTAGATAGGGAGGATGTGCTAGATATTCTTGAGGGTTTGAAGTTGGATAAGTCCCCTGGGCCGGACGGTATTTACCCTAGGATTCTCTGGGAGGCAAGAGAGGAGATTGCAGAGCCTCTGGCTCTGATCTTCAGGTCCTCGTTGGTTAGGGTGTGGTTCCGGAGGACTGGAGGATAGCGAATGTGGTCCCATTGTTTAAGAAGGGGAAGAGAGACCTTCCAGGGAATTATAGGCCAGTGAGTCTTATTTCTGTTGTGGGCAAAGTATTGGAGAGAATTATTAGGGATAGGATTTATAGTTATTTAGAGAGAAATGAATTGATTGGGGATAGTCAGCATGGTTTTGTGAAGGGTAGGTCGTGCCTTACTAACCTTATTGAGTTTTTTGAAAAAGTGACCAAAGAGGTGGATGGGGGTAAGGCGGTTGATGTGGTATATATGGACTTTAGTAAGGCGTTTGATAAGGTGGCCCATGGAAGACTTCTGCAGAAAATGCAGATGTATGGGATAGAGGGTGATTTAGCTAATTGGATTAGGAATTGGCTAGCAGATAGAAGACAGAGGGTGGTGGTTGATGGGAGATATTCATCGTGAGTTCGGTGACAAGTGGTGTACCTCAGGGGTCTGTTTTGGGGCCCCTGCTGTTTGTAATTTTTATAAATGATCTGGATGAGGGTATTGAAGGATGGATTAGTAAATTTGCAGATGACACTAAAGTCGGTGGAGTGGTAGATAGTGAAGAGGGGTGTTATAGTTTGCAGAGGGACTTGGACAAGTTGCAGAGCTGGGCCGAGAGGTGGCAAATGGAGTTTAATGTGGAAAAGTGTGAGGTAATGCACTATGGCAGAAATAATAAATGTGTAGAGTATAGGGCTAATGGTAGGATTCTTAGTAGTCTTGATGAACAGAGGGATCTTGGTGTGTATGTGCATAGATCCCTGAAAGTAGGCAGTCAAGTCGAGAAGGTTGTTAAGAAGGCATATGGAGTCTTAGCTTTTATTGGTAGGGGGATTGAATTTCGGAGCCGCAACGTCATGTTGCAACTGTACAAAACTCTAGTGCGGCCGCACTTGGAGTATTGTGTGCAGTTCTGGTCCCCGCATTATAAGAAAGATGTGGAGGCATTGGAGAGGGTACAGAGGAGGTTTACCAGGATGTTGCCTGGTATGGAGGGCAGGTCTTATGAAGAGAGGCTGAGGGATTTGAGGTTGTTTTCGTTAGAAAGGAGGCGGCTAAGAGGAGACCTTATCGAAACATATAAGATGATTAGAGGTTTAGATAGGGTGGACAGTGATAGCCTTTTTCCTAGGATGGAGAAAGCTAGCACGAGGGGACACAGCTTTAAATTAAGGGGTGATAGTTATAGGACGGATATCAGAGGTAGGTTCTTTACCCAAAGGGTGGTTAGGGAGTGGAATGCCCTGCCTGCAGCAGTTGTAGATGCGCCAAGTTTGGTGGCGTTTAAGAGGTTAGTTGATAAGTATATGGAAGAGAAGGGAATGATTTAGTTTGGAGGGGCATTGCTTTTTATATTGGTTGGCGCAACATCGAAGGCCGAAGGGCCTGTTCTGTGCTGTAATGTTCTATGTACTATTACATCTGGCAGCTTGTTCCAGACAACCACAGTCTGTGTGAAAAAACTGCCCCTCTGGACACTTTTGGATGTCTTCCCTCTCACCTTTAACCTATACCCTCTAGTATTCGACTCCCTTACCTGTGAGGATAGATATTGACTATCTAGCTAATCTATGCTCCTCATTACTTTATAGACCTCTATAAGATCACCCTTCAGCCTTCATTGTTCCAGAGAAAAAGGTCCCAATCTATCCAGCCTCTCCTAAAAACCAACCAACCAGTAATACCCTAGTAAATCTTTCTGCACTTTTTCTAGTTTAATATCCTTTCCAAGTGTGACCTTACGAGTGTCTCGTACATCTTCAACAAGATATCCCAACTCCAGTGTGCAATGTTCTGACCAATGAAACCAAGCGTGCCGAATGCCTTCTTCACCACTCTGTCCACCTGTGAGTTCACTTTCAAGGAGTTATGAACCTGTATCCCTAGATCTCTTTGTTCTGTAACTCTCCCCAATGCCCCACCATTAACTGAGTAAGTCCTGCCCTGGTTCAATCAACCAAAATGCATCACCTTGCATTTATCTAAATTAAACCTCATCTGCCACTTGTTAGCCTACTGGCCCTATTGATCAAGTTCCTGTTGCAATCAGAGATAATTTTCTTCTCTTTCCGAAAAGGCTATTGGTTTGGCCTTTATTCCTGCGATTTTCTTACCCCTGGATTGGTTTGCGGCTGTAAATAATGTTAAATTTAAAGCTTACAGGTTCCTTTTAGCTGAATGCTTTCTTTAAACTCATAGGCTTACAAAATGCAAAACCCTGCAGAGCCAGTTATCAAGGGAACCCGCATGCTTTTAGTTCCTTGAAATAAATGTTGCAACTGGAGTCTGTGTGCTCTCCATTTTAACACAGAACTCAAAAACAGCTTTTAAAGGGACCACGCACAATCTCATTGCCCTCCAATATATCTTAATAATTCTTTTATACCTTTATAAACATTCTTTATATCTTTACAAACTCAACTTCACAACAAATTATCCATTACTTTGTTGTGCTGTCAAATGATGGCAGTTTTTAAGTCGAGTGGACTTCTAGATTCATGGCTTGTCAGAATATCTTCTCTTGTTCTTGGTGAGAAAAGACTTCAGTCCTTTCCTCTAATTCCCAGCACTCATTCCCTCTCACTCCTGATGAAGCAACAACTACAATCTTTCCCTCAATATCAGTAAAATGAAGGAGATTGTCACTGACTTCAGGAAACATTGTGGAGGACATGCCCCTATCTACATCAACGGAGACAAAATGGAAATGGTCGAGAGCTTCAAGCTTCGAGGTGTCCAGATCACCAACAATCTAAACCCATTCTGCTCTTTCCACACTGATGCCATAGTTAAGAAAGCCCACCAACACCTCTACGTTTTCAGGCAGCTCAGGATATTCAGTATGTCCACTATGACTGTCACTAATTTTTACAGGTGCACCATAGAAAGCATCCTTTCCAGATGTATCACAGCTTGGTATAGCTCCTGCTCTGCCCAAGACCCAACTATAAAGGGTTGTGAATGTAGCCCAATCCATCATGCAAACCAGCCTCCTGTCCATTGACTCCAACTATCCTTCCAGCTGCTTCTAACACATTTACATCCCTCCTCAGCTAAGGGGACTAGAACTATGCACAGACTCCGGTTGGAGTCTCACTAATTTCCTGTACAGTTGCAACAGCACTTTTATATTCTATTCCATTAGCAATGAATATCAAAATTTGATTTGCCTTTCTTATTACCTGCTGTACCACTAAGCACTAACTTACAGCAATCCACGCATGAGAACACACAGATCCCTCTGCGCTGAAGCAGTTTGAAATTTATCTCCATTTAGATAATAAGTTGCCTTTCTTTTCTTCCTCCAAAATGGATACCTTCACATTTCTCCATGTTCAATTCCATCTGCCAAATATTGGCCCACTCACATAACCTATCCGTATCCATCTGTAGATTTTTTTCATTCATTTGTGGGCCAGGGTGTTGCCAATATGGCCAAAAATGGCCAGTATTTATTGCCCATCCCTAGTTGCCCTTGAGAAGGTGGTGGTGAGCTGCCTTGTTGAATTGCTGCAGTCCATGTGCTGTGGGTTGACTCACAACGCCATTAAGGAGAGAATTCCAGGATTTTAACCCAGTGACTGTGAAGGAACGGTGATGGGAATAGTGATGAAGTCAGGGCAGCTTGGAGGGGAACTTGCAAGTGGTGGTGTTCCCATGTATCTGCTTCCCTTTTCTTTCTAGATGGAAGTGTTGTGACTTTGGAAAGTGCTGTCTAAGGATCTTTGATAAATTTCTGCAGCGCATCTTATAGATAGTACACACTGCTGCTACTGAGCATCAGTGATGGAGGGGTTGAAAGTTTGTAGACGTGGTGCCAATCAAGTGAGCTGCTTTGTCCTGGATAGTGTCGAGCTTCTTGAGTGTTGTTGAAGTGATAGCCATGCAGGCAAGTGGGGAGCATTCCATCACACTCCTGATAGATGGTGGATAGGTCCTGGGGAGTGAGAAGGTAAGTTACTTGCCACAGCATTCCTAGCCTCTGACTGCTCTGGTAGCCACTGTGTTTATGTGATGAGTCCAGTTGAGTTTCTGGTCAATGGTAACCCCAAGCATATTGACAGTGAGGAATTCAGTGATGGTAACACCATTGAATATCAAAGAGCAGTGATTGGAATGTTATTGGTGATGGTCATTGCCTGGTATTCGTGTGGCATGAATGTCACACTTGGGGCACTTATCACCCCAAGCCTGGATATTGCCCAGATCTTATTGCATTTGAACATGGACTGCTTCAGCATCTGAGAAGTCCCAGATGGTGCTGAACACTGGAACAACTTTACATTGATTGCACCATGTGAATAAAGATTGACATAAAGTATTTGTTTAATACCTTTATCACTCCCTGGTTCCCCATTATTTCCCAAGTCTTATTCTCTAAGAGACCAATGTTCATTTTGGCCCCTCTTTTTCTTTTTATAAATTTAACAAAGCTCTTTTTTTCTGTTTTTATAGCTTTTATACTTTGTCTTCTCCATCTTTATTTTTGGTCTTTGTCTGTTGGTTTTTAAAACTTTCCTAATGTTACGGTTTTCTGCTAATCTTTGCCACATTTTATGTTTTCTTTCAGCTTAATATAATCTTTAACTTCCTTGGTTAAGCAAAGTTGATTTATCCCCTTCCTAGAATCCTCCTTTCTCACTGGGATATATATTTGTTGTGAATTATGAAATATTTTCAGAAACGTCTGCCATTGTTGATCAATCACCTTTCCTGCTAAACTTCTTTCCAAGTCCACTTTGGCCAACTCCGTTCCCAGTCCTTTATAATTATCCTTATTTAAGCAGAGTACAATTGTTTCTATCCAAGTTTCAAACTACATGCTAAATTTTACTATGTTATGGACATGGTTTCTGAGGGAATCTTTCACTCTGAGATTGTTTATGAAATCTGTCTAATTCACATTACAACAAAATCATCTGACCCAGGGTGGGACCCAAACCGTATTGATCTAGGAAATTGTCCTGAAAACACATTTAATCCTTACTCATGGCTACCTCTGCCAGTTTGATTTTCCCAATCTGCACGAATATTTATTAATATTAATATTAATTAATCAGCCATGATAAATGTACTGCCTTTTTAAAATACCTCATTGTCTCCTGACTTATTCTCTGTCCTGCACTATAATTACTGTTAGGGACCTGTAGATCACTCCCACCAATGTCTTCTTCCTCTTGTTATTTCTTACCTCCACCCCTATGGATTATACATTTTCTGATTCAAGATCATTTCTTGCTCCTGAAGTTACTGTATCTCATTCTAACAAAGCTATCCCACCACTCTTCCTGCTAGCCCTTACAGAAAATCATGTCATCCTGAATATTCAATTCCCAGTTTTGATTTCCTTGTAGCCATAACTGTATATGGCAATAATATCATGCCCATTAGCCCAATTAGTATGCTGAATACTACCTGTATTCAAGGAAAGAGTCATTAATTTTGCCTTACCATGATATCCCCTTCGACCTCATTTGTTATTGGTTTTAATGTTTATGCATCTGTCACACTCTGGGTATCATTGTCTAAATAGCTGCATTGTAATGCTGCCATATCCTTTTGCTTTGTAAGCCTACCTATCCCTCTTCAAAACCTCCCCGCCACCCCGCTATATTTAGTTTAAAGCCTCTCTATTTCCCTAGTGATGTAGTTTGCAGGAACACTGGTCCCAGCCTGGTTCAGATGTAGGCCATCCCAATGGTACAGCCTCCACTTTTCCCAGTACTGAGACCAATATCCCACAAACCGAAACCCATTTCCCCCACACCAGTCTCAGAGCTCCCATTTCATCTCTTTAATTTTCTGCACCCAATGCTAATTCATCAGCTCAGAAATAATCCAGAGATTATAACCTTGGAGATTCTGTGGTTTAATTTAGTGCAAAGCTTCTCAAACTCTCTGTCTCTTTCTCATTCTCCCACGTTGATGGAATCTTCCCTCTCCCACAGCAAGTTCCCCTTCCGCCTGAAGCAGATGTCCCAAACCTTGTCATCGGAGAGGCAACACTGCCTGTGGGATTCTCAAATCTTTCCAGAGAACAGTGTCTATTCTCCTAACTGTGCCACCTCCGACTATCACAAACTTTTCCCCCTACCCCCTGGCTCTTAAGTGGCTCCCTGTATCACAGGGTTCAGTTTGCTTATTTTCCCTGCAGCTTCCACTCTCAACCACACAGGGAACAAGAATTTCAAACCTTTTGGACAAGGGCAGGGGCTGAGATTCCTGCAGTGTTACCTCTTGAATTGTCTACCTGCCTCACTCATAGTCACTCCCTCCTCTCCCTGATCACCAGCCAAGTTAAAAGTTGTTAATTCAAGGGCTGCCTCTTAAAATCCAGCTTCCAGGGAACTCTCCCCCCTCTCTGATGTGTCACAATGTCTGAAGCTCAGGTTCCAGCTTATTGACTCTGAGCCAAAGTTCCGATAAGCATATAAGAACTAGGAGCAGGAGTCAGCCATCTGGCTCCTCGAGCCTGCTCTGCCTTTCAATAAGATCATGGCTGATCTCTTGGTGGACTTAGCTCACTTACCCGCCCACTCACCATAACCCTTAATTCCTTTACTATTCAAAAATTTATCTATCCTTAGAAACATTCAATGAGGTAGTGTCAACTGCTTCACTGGACAGGGAATTCCACAGATTCACAACCCTTTGTGTGAAGAACTTCCTCCTCAACTCAATCCTTAATCTGCTTTCCCTTAATTTGAGGCTATGCCCCTTAGTTCTGGTTTCACCCACCAGTGGAAACAACTCCCCTGCTTCTATCTGATCTTTTCCCTTAATAATCTTATATGTTTCGATAAAATCTCCCTTCATTCTTCTGAATTCCAATGAGTGCAGTCCCAGTCTACTCAGTCTCTCTTTGTAAGCCAATCCTCTCAACTCCAGAATCAACCCAGTGAATCTCCTCTGCATCCCCTCCAGGGCCAGTTTATCCTTTCTCAAGTAAGGAGACCAAAACTGTACACAGTAACTCCAGGTGTGGCCTCACCAGCACCTTATCCAGCTGTAACATAATCTCACTGTTTTTAAATTCCATCCCTCTAGCAATGAAGGACAAAATTCCATTTGCCTTCTTAATTACCGGCTGCACCTGCAAACCAACTCCTTGAGATTCCTGCACAAGGACACCCAGGTCCCTCTGCACAGCAGCATGCTGTAATTTTTTACATTTAAATAATAGTCCATTTTGCTGTTATTCCTACCAAAATGGATGACCTCACATTTACCAACATTGTACTCCATCTGCCAGACCCTCGACCACTCACTAAGACTATCTATATTCCTTTGCAAACTTTCAGCGTCCTCGGCACACTTTGCTCTTCCACCCATTTTAGTGTCATGATGCACATACGATATCCTTGCCGTCATTGACTGGGGCACTGAGTTTAAAAATTGGCAAGTCATGTTGACGCTTTATAGAACGTTAGTGAGGCCACCCTTGGAACAGAGTGTTCAATTCTGGTCGCCACACTACCAGAAGGATATGGAGGCTTTGGAGAGGGTACAGAAAGGATGTTACCTGATATGGAGGGCATTATCTATGAGGAGAGGTTGAAGAAACTTGGTTTGTCCTCACTGGAACAACAGAGGTTGAGGGGAGACCTGATAGAAATCTACACAATTATGAGAGGCACAGACAGAGCTGATAGTCAGAAACTTTCTCCCAAGGTGGAAGAGTTAATTCACGGGGGACAAGGTTTAAGGGAGATGTGCGAGGCTAGCATTTTACACAGAGAATGGTGGATGTCTGGAACTAGCTGCCAGAAGAAGTAATGGAAGCTGATACAGTACTGGGGCGTCTGGACAAATATATGTATAAGATGGGAACAGAGGGATAGGGAACAGAGGGATAGGGAACAGAGGGATAGGGAACAGAGGGATATGGAATAGAGGGATATGGGAACAGAGGGATATGGAATAGAGGGATATGGAATAGAGGGATATGGGAACAGAGGGATAGGGAACAGAGGGATAGGGAACAGAGGGATAGGAATAGAGGGATAGGGAATAGAGGGATAGGGAATAGAGGGATTGGGAACAGAGGGATAGGGAATAGAGGGATAGGGATAGAGGGATATGGAATAGAGGGATATGGGAACAGAGGGATAGGGAACAGAGGGATAGGGAACAGAGGGATATGGAATAGAGGGATAGGGAATAGAGGGATATGGAATAGAGGGATATGGGAACAGAGGGATAGGGAACAGAGGGATAGGGAACAGAGGGATAGGGAATAGAGGGATAGGGAATAGAGGGATATGGAATAGAGGGATAGGGATAGAGGGATATGGAATAGAGGGATAGGGAATAGAGGGATATGGAATAGGGGGATATGGGAACAGAGGGATAGGGAACAGAGGGATAGGGAACAGAGGGATAGGGAATAGAGGGATAGGGAATAGAGGGATAGGAACAGAGGGATAGGAACAGAGGATAGGGAACAGAGGGATAGGGAATAGAGGGATAGGGAAAGAGGGATAGGGAACGAGGGATATGGAATAGAGGGATATGGAATAGAGGGATATGGAATAGAGGGATATGGAACAGAGGGATAGGGAATAGAGGGATAGGGAATAGAGGGATATGGAATAGAGGGATATGAATAGAGGATATGGAACAGAGGGATATGGAACAGAGGGATAGGGAACAGAGGGATAGGGAACAGAGGGATATGGAACAGAGGGATATGGAATAGAGGGATAGGGAATAGAGGGATATGGGAATAGAGGGATATGGGAATAGAGGGATATGGGAATAGAGGGATATGGGAATAGAGGGATAGGGAATAGAGGGATAGGGAATAGAGGGATATGGTGCCAAAAAGGTAGGGGATTTTAGTTCACTATGACAGCATGGTCGGTGCAGGTTTGGAGGGCTGAAGGACCTGTTCCTGTGCTGTAATTTTCTTTGTTTTTTTTGTTCTGGGAAATCACAAATTTCCAACTCAAGCAGAAAAATTGATATTTTATTTCAAAGACAGTGATTTGGATGTTTGAAATGTGTGCTAAAAGCAGACAGTTCTGGGAATCTATAGCAGGAGAAACAAAGAGAATGGCTGAAATTTTACTGCCGAACCTGCCCTGGAATTGGACAGGTGTGGTCACAGAATGGAATTCTCCACTGACCTTGGGTGGGATTTTACAAGCTGCGCCCAAGCGATATCATAAATCCCAACCATTGTTTCATGTCTTTGATCTTTCATCTGACTGTTTCTCTCCAAAAATATTGAATAACATTGTTCTTTCTCATCCCTAGCTATCCTGCTGGAGAGTCCAACCCAACCAATCTCATCACCGTAAGTACATGTAGCTCTGCTCTCACACTGCACATTCTGCACGGCTGGGAACTCAATTCAGCTGCTTATTCTGTATTATTATTACAATGCCAAGTGAAGAAACAGGAACATAGGGGCAGAAGTCAGTAAATTCAGTCCTTGGAGCTTGCTCCACCATTCAATCAGATCATGGCTGTTCGTTCCCTGGTCTCAAATCCACCTCCCCAGCTGTTCCAAATCCTATTTTTATCAGACATATATCTGTCTACTTCTTGAAACCATTCAGTGATTCAAACTCCACCGTGCTATGGGGCAGCGAGTTCTACATTTCACCCCCCTCTGTGAGAAGTAGCCCTCTCATCTCATACCACCTCTCAGCCTGTACCTGTGACTTCTTGTTTGAGATTGGTCCATCAATGGAAATATTTGGTCTATCAATCCCTTTGAAAACTTTATAAATCTCAATTAGATCCCCTCTCATTCTTCTAAACTCCAGCCAGAAGATGTTCCATCTTCCCTCATACATCAATGCTGTAAGAAAAAATATGGGGTAGGTATTGAAGATTTAACAATAAAAGCTCTTTATTGAAGGTATGTCCTGTTCCACAGGCAATCCTCGACTGACTCCCTGCAACCCCTGGGATCACGTGGCCCTCACTCTTAAATGGCGGCACACAATCTGTCATATTGAACTTATCACTGGGACTCAGAAACAATT
The DNA here is from genome assembly GCA_024679065.1 of Sphyrna mokarran. Lineage (NCBI taxonomy): Eukaryota > Metazoa > Chordata > Chondrichthyes > Carcharhiniformes > Carcharhinidae > Sphyrna > Sphyrna mokarran. Next base: position 273,695 of record JAGIQG010000029.1, on the reverse strand, counting down.
AGCTATCAACCCATCCACTGGAAGCACTAAACATATCTGAATCAAAGGGAATGGTTTAGTTAGGAGGGGCATTGCTTTTTATTTTGGTCGGCACAACATCGAAGGCCGAAGGGCCTGTTCTGTGCTGTATTGTTCTATGTTCTATGTTCAAACAGATCAGAGGGTCAGTGCCGAGGGAGCGCCGCACTGTCAGAGGTTCAGTGCCGAGGGAGCACCGCACTGTCAGAGGTCAGTGCCGAGGGAGCGCCGCACTGTCAGAGGGTCAGTGCCGAGGGAGCGCCGCACTGTCAGAGGGTCAGTGCCGAGGGAGCGCCGCACTGCCAGAGGGTCAGTGCCAAGGGAGCGCCGCACTGCCAGGGGGTCAGTGCTGAGGGAGCGCCGCACTGTCAGGGGGTCAGTGCCGAGGGAGCGCCGCACTGCCAGGGGGTCAGTTTTTGGGATGATGCACTGTGGTTGTAATGAAAATAGTTTTTTTTAATGATTCTGCATGTTTCTGAACATTGGTCTGATTTCACCAATTCTCCTGTTGTTGATAGGATTGAGGAAAGTACTCGGCCATTAAGAAGCCTCGGACATTCAAAGTCCAGGTATGAATATTGGGAGAAATTCCAATCTCTATATCCACGCACACTGACTCTGTGTGCACGCACACTCTGTACACACATTCTGACTCTGTTTACACACTCACTCTGTACACACACATTGACTCCATCTATATAATCATGATGTGGAGATGCTGGTATTGGAGTGAGGTAAATACAGGAAGAAATCCCACAACACCATATGGCGTTGTGATCATTTGCCCTGATGAAGGGGCAGAGCCCCGAAAACTAGTGATTTTGCTCCCAAATAAATTCATAGAAATCTACAGCACAGAAAGAGGCCATTCAGCCTATCAAGTCTGCACCAACAACAATCCCACCCAGGCCCTGCCCCCATATTTCTACATATTTACGCACTAATCCCTCTAGCCTACGCATCTCAGGGCACTATGGGTAATTATTAGCATGGCCAATCAACATAACCTGCACATCTTTGGACTGTGAGAGGAAACTGGAGCACTCAGAAACCCACACAGACATGGGGAGAATGTGCAAACTCCACATAGACAGTGATTCAAGCCGGGAATCAAAGTCAGGACCCTGGAGCTGTGAAGCAGCAGTGCTAACCACTGTGTTACCATGCCACCCCTGCTGGACTTTAACCTGTTGTTGTGAGGCTTCTTATTCCATCTGTATACACATTGTCTCCATCTGCATGCACGGTGGCACAGTGGATTAATACTGCTGCCTCACAGCGCCAGGGACCCAGGTTCGATTTCTGGCTTGGGTCACTGCGTGGAGGTTGCATGTTCTGCGTAGCATGCACTGACTCCATCCGCGTACACGCACTGACTCCATCCGCGTACACGCACTGACTCCATCCGCGTACACGCACTGACTCCATCCGCGTACACGCACTGACTCCATCCGCGTACACGCACTGACTCTCTATATTACACAGGAATTCCCAAGGCAACAAAGAGCAACAGATCTTTCATTTGGGTAGAAGCAAGGCCTCCACCATTGTTTCCGAAGGGACTGTTGGGACGGCTTCCAGGTAGGAGAATGTTAGTCATTATTTGCATGCAATTTAGATTCATAATGTGTAACAACAATAATCTTGTACACCTCTATTAGATCTCCTCTAAGTCTACGTCTTTCTAAAGAAAACAGTCCCAATTTGCCTAACCTCTCTCGTAACTCAGACCTTCCATATCAGGCAGCATCCTGGTAAACCTCCTCTGCACTCTCTCTAGAGTCTCCATGTCCTTCCAGAAGTAAGGCGACCAGAACTGGACGCAATATTCCAAATGAGGTCTAACCAACATTTTATACAACTGCAACATTAAAAGCCAGCTCTTGTACTCTATACCCCTTCCTATAAAGGCTAACATACTATATGCTTTCTTCACAACCTTCTCCACCTGCTCTGCCACTTTCAGAGACTTGTCCACCTGCACCCCCAGGTCCCTCTGCGTTTCTATACTCTTAATAGGTCTACCCTTTATCATATACCTCCCCACTACATTCTTTCTCCCAAAATGCATCACCTCACATTTATCAGGATTGAATTCCATCTGCCATCTGTCTGCCCAAGCTACCAGCCTATCTATGTCCTGCTGCATCGCCTGACAATGCTCCTCACTATCCGCAAGTCCAGCCATCTTTGTATCGTCTGCAAACTTGCTGATCACTCCACTTACTCCCTCTTCCAAGTCATTTATATATATTACAAATAGAAGATGTTCCAGTCCTCTGCGGCACATCACTAGTGACTGACCTCCAGCTAGAAAAATACCCTTCCACTATTACTCTCTGTCTCCTATTACCAAGCCAGTTACTTATCCATCGAGCTACCTGTCCTTGTATCCCATTAGCCTTGACCTTTTCAACTAACCTCCTCCCATGAGGGACTTTGTCAAACAGGCCAGGACTTACTCAGTTAATGGTAGACATTGGGAGAGTTACAGAACAAAGAGGTCTAGAGCTACAGGTTCATAGCTCCTTGAAAATGAAGCCACAGGTGGACAGAGTGGTGAAGAAGGCATTCAGCGTGCTTGGTTTCATTGATCAGAACATTGAATACAGGAACTAGGATGCCTTGTTGAAGTTGTACAAGGCATTGGTAAAATCACACTTGGAGTACTGTGTACAGTTCTGGTCACCCTATTATCGAAAGGATATTATTAAACTAGAAAGAGTGCAGAAGGATTTACTGGGATGCTACTAGGACTTGATGGTTTGAGATATAAGGAGAGGATGGATAGATTGGAAGTTTTTTCTCTGGAGCATAAAAGGCTGAGATGTGAACTTATAGAGGTCAAGAAAATAATGAGGGGCATAGATCAACTTGCTGATGTATATATCTTTTCCCGAAGGTAGGGGAGTCTAAAACTAGAGGGTATGGGTTTAAGGTGAGAGGGGAGAGTTACAAAATTGTCCAGAGGGGTAATTTTTTCACACAGAGGGTGGTGAGTGTCTGGAACAAGCTGCCAGAGTTAAAGGTGGGTACAACTTTGTCTTTTAAAAAGTATTTAGACAATTACATGGGTAAAAAGGGTATAGAGGGATATGGGCCAAATACAGGCAATTGGGACTAGTTTAGAGTTTCAAAAAAAAAAGGTGGCATGAACAAGTGATTCAATACTTTTGAAGATTCTTAAGGAAAATGGAAAACAGGTGTCTCTGTCCATCCTGACTGTGTAGCTTCTGTGGACCCAGTACTCTACTCTGAGGAATTCCTGCAGTGATGTCCTGGAATTGAGATGACTGACCCTCCATAGCCATCTTCCTATGTACCAAGTATAAAAACATAGAACATTGCAGCACAGTACAGGCCCTTCGGCCCTCGATGTTGTGCCGAGTTATGTCTCAACCCAAGATCAAGCTATCCCACTCCCTATCATTCTGGTGTGCTCCATGTGCCTATCCAATAACTGCTTGAAAGTTCCTAAAGTGTCCAACTCCACTATCACAGCAGGCAGTGTATTCCACATCCCAACCACTCTCTGAGTGTAGAATCTACTTCGGATATCCCTCCTCTATCTCCCACCATGAACCTCATAGTAACAGCTTAGGAACCCCTTAGTAACAGCTACATCCACCTGAGGAAATAGTCTCTGCACATCCACTCTATCTATCCCGTTCATCACCTTATAAACTCCTATTAAGTCTCTCATCCTCCTCTGCTCTAAAGAGAAAAGCTCCAGCTCCCTCAATCTTTCTTCATAAGACCTACCCTCCAAACCAGGCAATATCCTGGTAAATCTCCTCTGCACTCTAGAACATAGAACATAGAACATTACAGCGCAGTACAGGCCCTTCGGCCCTCGATGTTGCGCCGGCCAGTGGACCCTTTAACCTAAACTATTCCAATATCATCCATATGCCTATCCACCGAACATTTGAATGCCCCCAAAGTAGGCGAGTCCACAACTGCTGCAGGCAGGGCATTCCACGCCCTCACCACCCTCTGTGTAAAGAACCTGCCTCTGACATCCGTCCTATAACTACCACCTCTTAATTTAAAGTTATGTCCCCTCGTGTTGGTCATCACCATCCGAGGAAAAAGGCTCTCACTATCCACCCTATCCAATCCCTTGATCATCTTAAACGCCTCAATTAGGTCACCACGTAACCTTCTTCTCTCTAATGAAAATAACCTCAGGTCCCTCAGCCTTTCCTCATAAGGCCTTCCCACCATACCAGGCAACATCCTGGTAAACCTCCTCTGCACCCTTTCCAATGCTTCCACATCTTTCTTATAATGCAGCGACCAGAACTGTACGCAATACTCCAAGTGCGGCCGCACCAGAGTTTTGTACAGTTGTAACATAACCTCACGGCTCCTAAATTCAATCCCTCTACCAATAAAAGCTAACACACCGTACGCCTTCTTAACAACTTTATCAACCTGGGTGCCAACTTTCAAAGAGCTATGTACTTGTACCCCAAGATCCCTCTGCTTGACAACACTATTAAGGGTCCTTCCATTAGCCCTATATTTCATATGCCTGTTATTCCTACCAAAGTGAATCACCTCACACTTATCTGTATTGAATTCCATTTGCCACCTCACGGCCCAGCTCTGCAACCTATCTATGTCCCTCTGCAAACTGTAACATACATCCTCGCTGTTTACAACTCCCCAACTCCCCCCACTTTGGTATCGTCAGCAAATTTACTAATCCAACCCTCTACACCCCATCTAGTCATATTATAAAAATGACAAACAGCAGTGGCCTAACACAGATCCTTGGAGGTAGACCATTGTAACTGCACCTCCAGGTTGAATATTTCCCATTAACCACCCCCTCCTGTCTTCTATCGCTAGCCAATTCCTAATCCAAACTGCTAATCACCTTCAATCCCATGCTTCTGCACTTTCTGCAGTAGCTACCATGGGGAACTTATTAAACGCTTTGCTAAAATCCATATACACTACATCAACTGCCTATATCCCTATCTACCTCTTTGGTCACCTCCTCAAAAGCCTCAGTAAGGGTTTGTGAGGCACGACCTACCCTTCAGAAAAACCGTGCTGACTGTTCCCTAATCAATTTATTTCTATTCTAGATGCTTATAAATCCTCTCCCTTATAATCTTTCCAAGATTTTGACCACACCGAAGTCAGGCTCACTGGTCTATAATTTCCAGGATGGTCCCTACTCCCTTTTTGAACAATGGACAACATTTTGCCATCCTCCATCTTCCAGCACTATACTGTAGCCCGACGACATGAAGATCAAAGCAAAGGCCTGCAATCTCCTCTCTAGCCTCCCAGAGAAAATCCTAGGGTAATCCATCTGTCCCAGGGGACTTATCAATTTTCATGACCTTCGATTCTCTAAGCACCTCCTCCTTATGAACCTCAATCTCTGCCAACTACAACCTGGTATCGCAGTATTCTCCCCGACAACATTGGTCTTTCTCCTGCGTGAAACTGACCTCTGAACGAAAAATACTCATCAGTGTCTGTTCTCCTATCTCCTCAGGGCTCCACCACACTTCCACTGCTATCTCTGACTGGCCCTAATCCTTGCCTAAACAATCTTTTATTATTTATATACCTGTAAAAAGCTTTAGAATTCTCCTTAATCCTATCCGCCAAAGTCTTCTCGTGTCCTCTTCTAGCTCTTCTCAACTCCCTCTTTAGCTCCTTCCTGGCTAATTTATAGCTCTCCATTGCCCTAACTGAGCCTTCACGTCTCATCATTATATAAGCCTCCTTCTTCCTCTTCACCAGAGATTCAACTTCCCTACTACACCATGGTTCCCTCACTCGACCACTTCCTCCCTGCCTGGCAGGTACATATTCATTAAGGACATGCAGAAGCTGTTCCTTAAATATGCTCCACACTTCAGATGTCTCCAATGCTTCCACATTGTCTCTCTCCAATGCTTCCACATCCTTTTGTATAATGAGGTGACCAGAATTGAATACAATATTCCAAATGTGATCTCACCAACGTCAGGTGTAATTGCAGCATAACCCCACGGCTCTTAAACTCAAACCCCCTGTGTGACTTCACCCCACCCCCATTGATCCCAGTTTTGCCAGGGCCAAGTGATGCCACATTTGGTTGAATATGGCCCAGCTGTCAAGGGCTGTCACTCTCACGTGACCTCTGGAATTCAGCTCTTTTGCCCATGGAATCTGGATGTAAAACTTTGAGAGAACAGAGAACCTTGAGGAACTCTAAAGGGATTAAAAGGTTGAAGAACTGTAAATCCTTTCTTTGACTCTCCATCATTCTGGTGGGAAGCAATCAAGGGGAGCATCTAAAGATTCTTCATCCATAAAGGGGTTCAGAAAGTGAGAGAGAAAAGAGGGAAAATGTCCCAACTCCAGGAAAGAATGCTGAATGTGCTCCAAGTGCAGTCAATGGAGGAGGGGGCAGGGTCGATGTCAAGGAAGATCTCTGGAAGGTGAAAAGCAGCAAGCCTCGTTCTTTGCCTCTGAGGTCATTTTCTGATCCAGAGTCTGCTCGTGTTTCTTCTTCTGTCATCAGCAGCCTGAAGGAAGAAAACGCCTCTGTCAAATCATTGCAGTCTGACATTCTAAGGATTTGCAAATCCTTCTATACCGGACTGTATGATCTGAAGCCAACAGACAGCATTGCCTCCTTTCCTATTGGCTATCATGAGAGTCTTAACGATGGTGAGCTGGAGAGTCTGGACAGACCGATATCTCTGGATGAGCTGACAAAGGCTGTTGAGTCCTTTCAGACGAGTAAAACTCCCCAAAGTGATGGCTTACCAGCCGATTTGTAGTTAGTGTCGTGGGACTAGATCACCCTAGATCTGCTGGAAGTGACGGAGAATATGTCAGAGTCATGAGCAAAGACATCATTACCCTCATCTACAAACAGAAGGAGGAAAGGAAGAAATTAGTAATTGGTGACTATTTCAATGCTAAATTTTGACTATAAAATTCTAACCAACATCATTGCCAATCTGGTCAGATCCACTCAGGAGTCGGTGATCCACCCGGATCAGATCTGCTGTATTCCTGGCAGGAAGGCCTCAGGGCAGGACAGGGGTGCAGATGCGTGACTCGTCAACGGGGATTAGGAGAAGGCGTTTGACAGAATATCATACGTGATAGATGTGCTCTCCAAAATGCATTTTGGGAAAGGAATCTGCAATTGGATCCAACTACTCTGCATAGACATCAGTAGCACAGTGTTAATAAATGAGCGAGAATCAGGTAGTTTTTAGATAAGGTCTGGAGTCAGGTAGGGCTGCTCTGTATCCTCCATTCTTTTTGTGTTGCATTGAACCCTTTGCCCAGTCCATCCAAAAAGGCCCAGGAACTAAGGGGTTACAATCCCAGGCAGTGGAGGCTCGCAGGTCAGAGCTTCCCTGCACATGGATGATGTGGCTGTTTTCTTTTCAGACCCGTCGTCTGTTCACAGGCTTCCCCAAGACCACCAGTTCGAAATGGCCTTAGGAGCCAAAGTTAACCAAGGCAATAGAGAAGCTATGTTCTTCAGGAACTGGGTTGACAGATCCTTAGTCTGCCCTGACGGTGAAGGGGACAGTCTCAAGATCTGGGGATGTGGTTTGGAGCGGTAAGGGCACATGTCAAAAACTGGGAAGAGTACATCACCAAAATAAGGCAAATATTGTGCATATAGGAGCAACTTTATCACTGGTAAAATCCTCGTCATCCAGTGAAATATTCTATCTTGCCAAACACAGCGCAAGTTTGGCCAATACCCAAGTCCTGCGCAGCAGCAATCACCAAGGACCAACTTCAAATTTATCTGGAAATCCAAGATGGATCGTGTCCAAATGTATAAATCTCTAGACTAGAAAGGAAAAACATTCCCAACATCACCCTCATCCTGATGAAGGAAAAACATTCCCAACATCGCCCTCATCCTGATGAGGGAACCATCTGACAGATCCATCATCTTTTTCTTCAAGGGCTTGAGGACAGACCACTACTTGATTGCCTTGTGGTAATGTTTTTCGGAATAAATTTTACCATGAAGGACAGGTGTTGTAGTAATGTCCAACTACTTGGAATGTTCTATAGCAACATGGCCGCTTTTGTGTGCGGCTGCATCAAGTTATGTGTAGATCCTTGGTACGCTAATACCAGGTGCCACCTTTTGACGTTCTAGATGTCCCAGATGTTACGGAGGTTGAGTCTGGCCACGCTGCTGTGGAAAGCTCCAAGTTGGATTGTACAGCTGTCCTTTCATGGAGAAACTTTTCCAAAAACTCATCTTTGACCACGTGGCAATCAAGCTGTGGTCAGCACATTAATACCCTCAAGGTTTGAGAGTAAAGGAGATGGTGGATCCTATCAGATGGTTCTCTGAGCAGACTGTCATCTGGCAGAATGCCCCATCATCAGAACTCACAAACAAGCACCAAGACCTGGCTTGGCTGGTGATGAGAAGGGCACTTCCTGTCAGATTCTTCACACACACCCGAGGTCTCAACACCACTACACGCTGCCCTCAAAGCGATGAGATGGTTGCATACCTTGTTGTGGAATGTGCCTTTGCAAAGAAGGCCTAGAGTGAGTTGTAGTGGCATTTGTCAATGCTCATCCTGAGGAACTCCAAGACACAGGACCCTTTGCTCTATGGGCTGTTTCCAAAGATGCACACAGACAAATATCAACTACTGCTGGAGGTCGTCAACTCGATGAAGGATGCATTTTGGTTCACCTGAGACTTGCAGATCTTCCAGTGCAATGATTTGTCCTCAACCACGTGTTGCAGATGGGAACATTCCAAAGTCCAGGATTACACGCTGAAGGAAGCTCTCAGGGGCAGTTGCCACAGAGGCACAATGAGGAAAGGCTCTCAACCAAGACAAACCGAGGCAGCAGTGACTGTAAAAACCCTTGGAATGGCTATAGTTTCTAACTGTGTTTAACTTATTGAAACATCACAGAGTGCATTGTTACAAATGTACAAAGCTTCAGAAAGAACTTTGGACTTGGATTGAAGTATATGCAATATTCTTAGACTGAACACAATGGCTGGAATTTTACTGGTATGCCAGTCCTGATTGCGGGAGGGCTAGACTCGGAGAATGGAATTCTGCATTGGCCTCGGATGGGATCGTGTGAAACTTGGGCAGATGCGCTGGTAGAATTCCACCCTAAATAAATTTAATCTTAGGGAGAATGTAAATTACTGTTGTAATGATCTGAAATGTTTCATAGAACATTACAGCACAGCCATTACGGCCCTCGATGTTGCGCCGACCAATTAGGAACAAGCAGTCACCCTCTAACCTAAACCATTCCCTTTTCATCCATAAACTTATCTACTAACCTCTTAAACGCCACCAAACTTGGTGCATCTACAACTGACACAGGCAAGGCATTTCGTACCCTTACCACCCTCTGGGTAAAGAACCTACCTCTGACATCTGTCCTAAAACCACCACCCTTTAATTTAAAGCTATGCCCCCTCGTGCTAGCTTTCTCCATCCTAGGAAAAAGGCTATCACTGTCCACCCTATCTAAACATCTAATCATCTTATATGTTTCAATAAGGTCTCCTCTTAGCCGCCTCCTTTCTAACGAAAACAACCTCAAATCCTTCAACCTCTCCTCATAGGACCTGCCCTCCATACCAGGCAACATCCTGGTAAACCTCCTCTGTACCCTCTCCAATGCCTCCACATTTTTCTTATACTGTGGGGACCAGAACTGTACACAATACTCCAAGTGCAGCCGCACTAGAGTTTTGTACAGTTGCAACATGACGTTGCGGATCCGAAATTCAATCCCCCTACCAATAAAAGCTAAGACTCCATATGCCTTCTTAACAACCTTCTCGACTTGACTGCCTACTTTCAGGGATCTATGCACATACACACCAAGATCCCTCTGTTCATCAAGACTACTAAGAATCCTACCATTATCCCTATACTCTACACATTTATTATTCCTGCCATAGTGCATTACCTCACACTTTTCCACATTAAACTCCATTTGCCACCTCTCGGCCCAGCTCTGCAACTTGTCCAAGTCTCTCTGCAAACTATAACACCCCTCTTCACTATCTACACTCCTCCGACTTTGGTGTCATCCGCAAATTTACTAATCCATCCTTCAATACCCTCATCCAGATCATTTATAAAAATTACAAACAGCAGGGGCCCCCAAAACAGACCCCTGAGGTACACCACTTGTAACCGAACTCCACGATGAATATCTCTCATCAACCACCACCCTCTGTCTTCTATCTGCTAGTCAATTCCTAACCCAATTAGCTAAATCACCCTCTATCCCATACATCTGCATTTTCTGCAGAAGTCTTCCATGGGCTACCTTATCAAACGCCTTACTAAAGTCCATATATACCACATCAACCGCCTTACCCCCCTCCACCTCTTTGGTCACTTTTTCAAAAAACTCAATGAGGTTAGTAAGGCACGACCTACCCTTCACAAAACCATGCTGACTATCCCCAATCAATTCACTTCTCTCTAAATAACTATAAATCCTATCCCTAATAATTCTTTCCAATACTTTGCCCACAACAGAAGTAAGACTCACTGGTCTATAATTCCCAGGAAAGTGTCTATTCCCCTTCTTGAACAATGGGACCACATTCGCTATCCTCCAGTCTTCTGGCACTATACCCGTAACCAACGACGACCTGAAGATCAGAGCCAGAGGCTCTGCAATCCCCTCTCTCGCCTCCCAGAGAATCCTAGGGTAAATCCCGTCCGGCCCAGGGGACTTATCTAACTTCAAATCCTCAAGAATATCTAGCACATCCTCCTTATCTACTTCAATACTTTCCAGTTTGCAACCCTGTATCCCAGTGTTCTCCACAACTACATTTACATCTCCCTGCGTGAATACCGCAGAGAAATATTTGTTCAGTGCCTCTCCAATCTCTTCAGGCTCCACGCACAACTTCCCACTGCTGTCTATGACTGGCCCTAACCTTGCCCTAACCAATCTTCTATTCTTAACATATCTAAAGAAAGGATCAAGGAGAATCCTAAAGCTATCAGCCAAAGTCTTCTCGTGTCCCCTCTTAGCTCTCCTCAACTCACTCTTTAGCTCACTCCTGGCTAATCTATAGCTATCCATTGCACTAACCGAGCCTTCAAGCCTCATCCTGACATAAGCCTCCTTTTTCCTTTTAACCAGCAAATCAACTTTTTTCGTACACCAAAGTTCTCTTACTCGACCATTTCCTCCTTGCCTGACAGGGACATACTTATCAAGGACTCGCAGTAGCTGCTCCTTGAATAAGCTCCACATTTCAGATGTTCCCAGTCCCTATAGTTTCCTAGTCCAACCTATGCACCCTAATTCCCTCCTTATGGCGTCATAATTATCATTCCCCCAGCTATGGGGGAATGCTATAGGGTTAGCTTGTACAGCTAACTGTACAAAACTCTAGTGCGGCCGCACTTGGAGTATTGTGTGCAGTTCTGGTCGCCACATTATAAGAAGGATGTGGAGGCATTGGAGAGGGTACAGAGGAGGTTTACCAGGATGTTGCCTGGTATGGAGGGCAGGTCCTATGAAGAGAGGTTGAAGGATTTGAGGTTGGTTTCGTTAGAAAGGAGGCGGCTAAGAGGGGATCGTATTGAAGCATATAAGATGATTAGAGGTTTAGATAGGGTGGACAGTGATAGCCTTTTTCCTAGGATGGAGAAAACTAGCACGAGGGGACACAGCTTTAAATTAAGGGGTATGAGTTATAGGACGGATATCAGAGCTAGGTTCTTTACTCAAAGAGTGATTAGGGAGTGGAATGCCCTGCCTGCAGCTGTTGTAGATGCGCCAAGTTTGGTGGCGTTTAAGAGGTTAATTGATAAGTATATGGAAGAGAAGGGAATTGTTTAGTTTGGAGGGGCATTGCTTTTTATTTTGGTCGGCACAACATCGAAGGCCGAAGGGCCTGTTCTTTGCTGTAATGTTCTATGTTCTATGTTCTATGTTCTATAACTACTGCCCCCAACTTCATGCCTATCCCTATCCATCACTAAGGTGAACGTAACCGAATTGTGGTCACTAACACCAAAATGTTCACCAACTTCCAAGCCTAACACCTGGTCTGGCTCATTGCCCAGCACCAAATCCAATGTAGCCTCACCTCTAGTTTGCCTATCTACATACTGAGTCAAAAAACCTTCCTGCACACTTTGTACAAAAACTGACCCCTCTAACGAGCTAGAGCTATAGCTATTCCAATCAATATTAGTAAAGTTAAAGTCCCCCATAACAATTACCCTATTACTTTCACTCCTGACCAGAATTGACTTTGCAATCCTTTCCTCTACCTGTCTAGGACTTTTAGGAGTTCTATAAAAGACTCCCAACAGGGTGACCTCTCCTCTCCTGTTTCTAATCTCAGCCCATACTATCTCAACAGACAAGTCCTCATCAAACTTCTTTTCTGTCACTGTGATACAGTCTTTGACTAATAATGCCACTCCTCCCCCCCCCTTCTACCTCCTTCTCTACTCCGACTGAAGCATTTGAACCCCGGAACCTGCAACATCCATCCTTGTCCCTGCTCTACCCAAGTCTCTGAAATGGCCACAACATCGAAGTTCCAGGTACTGGTCCAAGCTGCAAGTTCCTCCACCTTATTGCGAATACTTCTTGCATTAAAGTATATGCATTTCAAACCATGCCCTACTCCACTCGTACGCTGCTGTGTTTTACAGTTCTCATTTATGACAATCAGAGATCTTGTGGGAATTCAGACTCTTGTCGGAATGCTGCTGGGAAAGGCACAGAATGTAAAGTTCATCAGACAGGTGTCTGAATCGCAAGGGACTTTATCTCCTGTATGTACCAAGTTTTCATCCATTGGAAGCTGTTGAGGTCCCCACGCTTAGGAAAGCCAATTCAGCAGGTACAACAATGAGTCTCTCAGCCACATAGAAACATAGGAACCAGAAGCAGGGCAAAGCCACTCTGTGTGAGTTTGCACATTCTCCCTGTGTCTGTGTGGGTTTCCTCTGGGTGCTCCAGTTTCCACCCTCAGTCTGAAAGACATGCTGGTTAAGGTGCATTGGCCATGCTAAATTCTCCCTCAGTGTGTCTGAACAGGCACGTGAGTGTGGTTACTAGAAAATTTTCACAGTAATTTCATTGTAGTGTGAATGTAAGCTGATTTGTAACTAAAAAGTAAACTTTATTTTAACCTCATTCCGCCCCCTCCCAATAATCCCTTGATTCCTTTAGTTCCAAGAGCTATATTTAATTTCTTCTTGAACTCAGGCAAAGTTCAAAAAAAAAGCAAAATTACGAGTGCAGATGCTGGAATCTGAGACCAAAAGAGAAAATGCTGGAAGATTTCAGCAGGTCTGGCAGCATCTGTAAGGAGAGAAAAGAGCTGACATTTCGAGTCCAGGTGACTCAAAGCTAAAATGCAGAGAAAGTGGGAGATATTTATACTGTTGGGTGAGGGAATGAAAAATTATCCATAGCCATAAAAACAAGGGGAAAGGTTGCTATTGGCAGCCTGTGATAGTGAATTCCATTCATTCACCACCCTCTGGGTAAAGAAATTTCTCCTTATTTCAGTGCTAAAGGATTCACTCATCCTCAAACTATGATCTCTGGACTCCTCTACCAGTGAGAACATTCTTTCTGAATCTACCTTGTCTAACCCTGATAGAATTGTATAAATTTTCTATGAGATCCCCTCTCACTCTCCTAAACTCCAGTGAATATAATCCTAACCAATTTAGTCTCTCCTCATGTGACAGAACTGCCATCCCAAGAATCAGCCTGGTAAACTTTCACTGTACTCCCTCTATAGCAAGAACATCCTTCCTCAGATAAGGACACAAAGAGCGCACACAATACTCCAGATGAGCTCACCAATGTCCTATACAATTGTAGCAAAACATCCCTAACCCGATACTCAAATTGTCTCAGTATGAAAGCCAACATAACATTTGCCTCCTTTAGTGTCCTCTGGACCTGCGTGCTTACTTTCAGTGATTGATACATGAGAACTGCAAGGTTTCATTGAGTATCCACCTCTCTCAATTTATACCCATTCAAGTAATAATCCTATTATTGTACCAAAGTGGATAACCTCACATTTATCCACATCATACGGCATTTGCCATGCAGATATCCACACACTCAGCCTGTCCAAATGACACTGAAACATCTCTGCATCCTCCTCACAGCTCACCCTCCCATTGAACTTTGTATCATCTGCAAATTTGAGAATAATACATTCAATTCTCACTTCCAAATCACTAATATATAAGATAAACATTTGGGGTCCCTAGCATAGATCCCTGTGGAACCTCACTAGTCACTGACTACCAGTCAGAAAATGAACATTTATGCCAATTCTTTGTTTCTTATCTGCTAACCAGCTTTCGATTCATCTCAAGACTTTACCTGCCATCTTATCTGCTTTAAATTTACATAATAGTCTGTTGTGTGAAATCTTTCAAAAGCCGCCTAAAAGTCTAAATAAACCAAATCCACTGGTTCTTCTTGGTCAACTCTACTAGTTGTAGAATCGTAGAACCCTACAGTGCAGAAACAGGCCCTTCAGCCCATCGAGTCTACACCGAACACAATCCCACCCAAGCCCTACCCCCATATCCCTACATATTACACCCACTAATCCCTTTAACCTACTCATCCCTGGTCACTAAGGGTCAATTTTTTTAGCAGGGCCAATCAACCTAACCCTGCACATCTTTGGCCTGTGGGAGGAAACCAGAGCACCTGGAGGAAACCCATGTACACATGAAGAGAATGTGCAAACAGACAGTGACCCGAGCCAGGAATCAAACCCAGGACCCTGGAGCTGTGGAGCAGCAGTGCTAACCACTGTGCCACCCAAAAAATACATCCTCAAAAAATTCCAATATATTTGTCAAGCATGATTTCCCTTCTGCTTTTGACTTAATTTGATTTATTATTGTCACATGTATTAACATACAATGAAAAGTATTGTTTCTTGTGCACTATACAAAGAATGCAGATAAATGTGTAGTGGTCCATTTTGGCAGGACCAATGGGATGAAGGAGTACAATATCAAGGGTAGGAGTCTTAGCTGTGTTGAAGAGCAGAAGGATCTTGGGGTCCAGGTCCATAGGACCCTTAAATCAGCCTCGCAGGTGGAGGATGTGGTCAAGAAGGCATATGGTGTACTGGCCTTCATTAATCGAGGGATTGAGTTTAGGAGTCGGGAGTAATGCTGCAGCTTTATAAGACCCTTGTCAGACCACACTTGGAGTACTGTGCGCAGTTCTGGTCGCCTCACTATAGGAAGGATGTGGAAGCTATTGAAAGAGTGCAGAGAAGATTAACAAGAATGTTGCCTGGATTGGGAGGCAGGCCTTATGAAGACAGGTTGAGGGAGCTGGGACTCTTCTCCCTGGAGAGACGACGGTTGAGAGGTGACCTGATAGAGGTTTACAAAATGTTGAGAGGAATAGATAGGGTGAATTCTCAGAGGCTATTTCCCTGGGCTGAAATGGTCACTACGAGAGGACACAGATTTAAGGTGCAGGGAAGCAAATACAGAGGGGATGTTAGGGATAAGTTTTTCACTCAGAGGGTGGTGAGTGAATGGAATCGGCTGCCGTCGGTGGTAGAGTCGAACTTGCTGGGGTCTTTTAAAAGACTTCTGGATGAGTATATGGGATCTAATGGGATTGGGGGTTATAGATAGGTCTATGGCTTGGTAGGTATAGATGTGATCGGCGCAACTTGTGGGCCAAAGGGACTGTTTGTGCTGTAGTGTTCTATGTTCTATGTTCTAATGCATACCATTCATAGAGGAGAAAATGAGAGTGCAGAATATAGTGTTAATTATTGTTAAGGTATCAAGAAAGATCAACTTAATGCAAGGTAAGTTCTTTCAGACGTCAGACAGCAGCAGGGAAGAAGCTGGGTCGGTTGGTGTGTAGCCTCAGACTTTCGTATCTTTTTCCCAATGGAAGAAGCTGGAAGAAGGAATGTCCGGGGTGTGTGAGGTTTAATTATGTTGGCTAGTTTGCTGAGGCAACAGAGTTTGGACAGAGTCAATGAGTGGGAGGCTAGTTTGTGAGAAGAATTGGACTACATTCACAACCTTTTGTAGTTCCTTGCAGATCCTTTGTAAATCCATGCTGACTATCCCACTGCCTTCCAAATGCCGAGTTATGAATTCCTTGATAAGTTCTGGGCAACTTCCCCAGAACTGATGTTAGGCTCATAGTTCCCTATTTCCTCTCTACCTCATTTTTTGGATAGCAGGCTTACATTAGCTACTCTCTGATCTGGAACTATTCCAGAGTCCAAAGAATTTTGGAAAATAACCACCAATCGATCTATTATTTCCAGAGCCACTTCCTTAAATACTCTGGGATGAAGATTATCAGGACCTGGAGATTTATCCACCTTCAATCCCATCAATTTCCCTAAAACCATTTCTCTACTAATACTGATTTCCTCCAGCTCCTCACTAAAACATGTTTCTCTCAGCATTTCTGTACATTACTCATGTCTTCCTTTGTGAAGACTGAAGAAAAGTATAAATTGAAATCCTCAGCCATTTCTTTATTCCCCATTATTCATTCTCTCGTTTCTGACTGTAAGGGGCTTACATTCGTTTTTACATATCGATAGAAACTTTAAAAGTCAGTTTTTCTGTTCCCCGCTAGCTTACTTTCAGACTCCATTTGTCCCTTCTTAATCAATCCCTTGGTCATCCTTTGCTGAATTTTAAAATGCTCCCAATTCTCAAAGCTTTTTCTTGCTGATTTGTTTGCTTCTTCTTTGAGTCTGACACAATCTCTAATTTCCCTTGTCAGCCATGGTTTGGCCTCAATTCCCTTACCATTCTTGTGCCAACAGGAATAAACAACTTCTGGAGTTCACCTATTTGTTCTCTAAATGCCTGCCATTGCCTGTTCACTGTCTTTTCTCTTAATAATGTTTTCAGTTTGTCATGGCCAATTCATGCGTTATATCATCATAGATATCTTTATCAAGATTTAAGACCCTGGTCTCAGAATCAACAACATCATTATCCACCTTGATAAAGAATTCTACCATATTATGGTCACTCGTCCCCAAGAATTCTCTTAGAACTAGATTGCCAACTAATTCTTTCTCATTACACAACACCCAGTCCAAGATGGCCTGCTCCTTGTTGGTTCCTCAACATTTTGCTCCAGAAATTCCTCCTCTATTGTCAATACCTTTGAGGTCTAATTTTCGGCTTGCTTCCTCGTCCCTTTTTTTTAAACCACATCATCATTTTGAAAGATGCAATTTGTCCATCAGTGTTCATGAAGCAGAAATAAGACCAGCACTTCATTGATTTCATTCAGATACCAGAATGGCAAATTTAATTTCTGACTGTGAAGGCTTCCTGATCACAGGGTGCAGGGTTATATTTACATCAAATGAATTTGTGTGATTATCCACCAATCCACACACACACTCTCTTATTCTCCTTCACATCTGTTGAATTGTATTTGCTCAGTTTGAACATTCTTTGTTCACAGTGTCTCTGAAATTTTGGATATGTACAAAGAAGATCCGGAGGAGATTCTATATAACCTTGGCTTTGGAATGGAAGAGCCCAATATTACAGCAAAAATTCCATCCCGTTTTTTCAGCTATGCATCTTGTGCCAATGGAATTAACTTCAGAGTTTTCCTAGAAGCTCAGGTGAAGAGGTTAGGAGAGGAAAATCCCAGTTACACACTGGCAAGTAAGTTACAATCTCAAACTAAGAATGGGAAAAGCTGTTTGGCCAATCTTAAACTTCCAATTGAAATCTGTCTCTCTAACATTTTTAAACATTTCTTCAAAGTTCTCAACACTCTCTAAGTTTTTTTATTGATTTGTGGGTCATGGACATTAAAGAACAAAGAACAAAAACAGCACGGGAAACAGGTCCTTCAGCCCAACGAGCCCGCACCGCCACCCCAATGTTCCCACCTCTACCCCGATCCTTGTCCGTGTTTATAGATCTATGGATTAAAAACCAAATTTGAGACAATTTAGGGAGAATTCATTTTCTCAATTAGCCTAAGAGCACATGTTTGGGATGTGGGAGGAAACCGGAGCTCCCGGAGAAAACCCACACAAGCATGGGGAGAATGCGCAAACTCCCACAGACACAGGCCCAAATCCATGTATCTGCACAGCACAGCGATAGTCACTGAGCTGTCGTGTTGCCCATCAAATGGTCCAGGTCAAGCGTACACTAACGACGTGAAGCACTAGGATACTCTCGAAAAAAATTCCAAGAGCAGCCCTCTCACGACCCATCGCGTGTATGCCCCTTGTTAGACAACAAGGTGGACCAAAGCACCTGTAGGATAAAAACAAGTACATCAATATCATCATCTATTTACACACTTCCCAGGGACTCCCAAGGCTCATGATCCCTATTTTAAATCAGTTTTCTATACCCCTCCATTCCCATTCTGTTCATGTGCCCATCTAAGTATCTTATTGCCAGCATTTATTGCCCATCCCTAGTTGCCCTTAAAACTGAGTCTTGTGAGGCCA
This sequence comes from Sphyrna mokarran, assembly GCA_024679065.1. Classification (NCBI taxonomy): domain Eukaryota; kingdom Metazoa; phylum Chordata; class Chondrichthyes; order Carcharhiniformes; family Carcharhinidae; genus Sphyrna; species Sphyrna mokarran. The sequence goes on along the minus strand of JAGIQG010000029.1, from coordinate 255,154 downwards.
TTTCAGAGAGCATTCCTATGCTCTGGAGTCACAGATAGGCCAGACCAGGTAAGTGACAGATTTCCTTCCCTAAAGGACATTAGTGAACCACTGGGTTTTCTGGATTATGTTTCATAATCATCAGTGGATTCTTAATTCCAGATTTTCTTTTTTTTGAATTCAAATTCTATCATCTACCCGTATTTGAACCAGGTTCCCAGTACATTATCTGTGTTTCTCAATTAATAATCTAGTGATAATACCATTAGGTCATTGCCTCCCCAGATTGAGATCCTTCACTAAAATTTCAGCAATAGCAATAGAAAATACTTAAACACATTGATAAAAATGTTGGTTTTATCTTCATAGATATGCAGGGATAGAAGTCATGCTTCAGCTAAACAAAGCTCTGGTTATCCTTCAGTAGTGGGGAGTACACCTTTAAAAGGATATATTGACTTTAGAGGGAGTTCAGTTATCCAGAATGCTATCTGGATTCAAAGTGTTAAATTACAAGGAAAGATTACATAAAAAAAACTTGAATTCCCTAAAAGGGTGACCTGATCAAAGTTTCTTATTACTAAGCTTGAAACAAACCATTTTTACTAATTGGGGAGTCTCAAATTGTGAGGAAGGGAGAGGGAGGAGGGGGGTGCATAATCTAAAAATTAAAGCCAGACCTTTCGGGATTACACACCAAGTGTGGTAAATATTTGGAACTCTCTTCTGCAAAGAGCAATTGATGCCTGATATATTGTTAATTTTAAACCTGTTACCATAGTATGAAAAGATACATGGATATGTATGGAGTTGGTCAGTTGTCAGTTATGATGTTGTATAGTGGAACAGGCTCAAAATGTTAAGTAGCTGAGTCCTATATTCTTATGTTCTAATTCTGCTGTCAACACCAATTCCTACAGTATCTCCCAAGATCTCAGTATTCCTCCAATTTTGGTCCCACCATAGACAGCTGAGCTTCCAGTTGTTCAGTCCTGAAGTCCTAGAATTCCTTTCTCACTTTCTTTTCCCCCAGGAAGAATTTCCTTTTGACCAAAGGTTTGGTCAGCTGTCATTCTAATAATTTGTTTGTGTAGTTTGTTGAATAGTAATTGCTGTGAAGTGTCTGATGGATTTTTTATGGAATTAAAGACATTATCGATATGAAAATTGCACTGCAGAATTGGACAGAGGATTCTGTTAGTCTGATACGTTTGATCATCTTTGCAGGTCGGTTCCGACAAATCGAGGTTCTGACAACGATGGCCAATGCTCTGACCTCTTTGTACTCTCACGTTTCTAAGACTCCAGTGCAGAAGATCGGACCCGCCCACCAGTTTTCTTTCAGTCCTGACAAATGCATTGGAGGTTCTTCTAACAACCTACAAGAAAAGAAGCAGCCAGCTGGAAAAGCAGTTCTGAAACTGAGAAAAACAATTACAAAGTTATGTTTATATGGAGCATCCCGAGAGTTGGAGTCTCCAAAACAAAAGACAGGGTCTCCAAGCCAGAAGAGCCCAGGAATGGAACTGTCAGGTGATGCCAGTGTTAGGACCCACTCTGCAAAAACCGAGATTGAAAGTTCAGAAACAGTGTGTAAAGAAGGTTTCAATTCAGGAGATAGTGACCCTCCTCATCGTCAGCTGAAAGGTGAAGGAGATAGACAAACTAATGCTACGGTCACGAAGATGATGTGGAGGGAGGATACTGGACGGTCCAGGCTGTACGGTTTCAGTACAGACTCTGACCAATCCTGGGAAATAGACTTTCAAGATAACCAACAGTTTTCGAATCCTACACCAATCAATTCTTCAGACACTGTTTGGAACTATGGGAAGCAATCTATTGATGTACAGGAAATTAAAACCATCTCACTATTTCAATGGAACAGTCAGAGCAGCTCAGAAGAGAGTGAAGCTTTGAAACATGATTTGAATATTCAAAACATTCTGCAAAGAGACCCAGAAAAGCATTGACCAAAATACAAAGAATGGTGTGGAACAGCACAGAACCTCAACCTGAGGAGCAACTGAGGCAGGTACTGACTGCTTTTACATCAACGCAGAAAGGCGACAGCTCACTACATTAAAGAAATTGGTATCTCCTTGAGCTGAGAACTACTTTTTGCAGCATAAAGACTTGAGACCAGATTTGGACATGAAAATTACAGGCGTTGTTAAACAACAAACCAACCATTCACAATGAGCATTTTTTTGCCATGTGGGTACTCAATGAAAGGGTTTCTGAATGGACTGAAGTCACTGTTTCCCATATGGTAAATGGATTCAGGAGCACTTATAGAATCATATTGCTGCACAAAAGGAGGCCGTTTGGCCCATCAAGTTGTTATTTTGAACAGCAAATGAATTTGTCCATTCTTCACTTCACATATTTCATTAAATATTTATCCAATTCCAGATTGAAGATTATTATTGAATCTATGGCCACCTACCAATCAATCATTCCCAATGGGACCATTTCATTGTATGAAAACATTTATCCTCATAGTTCTTTTGCCAATTAAGTGGAGCCTTCAAACATTAGAGCTGTCATAGAATTCCTACAGTGCAAAAGGAGGCCATTTGGCCCATTGAGTCTGCACCTACCCAGCCCTTATCACATTAGCCCCACATATTTACCCTGCAATCCCCTGACACTAAGGAACAATTTAGCATGACCAATTAACCTAACCTGCACATCTTTGGAATGTGGGAGGAAACCAGACACCCAGAGGAAACCCAGGCAGACATGGGGAGAACACGCAGACTCTGCATATTCCCCCAAGCTGGGAATTAATGTGGTCCTTGGCGCCGTGAGGTAGCAGTGCTAACTGTGTCACTATACCACCAAACATAGAACCACAGAAAAATATTGGCACAGAAGGAGACCATTTGGCCTACCTTGTCCTTGCCAGCCCAAGGACACACTTTTCTAATCCCACCTTCCTACATTCAACCCACAGCTCTGCAGCTAACAGCACCCAAGGTGCAGATTAAGCTATTTTTAAAAAGAATTTAGGGTCTCTGCCTCCAACAGTAATGGCACCAAATCTTTTCATCATGCCACCTTATTCATTTCCTTATTTCCTTTATTACTTTATCCCTGTCGATGTTTGTCAAGGCTGTCTTATGTTTGAAGGCTCCAACTGATTGGCAGTTCTTTACACAATTACACACTTTCATTTTCTGTTTGATCTTTGCCCGTATTTTTCTAGACAACAAAGGGGTGGTCCAGATTTGGTGATGCCACTCCTATTTTTCAAGAGAACATGTCTACTTTGTACATTTAAGATCTCGCTCTACAGTGCTTCCCTCTGGCTTTCCACTGATTTATCCACTCTCAGTCCACCTCAGCCAAATCCCTTCTCATTCCTGCAAATGTTGCTCTCCCCAATTCAAAACTTTTATTTTATCTCTGTCCTTTTCCGTGGTAATGCTAAAGTTAACTGAATTGCCATCACTATTCTCGACATGGTCACTAAATGTCATTTCATCCATTTGCCCTTTTTCATTCCCCAAGACGAGTCGGGAATTGTATCTCCTCTCTTGGATTATCACTAATTGGTTGAAAACATTTTTCCTGGACACACTGCATGAATTCTTCTCCTGCAGTTCCTCTTATTGTTTGAATCCAGTTGATATTATTGCCCTCTTGTTCTTACAGGCAGAAACTTCCCGACATATTTCTTCTTCTATCTCCCTTTTACCATCTGTAGCCTATTCCCAGAAGCGGGACTGCCCCTTTTTTATTTCTAAGCTCAATGCTTAAAGCCTTGTTTATGGACCTATTTGGCTTATTATCCCTTCTCACAACTGAGTTGATTCTTTAACCATTAACAGCCCCCTCCTTCTTTGCCTCCTACTCTATTGTGTCTGAAGACTCTATAAGCAACAATATTGAGCTGTCAATTTTGCCCCAGCTTTCATTTATAGTAATGACATCATGCTACTATGGGTCTACCTGTACTCTTGTTTGTAAAACTTCTTGCATTTAAGGAGGAGGTGTTAGCCATTCTTGAGAGTATGAAAATTCATAATTCCCCTGGGCCGGATGGGATTTATCCCAGGTTACTCTGGGAGGCTAGAGAGGAGATTGCAGAGCCTTTGGCTTTGATCTTCATGTCGTCATCGGCTACAGGTGTAGTGCCGGAAGACTGGAGGATGGCAAATGTTGTCCCCTTGTTTAAGAAGGGGAGTTGAGACCATCCTGCAAATTATAGACCAGTGAGCCTGACTTCTGTTGTGGGGAAAGTTTTGGAAAGAATTATAAGGGATAGGATTTATAGTCATTTAGAAAGAAATGAATTGATTAAGGATAATCAACCAGGTTTTGTGAAGGGAAGGTCGTGCCTCACAAACCTTATTGAGTTTTTTGAAAAGGTGACCAAAGAGGTAGATAAGGGTTGATGTAGTTGTATATGGATTTTAGCAAAGCGTTTGATAAGGTTCCCCATGGAAGACTACTGCAGAAAATGCAGATGATAGGATTGAGGGAGATTTAGCAAATTGGATTAGGAATTGGCTAGCTGATAAAAGACAGAGGGTGGTGGTTGATGGGATATATTCAACCTAGAGTTTAGTTACTAGTGGTGTACTTCAGGGATCTGTTTTGGGGCCACTGTTGTTTGTTATTTTTATAAATGACCTGGATGAGGGTATAGAGGAATGGGTTAGTAAATTTGCTGACGACACCAAAGTTGGAGGAGTTGTAGACAGTGAGGATGGATGTACAGTTTGCAGAGGGACATAGATAAGTTGCAGAGCTCAGCCAAGAAGTGGCAAATGGAGTTTAATGTGGAAAAGTTATGAGGTGATTCACTTTGGTAAGAGTGTGAAGAATATAGGGCGAATGGTAGGACTCTTAGTAGTATAGATAAGCAGAGAGATCTCGGTGTACAGGTGCATAGATTCCTGAAAGTTGGTACTCAAGTTGATAAGGCTGTTAAGAAGGCATATTAGTGTGTTAGCGTTTATTCGTAGAGGGATTGAATTTTGGAGCCAAGATGTCATGTTGTAACTGTACGAAACTCTGGTGCAGCCGCACTTGGAGTATTGTGTATAGTTTTGGTCGCCACATTATAAGAAAGACGTGGAGGCATTGGAAAGGGTGCAGAGGAGGTTTACCAGGATGTTGCCTGGTATGATGGGTAGGTCTTATGAGGAAAGGCTAAGGGACTTGAGGTTATTTTCGTTAGAAAGAAGAAGGCTAAGAGGTGACTTATTTGAGACATATAAGATGATCGGAATGTTAGATAGGGTGGATAGTGGGAGACTTTTTCCTCGGATGGAGATGGATAACATGAGGGGACATAGCTTTAAATTAAGGAGTGGTAGTTATAGGACAGATGTTAGAGGTGGGTTCTTTACTCAGAGGGTAGTGAGGGCGTGGAACGCCCTGCCTGCAGCAGTTGTGGACTTGTCAAGTTTAAGGGCACTCAAATGGTCAGTGGATAGGCATATGGATAACATTGGAATAGTTTAGGTTAGAGGGATATAAAATTGGTTCCATTGGCCGGCGCAACATTGAGGGCTGATGGGTCTGTACTGCGCTGTAATGTTCTATGTTCTATAAAATGTTTCATTCCATGAATTTCCATTGCTGGACATTTTAGAACATAGAATATTTCAGCGCAGTACAGGCCCTTCAGCCGTCAATGTTGTGCTGAGCTATGTCCAAACCCAAGATCAAGTCATCCCACTCCCTATCATTCTGATGTGTTCCATGTGCCTATCCAATAACCACTTGAAAGTTCCAAAAATGTCTGACTCCACTATGAGGGCAGGCAGTGTATTCCACACGCCAACCACTCTCTAAGTGAAGGATCTACTTTGGACATCCCTCCTATATCTCCCACCATGAACCTAATAGTTATGCCCCTAGCAACAGTCACATCCACCCAAGGAAATAGTCTCTGAACGTCCACTCTATCAATCTCGTTCATCATCTTATAAACCTCTATTAAGTCGCCTCTCACCTCCTCCACTCTAAAGAGAAAAGCCCCAACTCTCTCAACCTCATATGACCTACCCTCCAAACCAGGCAGCAACCTGATAATTCTCCTCTGCACTCTCTCCAATTCTTATAGTGAGGTGACCAGAACTGAACACAATATTCCAAATGTGGTCTCACCAACATCCGGTACAGTTGCAGCATAATCCCATGGCTCTTAAACTCAAACCCCCTGTTAATATTCATTATCCACTTGAAAGGCAACCTTCAAAGATCTGTGGATAGGAACCCCCAAGATCTCTCGGTTCCTCCACATTCCTCAGAACTCTACCATTACAGAATCTGCATCCAAGTTTGTCCTAAGAAAATGAATTATCTCAGACTTATCAGGGTTAACCTCCATCTGCCACTTTTTGTCCCATCTCTGTATCCTTTGAGTGTTTTTCTGGTTGGCAGTTGGTGACTAGTGGAGTGCCGCGGGGATCAATGCTGGGGCCTCAACTGTTCACCATTTACATAGACTCGCGGAATATGTTAATAATCAGGGTCTGTAATGTCTCGGATCTAGTGTTTGAGATCCTTAAGGGGGAGGGAACCAGTCTCAAGTCGTGGTTCAGGTAGGTACCCATGACATGGGTAAGGAAAAGGGACGCGGATATAAAACAGAAATTTAGGGAGTTAGGGTGGAAGCTTAGGGCTAAACAAACAGAGTAGTTATTCTGGTTTGTTACCTGTGCCACGGGATAGCATGGAGAAGAGTAGAGAGAGAGAACATTTAAACTCGTGGCAAAAGGGATGGTGCAGGAAGGAAGGGTTCAGATACTTGGACAATTGGGGCTCATTCTAGGGTAGGTGGGACCTCTACAAGAGGGATGGTTTGCACCTGAACCAGAGGGGAACTAATATGTTGTGGGGAAAATTTGCCAATGCTATTCGGGTGGTTTAAACTGATTCAGAAGGGAGATGGGAACCTGAATTGTAGCCCCAATGTACAGGAGGATGAGAAGGGGGAGGTCATGGATAAGGTTTCTAGGTCACAGCAGTGTATTGGCAGGCGGGAGGGTGGTTTTAAATGTGTATACTTTAATGTGAGGAGCATACGCAATAAGGTGGATGAACTTGCAGCCTGGATTGGTACCTGGGACTTCAATGTTGTGGCCATTTCAGAGACACGGATAGAGCAGGGACAGGAATGGATGTTGCAGGTTCTGGTGTTCAGATGTTTCAGTCAGATCAGAGAAGATGGTAGAAGAGGGGGAGGTGTGGCATTGTTAGTCAAAGACTGTATTACGGTGGCAGAAAGGACATTTGATGTGGACCTGTCTATTGAGGTAGTTTGGGCTGAGATTAGGAACAGGAAAGGCGAGGTCACCCTGTTGGGAGTTTTTTATAGGCCTCCAAAAAGTTCCAGGGATGTAGAAGAAAGGATTGCAAAGATGATCCTGGATAGGAGCAGAAGTAACAGGGTAGTTGTTATGGGGGACTTTAACTTTACAAATATCGATTGAAAGAACTGTAGTTCAAGCACGTTAGAGGGGTCAGTTTTTGTACAAAGTGTGCAGGAAGGTTTCCTGACTCAGTATGTAGATAGGCCAACTAGAGGTGAGGCTACATTGGATTTGGTTCTGGGTAATGAACCAGATCAGGTGTTAGACTTGGAGGTAGGTGAGCACTTTGGTGATAGTGACCACAATTTGGTTACGTTTACCTTAGTGATGGAAAGGGATAGACATATACCGAAGGGAAGAAGTTACAGCTGGGGGAAAGGTAATTATGAGGCTATTAGGTGAGATTTAGGATACATTGGGTGGAGTAGGAAACTGCAGGGGCTGGGAACACCTGAAATGTGGAACTTATTCAAGGAACAGCTACTGCGAGTCCTTGATAAATATGTACCTGTCAGGCAGGGAGGAAATGGTCGAGCGGGGGAACCATGGTGTATTAAGGAAGTTGAATCTCTGGTGAAGAGGAAGAAGGAGGCTTATGTAAAGATGAGACGTGAAGGCTGTTAGGGTACTGGAGAGTTATAAATTAACCAGGAGGGAGCTAAAGAGAGAGTTAAGAAGAGCTAGAAGAGGACATGAGAAGACTTTGGCAGATAGGATTAAGGAGAACTTTCTGTAAGTATGTCAAGATTAGGGCAAGATTAAGGCCAGTCAGAGACAGTAGTGGGAAGTTGTGTGTGGAGCCTGAAGAGATAGGAGAGGCACTGAATGAATATTTTTCGTCACTGTTCACGCAGGAAAAAGTCAGCGTAGTCGATGATAATACTGAGATACAGAGTTGTAGACTAGACGGGATTGAGGTACATAAGAAGGAGGTTTTGCAATTCATGAGAGTATGAAAATAGATAAGTCCCCTGGGCCAGATGGGATTTATCCTAGGATTCTCTGGGAGGCTAGGGAACAGATTGCAGAGCCTTTGGCTTTGATCTTCATGTCATTATTGGCTACAGGTGTGGTGCTGGTAGACTGGAGAATAGCAAATGTTGTCCCCTTGTTTAAGAAGGGGAGTAGAGACTATCTTGGGAATTATAGACTGGTGAGCCTTACTTCTGTTGTGGGTAAAGGTTTGGAAAGAATTATAAAGGATAGGATTTATAATCATCTAGAGAGAAATAAATTGATTACGGATAGTCAACCAGGTTTTGTGAAGGGTAGGTCGTGCCTCACAAACCTTATCGAGTTTTTTGAAAAGGTGACCAAAGAGGTAGATAAGGGTAAGGCAGTTGATGTAGTGTATATGGATTTTAGTAAAGCGTTTGATAAGGTTCCCCATGGTAGGCTACTGCAGAAAATACAGATGCATGGGATTGAGGGTGATTTAGCAATTTGGATTAGGAATTGGCTAGCTGATAGAAGACAGAGGGTGGTGGTTGATGGGATATATTCAACCTGGAGTTTAGTTACAAGTGGTGTACCTCAGGGATCTGTTTTGGGCCCACTGTTGTTTGTTATTTTTATAAATGACCTGGATGAGGGTATAGAGGAATGGGTTAGTAAATTTGCTGACGACACCAAAGTCGGAGGAGTTGTAGACAGTGAGAATGGATGTTACAGTTTGCAGAGGGACATAGATAAGCTGCAGAGCTGGGCCGAGAGTTTAATGTGGAAAAGTGTGAGGTGATTCACTTTGGAAGGAGTAACAGGAGTACAGAATATAAGGCTAATGGAAGGACTCTTAATAGTGTCGATGAGCAGAGAGATCCCTAAACCATGTAATCCTACTCCAGGGGTCCCAGCCCCTGCCACAAAAGCTCCCTACAAATATATTGATCCCAGTTCTGCCTGGGTGCAGCCTGTTGGGCAGTCCAGTTTGGGCTGGTCGCAGTACCACCAGAATCTGGATCAGTCCTGGATTAACCTGCTTCAGAAAAGCAGCCAGCATAATCAAGGAACCCATGCACCGCAGAAATACTTTCTTCCACCTTCTTCCATCAGGAAAAAGATACATAAGTTTGAGGACACGTTTTGTCTGTACAGCACACAAGTAACAATACTTTTTGCTGGATACTAATACATGTAACAATGACAAATCAAATCAAATTAGATTTTTGATTTATGTCTGTGCCCTTAACTATTGAATCCTCTATCATTACGGTCCTGCCATTTGTTTGCCTCCCAAAATTATAAGGAGAGGTTGGATAGACTGGGACTTTCTCTCTGGAGGGTAGAAGGCTGATGGATGATCTTATAGAGGCCTATAATAATAATGGTATAAATCAACTAGATAGTTAATACAAAGAACAAAGAACAAAACAGCATGGGAAACAGGCCCTTCGGCCCAACGAGCCCGCGCCACCACTCCAATGTTCCATTGAGGGCTTAGAGGAGTTCCACCTCTACCCGCGATTCCTGTCCATGGTTTAAAAACAAAATTTGAGACAATTTAGGGAAAATTTGTTTTGCCAATTAGCCTAAGAGCACATCTTTGGGATGTGGAGAAAACCCACGCAAGCACGGGGGGAATGCGCAAACTCCCACAGACACAGGCCCAAATCATGTGTCTGCACAGCACAGCGATAGTCACTGAGCTGTCGTGTTGCCCATCAAATGGTCCAGATCAAGCGTACACTAACGACGTGAAGCACTAGGAAACTCTCGTAAAAAATCCAAGAGCAGCCCTCTCTCGACCCTTGTTAGAACATAGAACATTACAGTGCAGAACAGGCCCTTCGGCCTTCGATGTTGCGCCGACCAATTATGAAAAAGCAATGACCCTCCAAACTAAACCATTCCCTTCTCTTCCATAAACTTATCAACTAACCTCTTAAACGCCACCAAACTTGGCGCATCTACAACTGCCGCAGGCAGGGCATTCCACTCCCTAACCATCCTCTGGGTAAAGAACCTACCTCTGATATCCGTCCTATAACTATCACCCCTTAATTTAAAGCTGTGTCCCCTCGTGCTAGCTTTCTCCATCCTAGGAAAAAGGCTATCACTGTCCACCCTATCTAAACCTCTAATCATCTTATATGTTTCGATAAGGTCTCCTCTTAGCCGCCTCCTTTCTAACGAAAACAACCTCAAATCCCTCAGCCTCTCCTCATAAGACATGCCCTCCATACCAGGCAACATCCTGGTAAACCTCCTCTGTACCCTCTCCAATGCCTCCAAATCTTTCTTATAATGTGGGGACCAGAACTGCACACAATACTCCAAGTGCGGCCGCACTAGAGTTTTGTACAGTTGCAACATGACGTTGCGGCTCCGAAATTCAATCCCTCTACCAATAAAAGCTAAGACTCCGTATGCCTTCTTAACAACCTTATCGACTTGACTGCCTTGTTATTCAACAAGGTGGACCAAAGCACCTGTAGGATAAAAACAAATACATCAATATCATCATCTAGTTACACACTTCTCAGGGACTCCCAAGGCTCATGATCACTATTTTAAATCAGTTTCCTATACCCCTCCATTCCCATTCTTTTCTCAAATACTTACTTACAAAATACCTTTTCTCAAAGATAGGGTAGTCTAAAACTAGAGGGTGTAGGTTTAAGGTGAGATGGGAGAGATACAAAAGAGGGGCAATTATTTTACACATGGTGAGCTGAGTGTCTGGAACGAGCTGCCTGAAGTAGGAGCAAAGGCAATTTTGTCTTTTAAAAAGCATTTAGGTAGTTACATGGATATAATGGGTAATTTTTTTCAGAGCGATAGGGCCGTAAGTGTAGCACTTAACCCATATGGCAATTGGGATTAGCTTAGGGGTTTTAAAAAAAAGGGTAGCACGGACAATTTGGCCTGAGGGAAATAGATTTCCCTGCTGTAAACCTCGCTGACTCTATGACATGGAAAGAGCAGTGGATTGGAATAAATTAGGCAGTTCTTTCCAAGAACTGATATATGCACAATTCAACAAGTGGCCCTCTGTGCTGTTCCCTGACATTTGACAGTGGGAGAGAGAAGACACCTTCCCCAGCGGGAAGGACTGGCTGCCTCAGACGCTGTGGATGGAAGGATGATGAAATGTTTACTGGAGGTCAGAGTAGAAATAAGCAACCAACAAGAGGACAGAAATTTAAAAAGGGTCAATAATTAAATACAAAAGAATTTTCTGTTTCCTCAAGAGACAAGTTTTGTATTTATTAATTATTCAACTAAACAATTCCTTTAGCAACCACATCAACAATAATAATTCTATTAAATTCAAATACACAATATCATGCGAAGGAAATAGCATTCTTTAATGCTAGTAACAATAACATTGGGCTGAATTTTCCTGTCCCTTTGAAGATTGATTGGGAGATGGGAGGAAGAGTGGGAATATAAGAAGAAATGGGGAAAGAAATGGCCAACTGAGGGTTTCTTCCTGCCCTACTAGTATTATGCCAATGTCTGGTGGGTTTATTGCAATGCAAAGTAAACTCTGGCAGTCTCCTAATTGGTTATATAGCAAGGGTCAATGGACACTCCCTGACCCTTGGCCTCCAACGTGCTAGTGGCCTTTCCAGTAGCAATGGCACTACCAGTGTATAGTAACCTCCTTTCAATTGCCAGTATCCTGCCATCAGGCCCTGGTTAGTCCCACCAAAGTTCACTATTCTTTGAGGGTGTCTCAGTGCAATGAGTGCTTCTGCCCAGAGCTGAATCCTTAGCAATAGCCAACACTGTTGGGTAGTGGCCATTGTCCAACCCAGCGGCAGTTTCTCAGTTGGCTGGTCCAGCTACCTGCCATCAAGGTTCCTGTTCCTCCACTGGAGTGGGGTCAGCTCCTATTTTCAATCTGAGCGTGGCACTTAACCTTCAGCCCATTAATTCTCCTACAACAATGAGGACAGGTATTTCAATATGATCCTTCAGTTAGAAATCTTGTTGGAGTCCTTGAGCTTTAAGAGCAACTAAAGCCAAGTGATTGGGAAGGGGTGGATTTCTTTAAAAAAAGACCAATAACTTGATTTTCCTGAGCAATAAAATATCCATTACCTTCCAGGTGCTTTGCTCTAATCGAAAAATAAATGGATGCAGCCACTTTACCCAAATCTGAGGGGAATTCTGGACGCAATAAAGATACTCATTTCTCTTATCCAAAAGGTGATGTTGGGAAATCCCACCTTGCAATGTTATTAAAAAGAGTCTTATTATTAAAAATATTACTTTCTCTAAAGAGAGCAAGCTAGATGAATTTAGATCATCCAATCCTGTGATTAACTAACCAATAAAATTTAACAGTCTTATGATAAGTTTGTGAATCAGGCTGAAAGTGTGTAGAAAGATCAAGTCAGAGCAAATACACAGCATGGAAACAGGCCTTTAGCCCAACTCATCCAAGCTGACCAGGTGTTCTGACCTGAACTAGTTCCATTTGCCTGCGTTTGGCTGAAAGATGTTTGAAATGCTGCTATTACGACTGGAAGTGGGAATTAACTCCATGGCAATCAGGGGCAAGATGCTGGTGCATCAATTTGCCAGTTGTAGTTTAACTCTGGGGCAGGATGTTCTCTGTAGTGTATAGAGCAACCACTCAGAGTGGTACCTAGCCCTAGAAACTGCAAGACTACGTCTCGGTCCATCTTGTGGATAATCCACACAGTGGTTGTCTTTCCGATATGACAAAGATTTTATTGCATTGTAGAGCTGGCCCTTACCAGGATATCTAATTGCCTCAGTTGTCTGCTTGGTGAATACCTGCATCACTTCCCTGATGGTAGGATTTCTCACACTCTCTTGACAATGCTTTCCTCCAGCCTCTCATCTTCCAGCTCATCTGCAAAGTGTTGTTAAGATTCAGCCCAGTGATTCAAATGGTCATACTATTTGAACTACATATTACAAAGGCTAATTGCTATGTGAGAGAATCAATTAAAGCTAATTTGCAAACTTAAAATTTGTCACAGAAGTACTGAAATTGGTGAATCATCGTTTTGGAAATGACCATCGTTTTGCTTAGCAGTGAATCTCCTGACGATGAGTGAGCCAGGAGCTTTGTCAATGTTCAGCAGATTTGCCATCATATTGATGCTGCAATTCTCAGCGATGGTTTAGACTTGCTGATCCTGAAATGGAGAAATAATTGGTCAAATTTTCAATAGGTCACAATTAAAGTCTGCTCACAATTCAGTGAAATGATACAAGTAAATTTGCTATCATAAGAGAAGGGCAGCCCTGAATACCCCTTGTTCCAAACCCACTGAAAATGCAATAAATTCTGCCTATTTTGCCCAGATTGTATCCTTCTCAAGCTGGAAGGTTGGTAGCCAATGATAAATAGAGAAAAGAAGGAACATTTTAATCCAAATGAACTCCAAGAATGTTGGAATGAGAATGTGTAAGATTTGATAATCTTGATAGGGTACATTTCTATCAATGTGAACATCCCTTCTCGAGAGTAGCATTTCAGTGGGAAAATAGAAAAGTGTTTTCAGCATTCTTCACTGACAATTTCACTAATAAACCCAGTTCTCTATAATTCATTTGTGGATAAGTATTCTTGGGCAAGCAGCATAATGGGACAATGGTTAGGATTGCTGCCTCACAGCGCCAGGGACCTGGGTTCAATTCCAGCCTTGAGTGACTGTGGAGTTTGCACGTTCTCCCTATATCTCTGTAAACCTCTGAGTTGCTTGGTTTCTTCCCACACTCCAAAAGATGTGCAAGTTGGGTAGATTGGCCATGTTCAATTGTCCTTAGTGTCCCAAAGTGTTTAGCTTAGGGGGATTAGCAGGGTAAATATATGGGGTTATAGAACATAGAACAGCCCCTTCAGCCTTTGATGTTGTGCCAACCAATTAACAAAAAGCAATGACCCTTTAACCTAAACCATTCCCTTTCCATCCATAAACTTATCTACTAACCTCTTAAACACCCCCAAACTTGGCGCATCTATAACTGCAGCAGGCAGGGCATTCCATACCCTATCCATAGGGACAGAGTCTGGATAAGATGTTCTGTCAGAAAGTCAGTGCACACACAATGGGTTAAATGGCCTGCTTGCATTGTAGGGATTGTATGATTCTATTATTTCAATGATTCTATGATGTTATGTGTATGTGTAATATAATATGTGTTCTTTGTTCTCTATGTGTCTGCGTGCATTTCCTCTGGATAGTCTATTTTCCTCCCACAGTCAGTGCAGGGTAGGAGTCCAAAGTTGTGTAGGTTAGAGAAATTAATGGAATAAATAAATGGGGCTATAGGGATAGGCTCTGGGTGGAATGGGGCTATAGGGATAGGCTCTGGGTGGAATGTTCTGTCAGAGCAAACTCACTGGGCCAAATGGCCTCTTCTTGCACTGCAGAAATTCTATAATCTATGGACTCTTAGCTCCAGTCACAGTTAGCAACATGTTTTTTCTCTTCATCACTTACAAGGATGTTCAGATTGAGAAATGGAATCATGTACTAGGTCTGATCATTCCTGGCATACCACACTCATGTGAACTCTGCATTCACAAGTAGCACTGGATTCAAAGAGCAAAGTCTTACGAGTAGCAATGTCATCTTTGAGCACATAACACAATGTCAGGAGTAGGGCTGAGTTGCTTGAGGTTTGAAAAGCTGGAGAGAAGCCACAGCTGCTGATGCATGAGCAAAAGAAACACATATTTCTCAAACTTACTAAAAGCTGCTGAAACAGTCACTGAAATCCACTGATAAGAAAAGATAAACAACAGCCAAAGTTGCAACAAAATCACTGAGTGAGTCAAAACTGTTAATTTTTCTCTCGCAGCTCCTATTGAAATGATACGTAGCAGAACTGGCAGGTTTTCCACTTGTAATGCCAAAACTATGAGATTGCAACAGATTGAATGAATGAGGCTGATATGGAGAACAATAGTTTTAAAACCTGCTGGGAGGCCCTGCTACAAAGGAGTACTGGGTCCAAGACAACAAACTGTATTCCACCCAAATTCTCTCTGAAAGACAGGAAAAACAGACAGCAGAAATCTTGAAAGCCTTGAAACATGCTTTGAACTTTAGCTGAATGGAACTTTCATACAGTCTGGGTGGTTTCTCAACGGCCCGGCTGCTACCTGCAGCTTTGTTTGTACTGCAGAGCAATTCACCCATTGGCCTGATGTCATCACTCGCAGGCCATGCCACCAGGGAACCTGCTATGGGGGAGCCAATAGGAAGGGCCAGAAAATTTGGCCCAATGCATTCAACACTAGGTGTGAAATTTTCCCATCCAATCACAAGGTCTGTTGATGTTGGTGGGATTTTCTGGCAAATGTGGCTGGAAAATCCTATCCTGGGATTTGATATATTGATGATCTGTAACTGCACAAAAAAGTTTACAGAATCCTCTGAATTTGGACAATTAAAAGATGATCTCATGGAATCATAGCATCTCTACAGTGCAGAAGGAAGCCATTCAGCCCATTGAGTCTGCACTGACAACAATCCCTGTAACCCTGCTAATCCCCCTGACACTAAGGGCAAGTTATCACAGGAAATCTGCCTAATCCACACATCTTTGGACTATGGGGAGAAAGCTGGTGCATCTGGAGGAAACTCACACAGACAAGGGGAGAATGTGCAAAGTTCACACAAACAGTGACTTGAGGCCGGAATTGACCCTGGGATTCCCAGCATTGTGAAACAGCTGTGCTAACTATTGTGCCGTCATTATTGGATTGTTCTAGACATAACAGACTCTGTTATGAGAATAAGTATACAGAGAGAAGAGAAACTTACAAGAAAGTGAAAGGCATCAGATAAAGCATATCTATGTCAGAACAGATCAGGAAATACATTACACAAGGCTTAAAGAGCAGAATTATTTTGGACCAAAGGCCAATACTGTAGAGGACGTCACACAAAGGAAACAAAGGGATGGCACAGTGCCAAAGTAATTAGCATTGCTGCCTCACAGTGCCAGGGGCTTAGCTTCAATTCCAGCTTGTTACTGATTACTGAGGTGGTTTTATGATAGGCTGCAGGCTTTGAAGGGTCAAACAAACAGCTTTTTTGAAAAGACGTTAACACTACAAGCTACTGAGATAGACTAGCTGGGTGTCCAAACATCCAGGATATAGATCAGTGGAGACTTGGGCAGAGAGATGGCAGATGGAGTTTAATCTGGACAAATGTGAAGTAATGCATTTTAGAAGGTCTAATACAGATAGGAAATATACAGTAAATGGCAGAGTATTGATAGGCAAAGAGATCTGGATGTACAGGTACACAGGGCCACTGAAAGTGGCAAATGCAGGTGGAGAAGGTAATCAAGAAGGTATGTGGCATGCTTGCTTTCATCAACAGAGGTCCTGAGTTTAAAAATGGGCAAATCATGTGGCAGCTTTATAGAACCTTAGTTAAGGCCACCTGTCTACTGGATAGCATAAAAAGAAAGTAATAGGAGCCAATTCCACCATCAATGGATCAGATCTAAACTCTGCAGTCCTGCCACATTCAGCCATGGATGTTGATGGATAAGTAAACAACTCACAGGAAGAAGCAGTTCCACAAATATCCCCATACAAAACGATGGAGGAGCCCAACACATTAGTGCAAAAAAAAGGCTGAATTCATAGTCAGAAGTGCTGGTTGGATGATCCATCTTGGTCTCCTCTGGAGATCCCCAGCTCAGTATTAACCACATATCACGTGATATCAAGAATGCTGAAGTCACTGGATACTGCAAAGGCAATGGGCCCTGATAATATTCCGGCAATAGCACTGAAGACTTGTGCTCCAGAACTTGCTGCTCCCCTAGCCAAGCTCTTCCAGTACAGTTAGAACACTGGTATCTATCCAACAATGTGGAAAAAGCAGACAAATCCAACCCAGCTAGTTACTGCCCAATCAGTCGTCTCGATCATCCATAAATTGATGGGAGGGGTCATCAACAGTGCTGTCAAATGGCACTAACTCAGCAATAACCTGCTTTGTGATGCTCAGTTTGGGTTTCACCAGGGTCACTCAGCTCCTGACCTCATTATAGCCTTGGCTCAATGGACAAAAGAGTTGAATTCCAGAGGTGAGTGAGAGTGACAGCCCTTGACATCAAGACACCATTTGACTGAGTGCAGCATTAACGGCAAAACTGGAGTCAATGGGAACCCAGGGAAAACCTCTGTTGACTGGAGTCATACCTGGCACAAAGAACGATTGTTGTGGTGGCGGGAGATCAATCATCTCAGCTCCAGGACATCACTGCAGGAATTTCTCAGAGTAGTGTCCTGGGCCCAACCAACTTCAGCTGCTTCTTCAATGATCTCCCTTCCACCATAAGGTTGAAGTGGGAATGTTCGCTGATGACCACACATCGTGCAACACTGTTATAATCCTCCGGATGTACATTGGGAATCCCTGTGGGTCTCATGGAATAGGAGTTCCCATGGTAATAGATGTCTCCTGAGCCCTTGATAAGGTGGACCCCTGAGCAGGTTGAATGCACTACTATCCTCGATGGGACAGATGTGTCCACAACACATGTTATGGTTTAACTTTTGATTTAAGAATAAAACCTGGTGCCTGAGTTATTATAGGTACCATTTATGACTCTTCAGATACTGAAGCATTCCAAAGATGTGCAGGTTAGATTGATTGGCCATGGTAAGTTTCCTGTTAGTGTCAGGGTATAAATATGTGGTTATGGGATTGGAAGGGGTTTTTGTTGGTGCAAGCTTAATGGACTGAATAGCCTCCTTCTGCACTGTAGAGATTCTATTATTCCAGGCCCAAATGCTGCAAGACCTGGACAATATCAAAGCTTTGGCTGACGAGTGGCAATTAACATTCATGCCACACAGTGGTAGGGGAACTATTAGATAAACTTCTGAAGGACAGCATCTATCTTGGAAAGACAAAGCTTGATCAGAAATAGTACGGCTTTGTCACAGAGAGGTCATGCCTAATGAATTTTTTGAGAAGGCGATCAGGCATATAGATGAGAGTGGTGCAGTCAATGTAATTTATATGAAATTCTTTGACAACTTCACATGGATTTATTAAAATGGATTCAAAATTGGCTCAATCGTAGGAGACAAAGGGTGATAACAGAAGGCTGCTTTAGTGACGAGAAGCCAGTATCCACAGGGATTTGTGTTGGACCTCCTATTATTCTTCATTTATATAAATGACAGTGACCATATAGGGGGTAGGATTACCGGAAGGGCATGTTAGGAGGCTGCTATCTGTGTCTTTATCAATCAAGTTACAGATTACAAAAGCAGGGAAGCCGTGTTGGATAAAAGCAAATTGCTGAGGATGTTGGAATCTTGTGTGGATTGAACACATTCAGCCTGCGTACAATCAGGAGACCCTGACCTTCTGGTTGCTGCCATTTTAACACACAATCCTGCTCCCACGCCCACATGTCTGTCCTTGGCTTGCTGCAATATTCCAGTGAAATTCAACACAAACCGGAGAAACAGCATCTCATCTTCCAGCCGGGCACTTTACAGCTTTCTGGTCTCAGCATTGAATTCAACAACTTCAGATGATTACCTCTGTCCCACCTAGATCCCGTTGTTTCCATTTTATTTAATTTTTTACTGTTTTCTACCTTTTATTTCTTCATTGTCTTTATTTTTCTTCCCCCATACTCTTTCCCCTACTTTATTCCCCCTTCCCTTACTTTTTCTCCCTCTTTGCTTCCCCTCTCTTCCTTTTACTAATTTTACCTCTTTTCTCCACCCATTTCTCCACCCCCCCACCCTGCCTTCTGTCACTGCTCACCCTCTGATTTTAGCTTCTCTGCCGTTTGGCCATTCACACCCTTTCTTCTCTCTATGGGCTGCCATTAGCAGCCTTTCCCTGGGTTTTGTATGGCAATGACTCATCTTTCATTCCCTTACCATGCAGTGTCAATACCTCCCACTTTCTATGCATTTCAGTTTTGACAAAGGATCATCTGGATTTGAAACAACAGCTTTTTCTCTCCTCATAGGTGCTGTCAGGCCTGCTGAGATTTTCCAGCATTTTCTCTTTTGGAGTCATGTTGGAGTTATATAGAAGTTTAGAGAGGCACAGTTAGAATACTGTGTGCAGTTCTGGTCATCTCATTATTAGAAGGATGTGATTGCACTGAGGAGGGGCTGCAGAGGAGATTCACCAGGATGCTGCCTGGGATGGAACATTTAATTTACAAAGAGAGGTTGGATAGGCTTGGATTGTTTTTGTTGGAGCAGAGAAGACTGAGGAGCGATCTGATGGAGGTGTACAAGATTATGAGAGATATGGACAGAGTGGATAAGGAACAGCTGATCTGCATAGTTGAAGAATTAGTCACGAGGAGACAAAGATAAAGGGTTGGAGGTTTGGGGGGATGTGAGGAAAAGCTTTTTTATCCAGAATTGTGGAATGTGCTGCCTCAGAGGGTCGTAGAGGCAGGTTGCCTGACATCCTTTAAAAAGAATTTGGATGAGCATCATAACATTCAGAGATATGGGACAAGTGCTGGCAGGTGGGATTAGGAGGGAGTTTAGGTGTTTCTAATGTGTTGGTGCAGGCTCGATAGAGTCATAGAGCCATTGAATCATACAGATGGGAAACAGGCCCTTTGGCCCAACTTGTCCAGATCAACTTTTTTCTTTAAATCGCTAGACTAGTCCCAACTTCCCACATTTAGCCCATGTACCTCTATATCCATCTTACCCAAGTAACTGTTGACATGCTTTTTAGAAGACAAAATTGTACTCTCTTCTACTACGGCCTCTGGCAGCTCATTCCATCCTCT
The DNA here is from genome assembly GCA_024679065.1 of Sphyrna mokarran. NCBI lineage: Eukaryota > Metazoa > Chordata > Chondrichthyes > Carcharhiniformes > Carcharhinidae > Sphyrna > Sphyrna mokarran. The sequence goes on along the minus strand of JAGIQG010000029.1, from coordinate 235,097 downwards.
GAGTGAAACAAAATACATCCTTAGACCCTTTTGTATCCCTCCCCTCTCACCTTAAAACTATTCCCTCTAGTTTTAGACTCCCTTACCTTTGGGAAAATATTTGGCTGATCTATGCCTTCATTATTTTATAGAGCTCTATAAGATCACTCTTATAGAGTGCCCTGCCTGCTGCAGTTGTAGATGAGCCAAGTTTGGGGGCGTTTAAGAGGACCGTGGATAGGTTTATGGATGAAAAGGGAATGGTTTAGGTTAGAGAGTCATTGCTTTTTCTTAATTGGTCGGTGCAACATGGAAGGCCGAAGGGCCTGTTCTGCACTGTAATGTTCTATGTTCACTCCCAAGTCACCTGCAGTTCAGGGAAAAAGTCCCAGTCTATTCAGACTCTCCTCATAGTTCAAACCATCAAGTCCTGGTAGCATCCTAGTAAATTTTTTCTGCACTTTTTCTCATTTAATAATATCCCTTTCATAATAGGGTGACCAGAACAGTATACAATATATTGAGTGTGGCTTTACCAATGTCTTATAAACTTCAACAAGACATTCCAACTCCCATTTTTCATTGTTCTGACCAATGAAACCAATGATGCCAAACACTTTTTTCGCCACTCTGTCCACCTGTGACTCCACTTTCAAGGAGCTATGAACCTGTACCCCTACATCTCTTTATTCTATAACTCTCCCCAATGCCCTACCATTAACTGAGTGAGTCCTGCCCTGATCCAATCTATCAAAATGCATCACCTCACATTTATATAAACTCTATCTACCATTTATCAGCCAATTGATCAAGATCCCATTACAATCTTAGATAACCTTCTTTAGTGTCCACTATGCCACCAGTCTTGATGTCATCTGCAAATTTACAACCACACCTCCTAAATTCTCATCCAAACCATTAATATAAATGACAAATAACAGTGGACTCTGAATCAAACAATGAGGCACACCACTAGAAAAAGGCCTCCAGTTTGAAAAACAACCCTCTACAAGGACCTTCTATCTTCTGTCAGCAAGCTAATTTTGCGTCCTCACCCTCGATTTCGTCAGATTTAACCTTGGGCAACTAGTTGCCATATGATAGGCCTTATCAAAGGCCTTGCTAAAGTCCCTGTAGACATGTGACTGTTCTGCACGGTATGATTCTATGACTAATATCATGAAGATGAGGAGAGGTGCTGATACACATTCATGTGAGCCAATGAACAATTCACAGAATCACAGTTTTTACAGTGCAGTTGGATGCAATTTGGCTCAACAAGTTTGCACTGGCTCTCTGAAAAAACATTTTACTTAATCCCAACCCCCTTACCTTATATCCAAAACAAAATTACACAGTTCAGAAGACGCCCTTCAGCCCATCAAGGCTGCACTAACTCATGAGTAACACGTGACCTGTCTATGAAATCCCATTTACCAGCACTTGGCCCATAGCCCTGAATGTTATGACGTGGTAAGTGCCCAACCAGATACTTTTTAAAGGATGTGAAGCAACCCACTTCCACCATCCTCCCAGACTGTCATCAACCTATGGGTAAAAAGATTTTTCTTCACGTCCCTCTTAAACCTCCAGCTCCTCACCTTGAACTTATGTCCTCTCATGACTAATCCTTCCAGTAAACAGAGTAGCTGCATCTTATCCACTCAGTTCTTCACAATCTTGTGCTTATTTGGCCAAACATGAACAATGAAATCAGCAGTATGGTGGCACAGTAGTGAGCACTGTTGCCTCACAACACCAAGGACCTGGGTCCAATATCGGCATCAGATAACTGTCTGTGTGGAGTATGCATGGGTTTCCTCTGAGTGCTCTGGTTTTCTCCCACAGTCCAAAGACGTGCAAGTTAGGTTGATTGGCCATGCTCAATTGCTCCTTTGTGCTGGGGTACGAGCAGGATAAATACATGGATTATGGGGAAAGGGTCTGGGTAAGATTGTTGTCAGTGCAGACTCAATGGGTTGAGTGGCCTCCTACTGCACAGTAGGGATTCTATGGACAATAAAATTAAGGACCACATTAATCAGCATGGTACTTGTCATGTCATAAACAAGTTAATGAATAAAGAATGATTCATGACAACACAGACAGGACATGGATGAAGTTGAGATTAGGCTTCTTTGCTCCAGCAGGACTGAATGAATCTTGTTACCATAGACAATTAGTTTAACTAATGAGAGAAAGATGAGCAGACTTCAATGATTGCTGATGAGATAGTCAGATCCCTGAAACTTCAATTGTTAAGACAGTCCAGAGATTATGATGACTGATAATGCTGCTCAGATTGTGAATGAAGAATACAGATTGAATCCAGAATGAAGAATTCATAAAGGATGGAAATTCAACATTATACATCATCTCCAACAACTTCAACATCAGACATCATCTGTTCCCAATCTAACAAAAAGTCTCTGGTGGCAGTGAAAGAGCAAATCTGAGGCAATCCTTGAGTGGAGAAATAACATTGGCTAAAGGTCTGGGAAGAAATCCAGTTCAAAGATTAACATTACACTGCACACAAACTACTTTTCTAATGGCCACAAAACGTTTGAAACTACAAGTAATAACAGGCATTAGTGAAAATATCAAGATGAAGTGACAGAAACAAATTTCCTTTTCACAATGTAACATTCTCACATTGTTAGAGCTGGTCAGGATATAAACCTTCAATGCTCTCCATGGGATTCAACTTGGGATATGTATAGTGCAGATTGGGAAGCGAACCATGGCCAAACCATGGCTTGCAGGGAAATTAATAACAGTATTAGATTCAAACAGGAAGCATATAAATCAGCAAGAGAAAGCTCTAGACCTGAGGATTGGAAGCAATTTAAAATTCAGCAAAGGAGGACTAAAGAAGGGAAAAATAGAGTATGAAAGAAAGATAGTGGAAAACATTAAAACTGGCTGTAAACGTTTCTATAGCTATGTGAAGAGAAAAAGGTTAACATGGCAGATGAACTCAGGGCATTGATAGGTAGGTGGGACTGGGATATTATAGCAATTACTGAAACATGGCTAAGGGAGGGACAGGATTGGCAGCTCAATGTTCCAGCGCAAATAGAACAGCAAGTAAGAGAGGAGGAGTTGCACTTTTGATTAGGGCAAACATCACAGTCGTACTGAGAGGGGATATATCTGAGGGTTCGTCCACTGAGTCTATATGGGTAAAACTGAGAAATAAGAAAGGGAAAATCACTTTGATAGGGTTGTTCTATTGACCCCCAAATGGTTAGCGGGAAATTGAAGAACAAATATGTAAGGAGATTACAGATAGCTCAAGAAAAATAGGATGGTAATAGTTGGAGATTTTAATTTTCCCAACATTGACTGGGACAGCCATAGTATTAGAGAATTGAATGGAGAGAAATTTGTTGAATATATTCAGGAAAAATGTCTCATTCAGTATATAGGTGGCCCAACTAGAGAGGGGGCAAAACTTGACCTCCTCTTCAGAAATAAGGAAGGGCAGGTGACAGAAGGGTTAGTAAGGGATCACTTTGGAACCAGTGACTATAACTCAGGATTGGACCATAACTAGGTAAGACCACGATTTAAAGAAAGAGGTAGAGAAGAGATGGAGAAAATGGAGACCAAGGAGACTAGTGTCGGTACTGGGGAAGTTGCTATAACACATTATTGATGATTTCATATCTCGGCTTTTGGAAATCAGACAAAGCCAGCATGAACTCATATCATGCTTGTGAATATATTGGAATTTCTCGAGGAATCAAACTAGTAGAAAAGTTAATTGAGGAGAACCAATAGATGTGGTTTATTTAAACTTTCAGAAGGCTTTTGTCATCTACACCAATACATATGGAACACCTGACCACCCACTTGATCCCACTTATCCACAGTCTCATAGCTCTGAATGCTATGATGTGCCAAGTGCTCGTCCAGATAGTTTTTAAAGGATGTGATGCTACCCATCTCTACCACCCTCATAGGCAGACCATTCCAGACTGTCAACACCCTCTGGGTAAAAGACTTTTTCCTCTTCTAAATCCCGAACCTATGTCCCCTTGTGACTGATCCTTCAAATAAGGGGAACAGCTGCTCCTTATCCACTTTGTCTATCTCCCTCATAACCTGACCTGCCTCAATCAAGTTGCCCCCTCAACCTTCTTTGCACTAAAGAAAACAATCCAAGGTTATCTAGTCCTTCCTTATACCTCAAATGTTTCATCCTATGCAGCATCCTGGTTAATCCCTCTCCATTGCAATCACATCCTTCCAAAAACATGGTGACCATAACGGCACACAGTACTCTAGCTGTGGCCTCACCAAAGATCTATACAACTCCAACATGACCTCCCTGCTTTTGTAATTTATGCCTCTATTGATAAAGACAAGCATTCATGTTCCTTTTTCACCATGCTAAGTGATGCATTTCGGGAGAAAGAATGTAGAGGGGGAGGTATATGATAAAGGGTAGACCTATTCAGAGTATAGAAACGCAGAGGGACCTGGGGGTGCAGGTGGCAGAGCAAGTGGAGAAGGTTGTGAAGAAAGCATATAGTATGTTAGCCTTTATAGGAAGGGGTATAGAGTACAAGAGCTGGCCTTTAATGTTGCAGTTGTATAAAACGTTGGTTACACCTCAGTTGGAATACTGCGTCCAGTTCTGGTCGCCTTACTACCAGAAGGACGTGGAGACTCTGGAGAGAGCGCAGGGGAGGTTTACCAGGATGCTGCCTGGTATGGAAGGTCTGAGTTATGAGGAGAGGTTAGGCAAATTGGGACTGTTTTCCTTAGTAAGACATAGACTTAGAGGAGATCTAATAGAGGTTTACAAGATTATAAGGGGTATAGATAGAGTAAACAGGGTTAAGCTTTTTCGTAGGATGGACTCGAATAGCACGAGGGGTCACGGGCTTAGGGTGAGGGGGAGGGTAAGGTATAATTTGGATGCTAGAGGGAGTTTTTCACACAGAGGGTGGTGGGGGTATGGAATGCGCTGCCAAGTAAAGTGTTGGAGGCAGGTAGTCTGGAGTTAGTTAAGAAACACTTAGATGGGCACATGAACAGAATGGGAATGGAGGGGTATAGAAAACTGATTTAAAATAGGGCTCATGAGCTTTGGGAGTCCCTGGGAAGTGTGTAAATAGATGATGATATTGATGTACTTGTTTTTATCCTACAGGTGCTTTGGTCTGCCTTGTTCTCTAACAAGGGGCATACACGCGATGGGTCGTGAGGGGGCTGCTCTTGGATTTTTTTCGAGTATCCTAATGCTTCACGTCGTTAGTGTACGCTTGACCTGGACCATTTGACGGGCAACACGACAGCTCAGTGACTATCGCTGTGCTGTGCAGATACATGGATTTGGGCCTGTGTCTGTGGGAGTTTGCGCATTCTCCCCGTGCTTGCGTTGGTTTTCTCCGGGTGCTCCGGTTTCCTCCCACATCCCAAAGATGTGCTCTTAGGCTAATTGGCAAAAGAAATTCTCCCTAAATTGTCTCTAATTTGGTTTTTAATCATATATATATGATCTATAACAGGGATCATGGGTAGAGGTGGGAACATTGGGGTGGCGACGCGGGCTCGTTGGGCCGAAGGGCCTGTTTCCTGTGCTGTTTTGTTCTTTGTTCTTTGTTCATACTGCTAACTCCCGTTCAGAGATGTGTGGACAAACTCACCAAACCTCCACCTTAAACGTGTTCAGTGGCCTCAGCTCCACCACCTTCTGGGGTAGAGAGTTGAACGACCCTTTGAGGAAAAAAATCCAAATATTTGTCTCAAAAGAACGAGCCCTAATTTTAGAACAGCATATCCTAGTTCTGGACTCACCCACAAGAGGAAACATCTCTTTCATGTCCACCTTGGCAAATTATGTTGCAACTACATAAAACCTTGGTTAGCCTGTACTTGGAGTATTGCGTGGAGTTCTGGTCACTTCACTACCAGAAGGACATGGAAGCTTTGGAGAGAGTACAAATGGAGATGGTTCACCAGGATGTTGCCTGGATCAAGGCTATGAAGAGACTGCCAGGAGAATAAATTAGAATTGTTTTCATTGGAAACCTGATATATGTCTACAAAACTACAAAAAGGCAAGGTGGATAGTCAACGCTTTTTCGCAGGATGGAAGTGTTAATTACAAGGCGACACAAGTTCAAGGTGAGAAGGTAATCGTTTAAGGGAAGTCATTATGCAGAAAGTGGTGGGTGTCTGGAAGACATTGCCTGAGGATGTAGTAGAAGCAGACACATTAGCAACATTTAAGAGGCATTTAAGAGATATGAATAAGGAGGGAATAGAGGGATACTGGCCAAGAAAGGTAGAAACTTTTTATTTTAGTTTAGTATGGCATCGTGATTAGCACAGGCTTGAAGGCCGAAAGGCCAGTTCCTGTGCTGTATTTTTCTTTATATTTTGTTCACCTTGTCAATTCTTTCCAGGTTTTTATTGACTTCAATCAAATCACTTCTCACTCTTCTATACTCCAGTAGAAACAAACATAGAACACTACAGCACAAACAGGCCCTTCGGCCCACAAGTTGTGCCGATCATTTCATTACCTACTAGGCCATAGAACTATCTGTAACTCCCAATCCCATTAAAGTTTAATCCCATTAAATTCCCATGTACTCATCCAGAAGTCTTTTAAAAGACCCCAGCGAGTTCGCCTCGACCACCACCGACAGCAGCCGATTCCATTCACTCACCACCCTCTGAGTGAAAAACTTTCCCCTAACATCCCCTCTGTACTTGCTTCCCTGCACCTTAAATCTGTGCCCTCTCGTCGCGACCATTTCAGCCCTGGGAAATAGTCTCTGAGAGTCCACCCTATCTATTCCTCTCAACATTTTGTAAACCTCTATCAGGTCGCCTCTCAACCTACGTCTCTCCAGTGAGAAGAGTCCCAGCTCCCTCAACCTATTTTCATAAGGCCTGCCTCCCAATCCAGGCAGCATCCTTGTAAATCTCCTCTGCACCCTCTTAATAGCTTCCACCTCCTTCCTATAGTGAGGCGACCAGAACTGCGCACAGTACTCCAAGTGGGGTCTGACAAGGGTCTTATAAAGTTGCAGCATTACCTCCCGACTCCTAAACTCAATTCCTCTATTAATGAAGGCCAATACACCATATGCCTTCTTGACCACATCCTCCACTTGTGGGGCAGATTTAAGAGTCCTATGGACCTGGACCCCAAGATCCTTCTGCTCCTCAACACTGCCAAGACTCCTACCCTTGATATTATACTGCTTCATCCCATTGGTCCTGCCAAAATGGACCACCACACATTTATCCGCGTTGAAGTCCATCTGCCACTTCTCCGCCCAGTTTTGCATCCTATCTATGTCTCGCTGCAACTTCAGACATCCCTCCAGACTATCCACAACACCACCAACCTTCGTATCGCCGGTGAACTTTCTAACCCATCCCTCCACTTCCTCATCCAGGTCATTTATAAAAATGACAAACAGCAAGGGCCTAGAACAGATCCCTGGGGCACTCCACTGGTGACTGACCTCAGAAAAAGACCCATCAAAGCCCCTTGGATCCCATGCCCTCTCACCTTCTCAAGCAGTCTTGCATGGGGAACCTTATCAAACACCTTGCTGAAATCCATATAAACTACGTCCACTGCTCTTCCTTTGTCAATGTGTTCAGTCACATTTTCAAAGAACTCAACTAGGCTCGTAAGGCACGACCTGCCCTTAACAAAGCCGTTTCAGCCTTTCTTTGTAAGGCAACCTTCCAGGTATCAATCCAGTAAATCTCCCCTGAACCACTTCATGTGCTTCATTCAATAAGGATATCAAAACTATACACAGTATTCAAGATGTGGTCTCACAAATGTCATGTAATACATTCACTTTGCTATACTTTGTCTCTGTCTTTCCAATGAAAACAATCCTCAATTATTCAACCTCTCCAATGCCTTGAGACCTGTGTACTAACATTGTGTGACTGATAGACAAAAACACCTCGATATTTTTCATCTTGGTGTTCTGCAGTCATTCTCCATTTAAGTAAATAGTAGAAGCTGTTCGCAATGCACTTTGATTGTCTAGACATGAATGATAAGTAAGTTTGTAGATGACTTAGAATGACTTAGAATCTCTACAGTATAGAAAGAGGCCATTCGGCCCATTGAGTCTGCACCAACCACAAACACATCCAGGAACTACACCCCTATCCCTATATATTTACCCATGAGTTTCTCTAACCTATGCATTTCAGAACACTAAGGGCAATTTTAGAATTGCCAATCAACCTAACCCACACATCTTTGAACTGTGGGAGGAAACCAGAGCACCCAGAGGAAACCCACGCAGACACGAGGAGAACATTCAAACTCCACACACTCAGTGAGCCAAGCTGGGAATCGAACCCAGATCCCTGGAGCTGTGAAGCAGCAGTGCTAATCACTGTGCTACAAAAAACATAAGAAATAGGAGCAAGAATAGGCCATCTAGCCCAACGAGTCTGCCCTGCCATTCAATAAGATCATGGATGATCTGAAGTGGATCAGTTCCACTTTTCTGCTTTCTCCCCATAACCCTTAATTCCTTTGTCTATCTGTGACTTAAATATATTCAGCGAGGTAGCCTCCACCACTTCAATGGGCGGAGAATTCGAGAGATTCACCACACTCTGAGTGAAGAAGTTCCTCCTCAACTCTAAACTGCCCCTCCTCCCTTATTTTGAGGCTGTGCCCTCTAGTTCTGGTTTCCTTTCTAAGAGGAAAGAATCTCTCTACCTCTACCCTATCTAGCCTCTTCATTATCTTGCAAGCCTCAGCCTTCTAAACTCCAACGAGTACAGGCCCAGTCTATTCAATCTCTCCTCATAAGCTAACTCCCTCATCTCCAGTATCAGCCTGGTGAACCTTCTCTGTACTCCCTCCAAGGCCAATATATCCTTCCACAAACTGCACACAGTACTCCAGTTGTGGCCTCACCAGTGCCCTGTACAGTTGCAGCAAGACCTCCCTGCTTTTACATTCTATCCCCCCTCGCTACAAAAGCCAACATTCCATTCGCCTTCTTGATCGCCTGCTGCACCTGCAGACTAAGTCTTTGTGATTCGTGTATAAGGACCCCCCAGGTCCCTCTGCATGCAGCATGCTGCAGCTTTTCGCCCTTTAAATAATATTCCCTCCTGCTATTATTTCTACCAAAGTGGATAACCTCACATTTGTTAACATTCTACTCCATCTGCCAGGTCCTCACTACTCACTCAGCCTATCCAGATCTCTCTGCAGACTTTCTGCAATTTGCTTTTCCACTCATCTTCGTGTCATCAGCAAATCCTCCAGATCGTCTATGTAAATGGTAAACAGGTGAGACCCCAGCACCGTTCCCTGAGGCACTCCACGAGTCACCAACTGCCAACCAGAAGAGCATCTGTGCTACCCAAAATGACAAGAAAATTATTGGAATGTTCAATAGCAAGGAGATTACAGGATGGTATGGACAGGCTGGTCAAACAGACAGGACAGTGGCAAATGAAATAGAACCCTGCAACTTGTGAAGTTTTGAGTTGTGATGTTTGAGTTATAAGCAGAGGCTGGACAGACTAGGAGTTTTTTCTCTGGAGCTCTGGCTTAGAGCTGATCTTAGAGGTTATAAAATAATGAAGGGTATAGATCAGCTAGATAGTTAATACCTTTTTCCAAAGGTCGGGGAGTCAAAAGTAGAGGGCATAGGTTTAAGGTGAGAGGGGAGAGATACACAGAGGCAATTTTTTCATAGAGAGGGTAGTGTCTGGAAAAGCTACCAGAAATAGTAGCAAAGGTGAGTATAATTTTGTCTTTTAAAAACAAAAGGGGTGGTATGAACAAGTTGGAATGAAGGGCCTGTTTCAATGCTGTAAAACCTCTAAGACTGTCTGACTTTAAGACCAGAGGGGATCTTGGGGAGCATGGCCATAGATTCCTGCAGGCAGCAGGACAGGTAGACAATGTTGTTTGTAAAGTGTGTACTGGATGGGTCATTGGAACAGTATGTGGCTAGCCCGACTCGAGAGGGGGCTGTACTGGATTTAGTTCTGGGAAATGAGCCTGGTCAGATGGTTGAGGTTACAGTAGGGGAACATGTGGCTAACAGTGACCACAATTCAGTCTACTTTAGGATACAAATGGAAAAAGATGAGTGCTGTCCAAAGGGGAGGGTGCTAAATTGGGGGAAGGCGGATTAGGCAGGAACTTATAGGTAATGATTGGGAGAGGTTGTTTGAGGGTAAGTCCACGTTTGACATGCGGGAGTTTTTTAAGGGACGACTGAAAAGGGTGCAGGAAAGACGTGTGCCAGTTAAGAGGAAGAATGGGAAAGGTAGGATTAGAGAGCCGTGGATAACCAGGGATATTGAGGACTTGGTTAGGAAGAAAAGAGAGGCTTATGTTAGGTCGAAGCAACTGGGAACCGAGACAGCATTGGAGGAATATAGAGAGAGTAGGAGGGAGCTCAAACGGAGAGTTATAAGGGCAAAAAGTGGCATGAAATGATTTTGGCGAATAGGATTAAGGAAAATCCAAAGGCTTATGTTAGGAATAAAAGGATGATTAGAGGGAAAATTGGTCCTCTTAGGGACAGAGGAGGGGAATTATGCTTAGAGTCCGAGGTAATGGGGGAGATCCTGAATGAATACTTTGCGTCAGTATTCACAAAGGAGAGGGGCTTGTTGTCAGGTACTGTCCTGGAGGGACTTGTAGACCCGTTAGAGGAAATATCTATTACGAGGGAGGAGGTTTTAGGGTTTTTAGGTAGTATTAAAACTGATAAATCTCCAGGGCCTGATGGCATTTATCCTAGGCTGCTTAGGGAGACGAGAGATGAAATTGCTGGGCCTCTGACACAATCTTTGTCTCTTCTTTGGACACAGCTGAGGTCCCAGAGGATTGGAGGATAGCGAATGTAGTACCATTGTTTAAAAAGGGTAGTAGGCTGGTGAGCTTGACGTCAGTGAGAGGGAAGTTGTTGGAAAGGATTCTTAGGGATAGGATGTATAAGCATTTAGAGTGTGGCAATTTGATTAGTGATAGGCAACATGGCTTTGTAAAGGGGAGGTCGTGCCTTACGAATCTGGTAGAATTTTTTGAGGAGGTGACAAAAACGGTCGACGAAGGACGAGTTGTGGATGTCGTCTATATGGCTTTCAGTAAGGCTTTTGACAAAGCCCCTCATGGGAGGTTAGTTGAAAAGGTTAAGGCTCATGGGATACAAGGACAGGTGTCCAGATGGATTGAGAACTGGCTTGGTAACAGGAGACAGAGAATAGTAGTGGAAGGATCCTTTTCTAGCTGGAGGTCGGTCACTAGTGGTGTGCCGCAGGGCTCAGTGCTGGGACCTTTGTTATTTGTAATATATATAAATGACTTGGTAGGGGGAGTAAGTGGAGAGATCAGCAAGTTTTCAGACGATACAAAGATGGCTGGACTTGCAGATAGTGAGGAGCATTGTCAGGCGATACAGCAGGACATAGATAGGCTGGTAAATTAGGCAGAGAAATGGCAGATGAAGTTTAATCCAGATAAATGCAAGGTGATGCATTTTGGAAGAAATAATGTAGGGGGGAGGTATATGATGAAGGGTAGACGTATTAAGAGTATAGAAACACGTAAGGACCTAGGGGTATAAGTACACAAGTCCTTGAAGGTGGCAGTACAAGTGGAGAAGATTAGTGAAGAAGGCCTATGTATGCTTGCCTTTATAAGGAGGGATATAGAGTTTAAAGGCTGGTGTCTAATGTTGCAGTTTTATAGAATATTGATTCACCCACATTTGGAGTACTGCATCCAGTTCTGGTCACCTTACTACTGGAACAATGTGGAGACTCTGGAGAGAGTGCAGAGGAGGTTTACCAGGATGCTGCCTGATATGGAAGGACTGAGCTATGAGGAGAGATTGGGCAAATTGGGGCTGTTCTCCTAAGAAAGATGGAGAATGAGGGGAGATCTAATAGAGGTGTATAAAATTATGAAGGGTATAGATAGAGTGAATAGTGGTAAGCTTTTTCCTAGGTTGGATACAATAATTATGAGGGGCCATGGGCTTAGGGTGGGTGGGGGAGTGGATGTATAATTTGGATGTTAGAGGGAGGTTTTTCACACAGAGGGTGGTGGGGCCCCAGAGTGCACTGCCAAGTAGGGTGGTGGAGGCAGGCACACGAGGGTTGTTTAAGATTTACTTAGACAGGCACGTGAGCGGACTAGAGATGGAGGGATACAGGAGACTTTTCTAAATAAAGATCAAGAGTCTTGGGACGTTTCTGGGAATCAATTGATTCCTGTGGACCTTTCACCAGATTTCATGACTCATTTGTTTTACTTCTGAGCTTCTGGGGATTCCGTGAATGTCTGTATAAAGTTGGGCATGTTTATTGATGTCTTTTCTTTTAATTCACAGGTGATTCAGTCTGCCTTGTTAACCAACAAGGGGCTCACACGCGGTGGGCCGTGCGAGGGCTGCTCTTGGATGTTGCTTCGAGAGTTGCCTAGTGCTTCACGTCGTTAGTGTACCTTAAACTGAACCAGCTGATGGGCAACACGACAGCTCAGTGACTATCACTGTTTTCTGTGCAGATACATGGATTTGGGCCTGTGTCTGTGGGAGTTTGCACATTCTCCCTGTGATTGCATGGGTTTTCTCCAGTTTCCTTCCACACCCCAAAAACGTGCTCTTAGGCTGATTGGTGTAACAAATTGTCCCTAAATTAGTCTCCCCTCAGTCTTCTCCAATAGGTGTAGACAAAGGTCATAGATAGAGGAGGGCACTCATAATGTTAAAATGGCGGCGCGGGCTCATTTGGCCGAAGGGCCTGTTTCCCGTGCTGTATTGTTCTTTGTTTTTTTGTTCTTTGTTTTTGTTGTTAAGAATGGGATATTTGCCTTTATTAGCTGAGGCATTGAACATAAGAACAGGGAGGTAACAATGGAGTTTATTAAACACCTGTTGAGTCACTGCTGGGGCGCACACAGAAGCGTGCGGCTCTAGTCACCTCATTATAGCAATGAAGTAACTGCACCAGAGAGAAAGTAGAGGAGATTCATCAAGAATGCTACCTGGGACGGATATGAGGAGAGGCCGGGGTTCTTTTAGAGCAGAGAGGGCTGGGGGGATCCTGCTTGAACTGCCCAAAATCATGAGTGAAACAGAGAGAGATAAGAAAAAATATTTCCACTTAGTAGAGAGGTCAATAACCATTGGGCATTGATTTAAAGTAAGGGGCAGGGCATTTAGAGTGGTTTTATGAAAAATCTTTTTCACCAAGAGAGTGGTGGGAATCTAGATCTCACTGTCTGAAAGGGTGGCAGGGGTGGGAATCCACACAACATTCAAGATGCATTTGGATAACTACATGAAATACCCAAGCATACAAGGCTATGGAACAACTGTGAGAAAATGTGTTTAACATTCTGTCACTGTTTCACTGCATCTTGAAACATGATTTCGTTAGAAAGGAGGCGGCTAAGGGGGGATCTTATTGAAACATATAAGATAATTAGAGGTTTGGATAGGGTGGACAGTGATAGCCTTTTTCCTAGGATGGAAAAAGCTAGCACGAGGGGACACAACTTTAAATTAAGGGGTATGAGTTATAGGGGATATCAGAGGTAGGTTCTTACTCAAAGAGTGATTAGGGAGTGGAATGCCCTGCCTGCAGCTGTTGTAGATGCGCCAAGTTGGTGGCGTTTAAGAGGTTAGTTGATAAGTATATGGATGAGAAGGGAATGGTTTAGTTAGGAGGGGCATTGCTTTTTATTTTGGTCGGCACAACATCGAAGGCCGAAGGGCCTGTTCTGTGCTGTATTGTTCTATGTTCTATGTTCTATGATTGAATCTGACAAATATTAAGATATAGGGCAGGATAATTGTAATGTGATAAAACAGCACGGTAATCTTGAAAAAATGCCATGTCATACTTGACAAATCTTTCTAGGAGCATGAAGGAATGAAATAACATTTAACATGAATGCGAAGAAAGTAAGTTTTTGCTATTTGTAACTTACATTGTCTCCCCATTGTGCGTTGGTAAGTTGAGGACAGTGTCTAACTAAAACAAAACACATAGAAGAATGTAAGAAAGATTTCAATACTTCAGTCCTTTTACCCTTTACAAAGTTGTTCTATTTCTATTGTGTATCTCTCCTTGCAAAGAGGTTCGGCTAAATTGCCATTTAATAAGCTAAATTTGCAAAGCACTACTTCCTTGACGTCCACCAGTCTATCTCCAATTTCCCTTGGAAGTAAATGTTGGTTTACGCAAACCATTTCTTTTCCTTTCGAAATGGATCGATGACTTCTGGAACTGGAAGGATATTCAGGCAGATCAAATGTAGTATAACAACTTATTGAGTTTCTCTGTGTCTGTTTAATTGCATTACGTCCATTTTGTCCATATTAATGTTTATCCATCCATTACTACAATTTTCTGAGTGGCCAAGGGGTGAATGAATTAAGAAATGTATATCCTCAAATATAAAAATTAGACTAAAATAAAAGGGAAGGTAGTATAAAAATAGAGAAGTTTTGCTAAAACTTCAACCACATTTGGCAAACTGCAAACAGTTTTAGTCCCTTTATCAACAGAAAGATATATTAGCATTGGAGAGAGTCCAGAGAAGGTTCACCAGCTTGATCCTGGGTATCAAGTGATTTCCTTAGGAGGAGAAGTTGAGTAGATTGGGTCTGTATTTATTGGAGTTTAAGAGAATGAGAGGCAACCTTATTGAGACAGATAGGGCACTGTTTACCCAGCCTGCTCTGCTGGTCCAGTGAGCTGAGAAATTTTAGTGGGACCCCAAAAATCAGATTCCTGCCCAATGTCTGGCAGATCGTGATATTCCTGCGCCATTTTTTTATGAAATGATGAGTCTCAGATTTCGGTATTTATGATATCATTTACATCTGTTCAGTGAGCTCTGGACACTATTGTCTCAGATTTCTGACCTCACCGGTGAGGATCACAGCTCGTCCCCAGCAACACAGAGCAGAAAGGGTGGCCTCCACTGGTGAAACCAGAGACCATTGAGGCCTCCTAGGAGTTGGGGATGGCTGGGATGGAGGGGGGAGGTAGTTCCAGCCTGGCATTCTGGCACTGCCCACTATGGGGGGAAGGGAACTCTATATGGGAGGTTGGTGGTGATTGGAAGGGCAGTAATCAGTGACAGTGGCTATCGGGAGGGGGGTGTGTACGTGGGCAGGAGTATTTATTGAGGAGGTGGCTGGGCAATATCCATGGGGTGTAATTGACAGGGAAAAGATTGAGGGGTCTGAATCTGTGACACCACCCACACTCCGCCTACTATCCCCCCCACCCCCCACTCCTTCCCGCACTGGAATAAGGGAGCTGATCCTACCCCTCAAGTTGTGGGGGGTGGGTGTACGTGTGTGTGTTTTGGGACATGTTGAACCATTGAACATGTTCTGGATGAGTATATGGGATCCAATGGGATTGGGGGTTATAGATAGGTCTATGGCTGGGTAGGTTTTGATGGGTTTGGCACAACTTGTGGGCTAATGGGCCTGTTTGTGCTGTAGTGTTCTATGTTCTATGAACAATTACAGAACAGAAGGGAGGCCATTTGGCCCATATTGTCTATGCCAGCCTGAGTGCACCCATGTGCTCTTTCTAATTCCACCTTCCTTTACCTGCCCCATAGTCTTGTAACTAACAGTACTTTAGCTGCAGATCCAGGCACTTCTTAAAAGAGTTTAGGGTCTCTACCTTCACCACCACCTCAGGTAGTGAATTCCAGACACCCACCATGCTTTGCTTAAGGAAGTTCTTCCTCATGTCCTCTCTACAGCTACTGTCACTTATCTTGAATCTATGTGCCCTGCTTCTAGAATTCTCCATAGAACCATAGAAAATTACAGTTCAGAAACAGGCCTTTTGGCCCTTGTCTGTGCCGAACCATTTTTTTGCCTAGTCCCACTGACCTGCACTTGAACCATATCCCTCCACACCCCTCTCAGCCACGAACCCATTCAAGTTTTTCTTAAATATTAAAATCTATTAAAGGAAACAATTTTATCCTGCCCACTCTATATCTTCCCCTCATAATTTTGTACACCTCAATCAAGTCACTCCTCAACCTTGTTTTGTTCAAGGAAATTAACTCAAACTCCAGGATGATGCCTTGCCTCCCTAGTGTCATGATCAGGAATGTCACAGAACAGCTACAGAGCATCCTGAAGAGAAAGTGATTGACTTCAAGATTGCGATCTATGTTGGTTGCAATGATATGGGCAAAGTGAGGAATGAGGTCTTGTATTAAGAATTCAGGGAGCTAGGCAGCAGATTAAGAAGCAGATGGTTGTAATCTCTAGATTACTCTGGGTGCCACATGCTCGGGAGTATAGAAACCAGAAAACTGGACAGATAAATGTGTGGCTTAAGAGTTGGTGCAAGAGGGAGAGTTTTACATTCCTGGATCATGGGACCATTTCTGGGGAAGATGGGACACACACAAATGTGATGGGGCCAACATCCTTGCAGTAGGTTTCCTGCTGGAAGGAATTTAAACTAGTCTGGCAGGCGGAGCGGTGAATATTGGTAAAATAAAGAGACATAATGCTTCAGTAAAGGAAGCAAATCAGGGTGAGTTCAGCTGTGTTGTGTGTTAAGAGAGTATGGCAAGGTTTTTAATGCTAGGACTGTAATAGGTAAGACTGATATGTTAAAGGTTGGATTGACAGATATAAGTGTGATATTGCTACCATCACAGAAACATGGTTGAGGGAAGGGCAGGTCAGGCAACTCAACATTCTGGTATAGGATCTTTAGGTGAGACAGTGGAGAGTGTAAAAAGGGAGATGGTGTAGCATTATTACTCAAAGAGATTGATTGAGAAGTTTAAAGCACATGGAATTCAGGAAAATTTGGTGAGATAGATCAGAAACTTGCTTAGTAACAGAACACAAAGAAGGTCATTTGAGTGATTGGATGCCAGTGCCAGTGACACAAGGATCAGTTACTGGGAGCCTAATTGTTTGTTACATAGATAAACAATATAAATAGTAATTGGAGGGGAATGTTAAACAAGTTTGCAGATGACATCAAGATTGGGAGTGAAGATAGTTGGAATTTACAGGAAGCCGGTGCAAAGCTCACAGCTGTCAAAACATATTCAGAGTGTGGGAAGACCACAGTATCGAACTCATCCAAAAAAATAGTGTGGAACACTCCCGTTTCCAAACTTTTATGACACTTTCAGCAGAATCTTCCCAAAAAAAGGTCTAATGGCACGAACTTACCAGCTTGCAAAATGAAAAATCAGGTTCAGGTCAGGTTTTACTGTGCATGCAGAGTTACCAGCACTGTTTTATAGATTGATTACATGTTTAGCATATCATTGATGTGTCCTGCACAGCATCTTCCAGCCTCATTGATACTTACTCCATTGTCAATTGGATATCACGCCAGCGAGAATCACTGCTGGTCTCCATTAGCAGGCAGCAGACATGATGGCCTCATTGGGAGGATCACAGTCCATTGAAATCCCTGGGTGGTTGGAGGCATGGTCTGGCAGTGCCCATTGGGCATCATAACCGTGGAAGCTGAGCAGGAATGCAGGGAGGCCATGGGAAAGCCCTGCAGAGTGGAAAGCAAGGATGGGAGCTCAGCACAAGGGTGGCTGGTGTGAGCGGGGGTGGGGGGAGGGAGGGGGGTTGATCGGCTGGTGGAAGTATGATGGGGGGGGTGATCAGCAGGGGTATGCAAGGTGGGGGGGGGGGTAATCCAGAGGGTGGTGGGGGAGAGACTGGCAAAAGAATGATTGGCAGATATAAAAACATAGAAGATGAGGCAGGAGGAGGCAATTTGACCATTTGGGCTTGTTTCACCATTCATTTTGATCATGGCTGATCATCAAATTCAATATCCTAATCACCCCCCCCCCTTACTCCCATATCCCATGACCCCTTTAACTCCAAGAGCTATACCTAATTTTCTTGAAATCACACAATGTTTTTGCCCCAAACTACTTTCTCTGAGAGTGAATTCCACACATTCACCATCCTTTGGGTGAAGAAATTTCATCTCACCTCAGTTTGAAAAATTTTCCCACTATTCTTTCTGAATATACCCTATCTAACTATGTTAGAATTTTTTAAGTTTCAGTGAGACCTCCTCTCACTTTTCTAAACTCCAATGAATGTAATCCTAACTTTACCAGGAATCGGTCTGGTTAACCTTTGCTGCACTCTCTCGATTGCAATGACAGATAATCTGAGATTCCTCAGATAAGGACACCAAAACTACACATATACTCCAACTGTGACCCCACCAACACTCTACACAATTACAGCAAAACATCCCTATTCCTGCACTCAAATCCTCTCACTACGAAGATGAAGATACCATCTGTCTTCTTTACTGCCTACATGCTTACTTTTAACAACTGACGTACTAAGCTGACTATCTGCCTCTCCCATTCAAATAATAAGCTGCCTTCCTATTATTGCTTCTGAAGTAGATAACGTTACATTTATCATAGAATCCTATGGTGCAGAAGGAGGCCATATGGCCCATTGAGTCTACACCGATCACAATTCCATCCAGTCTCTACCCCCATAATATGATGCATTTACTCTGGCTTCTCCCCCTAACATTAAGAGGCAATTTAGCATGGCTAATCTACCTAACCTGCGCATCTTTGGACTGTGGGAGGAAACTGGAGCCATCTGGAGGAAACCCACGAAGACACAGGGAAAATATGAAAACTCCACACAAACAGTGACCCAAATTGGGAATTGAACACAGGTCCCTGGCGCTGTGAGACAGCAGTGCTAACCACTGTGCTACCATGCCACCCAATCATCCACATTATACTGCATCTGCCATGTATATGCCTACTCACTCATCCTGTCCAAATCATACTGAAGCATCTCTAACATTCTCCTCACATCTCTCATCCTCACACCCAACTTCGTATTGTCTACAAATTTGAGATAATATATTTGGTTCCCACTTGCAAATTATTTATATATAATGTGAATAGTTGGGGGTCCTAGCACAGATCCCTGTGGTATCCCACCAGTCACTGCCTGCCAATCAGAAAAATGCTCATTTATGCTAATTCTTTGCTTCCTATCTGATAATCAGTTTTCTATCCTTTTCAGGATACTATCTGTAATCCCATTTACATAGTTGTGCGTGACTTTGTTGAAAGCCTTATAAAGTCTAGTAAAACCCATCCACCTTGTTACATCCACAAAAAACCCAGTAGATTCATCAAGTATGATTTCCTCTTTGTAAATTTGCTGATTTTGTCTGATTATCCCACTGCTTTCCCAATGCCGAGTTATGAAATCTGGATAATCTTGACTCAAGCAACTTCCCCAGTTAGACATTAGGCTTTCTGGTCTATAGTTTCCTATTTTCTCTCTACCCACCCCATTTTTGAATAGTGGACTTGCATTAGCTAACTTCCAATCTATAGAAACTAGTCCAGAGTCCAAAGAATTTTGGAAAATAACCATCAACGGATCTATTATTTCCAGGACCACTTCCTTAAGTACTCTAGGATGAAGATTTATCCAACTTCAATTCTACCAATTCTCCCAAAACAATTTCTCTGTTAATGCTGATTTCCTCCAGCTCCTCTCTAAAATTTTTTTCTCTCAGAATTTCTGGTACATTTCATGTCTTCCTTTGTGAAGACTGAAGCAAAGTACAAATTTAATTCCTCGGCCATTTCTTTATTCCCCATTATAAAGTCTCCTGTTTCTGACTGTAAGAGGCCTACATTTGTTTCTGTTAATCTTTTTCTCTTTACATAATCGATAGAAAATTTAACTGCCAGTTTTTCTGTTCCCCGCTAGCTTACTTCCACATTCTATTTTTCCCTTCTTAATTAATCCCTTGATCTCTGTTGCTGAATTTTAAACTACTCCCAATCCTCGGGCCTATTGCTTTTTCTTGCTAATTTGTTTGTTTCTTCCTGAATCTGATACTATCTCTGATTTCTTTAATCAGCCATGGTTTGGCCACAATTCCCTTGCCATTCTTGCACCAAACAGGAATAAACAACTTCTGGAGTTCACTCATTCGTTCTCCAAATGCCTGCCATTGCCTGTCCACTGTCTTCCTTTTCAGTAATGTTTCCCAGTCCATCACGGTCAATTCATGCCTCATACCACCATAGTTACCTTGGTCTCAGAACCAACTACATCACTATTTTTAGGTTAGTGTACCATTAAAAGGTTTTTTTAAAGACATGGTGTCTGTAGCAAAGCCTCAGGTGATGTCATTGTGGGTGGAGAAAACTTGTGGGAAGATCATGTGATAGAAACTTTTCAGCTTTCAGTTTTGTTTTAGTTGCAGTGTTTGAAGCATAGATGAAAGAAGTCTTTCTCTCTCTGGTTTTATTTTGAAACTTTTACCAATTAGCCAAAAGCACATCTTGTTTGCCATTCTGCAGTAAAGATCTGTGTTTTGGGGAGCTGATGACTGGAAGCTGCTCTGAGTTTTCCAGATCATTTGAAATCAGCATCCAATGCAGGGAACTGGATAATACTAACATGTGAGCTTTAGCCTGTGCAGTGATAAATCCGTTTGAGGGGTTTTTTTTTTAGATATTGGTTTTGATTGGAACCACTGATATATATTAGTTAAGGATTATACATTAGTGTGGTTGTTTTGTTTTTGTTTGTAATTGTTAAAAGGTTCGTGCTAATTTCCTTACTTATATGTTAACTATATTCTTCAATTAAACCTTGTTTGATAAAAGTTCTCTCGTGAGTTGAAATCACATCTTAGCCAAATTCAATGCAAATCTTCATAAAATACTTTGAAGTTTCTGTCTTGATTCATAACACTGTCAATCTTAACAAAGAATTTTACCATATTATGCTCACTTGTTCCCCAAGAGTTTGCTCACAACTATAAACTAATCCTTTCTCATTGCACAACACCCAGTCCAAGGTGGCCTCCTCCCTTATTGGTTCCTCAATGTACTGTTCCAGAAAACCATCCCTTATGCACTTCAGGAATTGTGACTATTGTATTGTGACTAATTTGATTCTCCTAATCTCTATGCAGATTAAAGTCACCCATAATCACAGATGTTCCTTTAATACATGCATCTCTGATTTCCTGTCTAATGCTTTTCCCAAACTTACCACAACAGTTTGGTGGTATGTATTCCACCCACCAATATTTTTTGACCATTGGTGTTTCTTAACTCAATCCATACAGATTCCATATCATCTATCTTTCCTCAATATTGTATCAATATCATTTTAATAAACAATTTTCAACAATCAATCGAATATTGACAATTCAAGGGTTGATTTCCTCACCTCTTTTCTCCACATTTCCTGAAGTCTGCTAAAGTTATAATTAGAAGACAAACATGGTAATTTGATCTAAGTATGTTTGCAATAAACTCTTTTTGCTGCTTGGGGTGTAGATGAGTTCGGACATTAAATTCTGTTAAACCTTCCCGTTGACCATCTGGTGTTTTACGCATTAATAGATTTGTCCAGTTTACTGTGGCTAATAAAATAAAAACAAACTACCACCAATGTTGCAAATTTTCAGAGGAAGGAGTAATATTGGACTTGAAACATTGGATGGAATTTTCCCATATTTGAGACCAAGTGCGATAACAGGGGTTTTCTGTAGGTGTCTTTCCCCCGGAAATGATAGAACATAGAACATAGAACAATACAGCACAGAACAGGCCCTTCGGCCTTCGATGTTGTGCCGACCAAAATAAAAAGCAATGCCCCTCCTAACTAAACCATTCCCTTCTCATCCATATACTTATCAACTAACCTCTTAAACGCCACCAAACTTGGCGCATCTACAACAGCTGCAGGCAGGGCATTCCACTCCCTAATCACTCTTTGAGTAAAGAACCTACCTCTGATATCCGTCCTATATCAGAGGTAGGTTAATGGTGGGTTTATGATGGGTTAATAACAGGTAATAATAGCAGGTTGGTGGGAGGACAATGATGGGTTAATGATAGGTTAATGTTGGGTTAGTCACAGCTTAATGGCATGTTAATGGTGGGTTAACTGCGGGGTAATGGTATGTTTCTGGTGCATTAATGGAGAGTTAATGATAGGTTAATGACGGGTTAAAAGCGCATTAATGGAAAGTTAATGGCAGGTTAATGATAGGTTAATAACAGGTAACAGTGAGCTAATGGCACGCTAATAGCAGTTTGATTGCAACTCAAAGGTGAGTTAATGGCAGATTAGTGGTGGATTAATAGTGGGTTAATGCAGGTTAATGGCAGGTAAATGCAGGTTAATATTGGCTTAATGGAGGGTTAATGGTGGGCTAATGGAAGGTTAATGATGTTTAATGATGAGTTAATGATGGGTCATTGGTGGTTTAATGATTGGTTAATGGCAGGTTAATGGTGGTTAACAGCAGGTTAATTGTTAGTTGCCAGCAAGTCACTTCTACCTCTGTCTAGTGGTGTGAACGCTATTGCATTCATTTCGATCTTGTGAATATTTATTAAAACAGCTGGCTCCCAGCACCTCATCCAGCCTTTCAATCTTGCATCACACCAGTGGAAAATCACATCCTTTTAATAACTGATAGTCAATGAATAGTCTACACAAGGTGGTCCTCAGTTTTTCAGAGGCTTTGAGGTGAGTGCTCACAATTGGAGTGCTGTTCCTGATGCACTCACTGTTCACCACTCTGTCAGGGCAGACTGGCTCCTGCTTTCATTTCTGTGCTGAGCTAGTCTCCATTAACCTATCATTAAACCATGATTAATCTATCATTAACTCACCACTAACCCAACAATGAGAGAATTAAGATGTAGTTTTAACTGTGAGTTTCCCGTTTAATTGGTCCCGTTAGATTCTCTGCTCCTGTCCATCAAATCCGCTGGATGAGGGAATTCCACCTGTTCACTCTGTTCTCTCTCCACAGATGCTGCCGGACCTGCTGAGATTTTCCAGCATTTTCTGCTTTTATTACTGTGGACGGTTACTGACATCATGGAGTCAACCTTCCCAAAATTTGAAACCTTTTTGATATTTCTTGTGTTCAAACTTGGGCATATTCTGATTTCTGGTGAATAAATCTTCATCCATCAACTAAACCAAGATCATTACTCATTGATTGATGTGATTAGCTTCTTACGTGATTCTTGGGCATCTTGCTGCAGAAAAGTGATAGAAAGTCACCAAAACAAAATTGTCGATGACATAAAGATAGGTTGTATTGCATAACATTTCACATTGTTATGAGCAGATTAAGTGAGTAGGCAGAAGTGTAAAAAATGTAACAATTTTGACTTAATAGAGGCATACAATATGCTCAGAGGATTATGGCTAGCACGAGGGGGCATAGCTTTAAATTGAGGAATGATAGATGTAGGACAGATGTCAGAGGTATGTCCTTTACTCAGAGAGTAGTAAGGGAGTGGAATGCCCTGACTGCAACAGTAGTGGACTCGCCAACATTAAGGGCATTTAAATGGTCATTGAATAAACATATGGGTGAGATTGGAATAGTGTAGGTTAGATGGGCTTTAGATTGGTTTCAAATGTCAGTGCAATATCGAGGGCCGAAGGGCCTGTACAGCAGTGTAATGTTCTATGTTCTAAATAGATTCAAATGCCAGCCAATGTGTAGTATTGAGATTCAGAAGGATAGAACAGAGTATTTTCTAAATGGCGAATAGCTAGAGCAGAGTTACTTGAGGGTGAGGGAGAAGTGGGGTGGGGTTCCAAATCACATAGATCATTAAAATGCCATAAGTACTTCAGAAAATATTCTAAAAGTCGAATGGAATGTTGGTCTTAATACCAAGAGGAACAGAATGTAACGGATGAAGATGCTTCAGTTGCATATAGCAAGGGTTAGACTGTAACCGCAATATTATACACTGTTCTTGAAACCTAACCTTAGAAGTGTAGGCTGAGGGAAAAAATGAAATATATTTTTCCTGAATGATACCTGAACACTAAACATTAGAGTAAAGAAGATATTACACAAATAAGGTTTCTATTTCTTGGAACCTGGTTGGTAAAAAAATGATGTGAAGAATGATTTGGTAAAGATGGCACAGCAGTTAGCATTGCTGCCTCACAGTACCAGAGACCTGGGTTCAATTCCAGCTTCGGGTCGCTGTCTGTGGAGAGTTTACACATTCTTCCCATGTCTGTGTGGGTTTCCTCCAGGTATTCCGGTTTCCTCCCACAGTCCAAAGATGTGCAGGTTAGGTGCTTTGGCCATGCTAAATTGACCCTTAGTGTCAGGGGAACTACTAAGGTAAATATGTGGGGTTAAGGGATTAAGATTTGAGTGGGATTGTCATTTGTACAGGCTTGATGGGCTTGAATGAACTCCTTCTGCAATGTAGGGATTCTATGCTTTTAAAGTTTTCAAAGCATCTCAGGGAGGTAGCGAGAAAGTTTACTGTCACTCAGAGAGTCATAGGCTTGACATCATTTAAGGATTAGCAGCAGATCTTTCAAAAGTAAATTTAGGAAACACTGCTACACTTTCAGTAAAAGCAAATTGCTGTGGATGCTGGAATCTGAAACCAAAAGAGAAAAGGCTGGATAATCTCAGCAGGTTTGGCAGTATCCGTAAGGAGAGAAAAACGCTGATGTTTTGAGTCCAGATGACCCCTTGTCAAAGCTAAAAGGCAGAGAAAGTGGTCTATAAGTCTCTAAGTTCTATGCGTTTTGTGGCAAAGTCCTTGAGAAGGTGTCAGTGATCTGAACTACAATGGTACTTTTGACTTTCAGTGATTTGGATAATGGCTTGTCATGTCATTTCAGACTCCTATTTATTGACTACAGTTCAGCTTTCAACACCATTATTTCTATAAAACTCTTCTCCAAACTCCATAGCCTGGGGCTTGGCTCTTTCCTCTGCATCTGGATCCTAGACTTCCTAACCCACAGACCACAATCAGTAAGGATCGGCAACAACACCTCCTCCATGATCATCCTCACATCCTCAGCCCCTTACTATACTCCTGATACATCTATGACTGTGTGGCCAAATTCTGCTCCAACTCCATTTTCAGGTTTGCTGACAACACCACTGTAGTGGGTCAGATCTCAAACAATGATGAAACAGAATACAGGAATGAGATAGAGAATCGGGTGAACTGATGCGGCAACAATAATCTCTCGCTCAATGTCAGCAAAATAAAAGAGACCTTCATTGACTTCAGGAATTGTGGTAGAAGACACGACCCTGTCTACGTCAACGGAGATGAAGTGGAAATGATCAAGAGCTTCAAGTTTCTAGTTATCCAGATCGCCAACAACCTGACCTGGTTCCTTCATGCTGACGCTATAATTAAGAAAGCCTCACTAACGGCTCTACTTTTTCAGGAGGCTAAGGAAATTTGGCACGTCAGCTACAATTGTCACTGACTTTTACAGATGCATCATGGAAAGCATTCTTTCTGATTGCATCACAACTTGATATGACTCCTGCTCTGTCCAAACCTGCAAAAATCTACAAAAGGTCGTAAATGAAGCCACATCCACTGACTCTGTCTACACTTCCCACTGCCTTGGGAAAGCAGCCAGCATAACTAAGGACTCCACGTACTCCCGGACATGCTCTCTTCCACCTTCTTCCATCCCGGGAAAAAGATACAAAAATCTGAGGGCATGTACCAACCAACGCATGAACAGATGCTTTCCTGCTGCTATCAGATGTGTGAATGGAACTATCGCGTATTAAGTTGATCTCTCTCTACATCCTAGCTACGTCTGTAACACTACATTCTGCACCCTCTCTTTTACTTCTTTATGTATAGTGTGCTTTATCTGTATAGCGTGAAAGAAACAATACTTTTCACTATATACTAATACGTATGACAATAATAAATCAAACAAAAATATTTTTATAGAATTTATTAAATAATTGAATTTAAATACCGTCAGATTTTATGGTGTTGTTTGAACTTGTGTCCCTACAACATTACTGGATAT
Organism: Sphyrna mokarran; assembly: GCA_024679065.1. Lineage (NCBI taxonomy): Eukaryota > Metazoa > Chordata > Chondrichthyes > Carcharhiniformes > Carcharhinidae > Sphyrna > Sphyrna mokarran. The sequence goes on along the minus strand of JAGIQG010000029.1, from coordinate 209,205 downwards.
GATTATCCTAACGTCACTTGTTGACATGTGGTGCAGTATTTTTAAAAATTAGCTGGGGAAAACAGGCACAACTGTTGCAAGATAGAGCAAAATACTGCAGACACTGGAATCTGAAACCAAAACAGAAAAATCTGAAAAAAACTCAGCAGTTCTGACAGCATCAGCCTCTCTAATCTTTCCTCATTGCTCAGACCCTCCAATCCAGATAGCATCCTGGTCTGTCTCCTCTGCACCCTCTGCAGTGCAATCGAATCCTTCCTGTAATGTGGTAGCACAACTGCACACAGTGATCCCCTTGTAGTCTAACTAGTATTTTATACAGTTCCGTCATGACTTCCCTACTCCTGTATTTTATGTCTTGGCTAATAAAAGGCTCCTATGCCTTTTTAACCACATTATTTACCTACCCTGCCTTGGATAGGCACTATCAGAGAATCCCTACAGAAGGAGGCCATTCAGCCCATTGAACCTGCACCAACAACAATCCCATCCAGGCCCTATTCCTGTAACCCCCCCATAATCCCCCTAATCTCCTAACTTACTCATTTTGGAACACTAAGAGACAAATTAGCATGGCCAATGAACCTAACCTGTGCATCTTTAGACTGTGGGAACAAACCAAAGTATCTGGAGGAAACCTATGCAGACATGGGGGTAATGTGCAAACTCCACACAGGCAGTGACACCAGGCCAAAATTGAACCCAGGTCCCTAGCACTGTGAGACAGCAGTGCTAACCACTGTGCCACCATGACCCCCCCATAGATCCCACTGACCTTCAATACGTCCCAGAGTCTTACCATTTGCCTTGTTAACTACCCCCCAGCATATTTTTCCATCTCACGCTTTACCAGGTTGAATTCCATTTGCCACTGCTCTGTTCACTTGACCAGTTGCTATCATCAGTTGCTACAATTTATGGCTATTCTCTTCACCATTGTTTATCAATTTTCCAATATTAGGATACGAGATCAGAAACCCTAAGATACATTTTGAAGCTAGACCAGATGCCAACTATTTGCTATTTTGGCATAAATGTGAGGAAATGATGCATCATTACAGGTTGATGCTATTTACACATTAGAAAGCTTTTCCCAAAATGAACTTTATTTATCAACGCAGTCTAACTATAATAGATGAATTAGTTCAACATTTACAAATCGAATGATACTTAAAAATGACAAGATAACCTATTCTTATGGTTTCCAATTTTAGCCATATTCCTCTTACAGAATTAAAATCCCACAAATAGATGTAAATAAGTATGATACAGTTAAGATTATAGAGACATGACTGCAGAGTGACTAGGGATGGCAACTGAATATCCAGTAATATTCAGTATTTAGGAAAGACAAACAACCTGACAGCACGAGGGCTCTGTGTTCAATTCCCGCTTGGGTCACTGTCTGTGTGGAGTTTGCACATTCTCCCCATGTCTGCATGGGTTTCCTTTTGGTGTTCTGATTTCCTATGCCAATCTGAAAGATGTGCTGATTACATGTATTGGCCATGCTAAATTCTCCCTTAGGCACCTGATTTTCACAGTAACTTCATTGCCGTGTTAATATAAGCTTACTTGTGACTAATAAATAAACTTTACTTAGATTGGACAAATCAAATTCATCACAAATCAAGCAGGAATTCCTGCAGTGTATATAGGGTGGTTTTTCTAGGCTAATACATTGAGGAACCAATGAGCAAGTCGCCCATCCCAGACCAGATATTGTGCAATGAGAAGGAATAATTGGCTTAGGAATAAAGGGACCCTAGGACCCTTTCTGCATGGAGGTCGGTCGCCAGTGGAGTGCCCCAGGGATCTGTTCTAGGACCCTTGCTGTTTGTCATTTTCATAAATGACCTGGATGAGGAAGTGGAGGGATGGGTGAGTAAGTTCGCCGATGACACGAAGGTCGGTGGTGTTGTGGATGGTCTGGAGGGATGTCAGAAGTTGCAGCATGACATCGACAGGATGCAAGACTGGGCGGAGAAGTGGCAGATGGACTTCAACGCGGATAAATGTGTTGTGGTCCATTTTGGCAGATCCAACGGGATGAATGAGTACACTATCAAAGGTAGGAGTCTTAGCTGTGTGGAAGAGCAGAGGGATCTTGGGGTCCGGGTCCATAAGACTCTCAAATCGGCCTCCCAGGTGGAGGATGTGGTTAAGAAAGCTTACGGTGTACTGGCCTTCATTCATCGAGGGATTGAGTTCAGGAGTCAGGAGGTAATGCTGCAGCTTTATAGGACCCTTGTCAGACCACACTTGGAGTACTGTGCGCAGTTCTGGTCGCCTCACTATAGGAAGGACGTGGAAGCTATTGAAAGGGTGCAGAGGAGATTTACAAGGATGTTGCCTGGATTGGGAGGCATGCCTTATGAAGACAGGTTGAGGGATCTGGGACTGTTCTCCCTGGAGAGACGAAGGTTGAGAGGCGACCTGATAGAGGTTTACAAGATGTTGAGAGGAATAGATAGGGTGGACTCTCAGAGACTATTTCCCAGGGCTGAAATGGTCGCGACGAGAGGGCACAGATTTAAGGTGCAGGGAAGCAAGTACAGAGGGGATGCTAGGGGAAAGTTTTTCACTCAGAGGGTGGTGAGTGAATGGAATCGGCTGCCGTCGGTGGTGGTCGAGGCAAACTCGCTGGGGTCTTTTAAAAGATATTAAAAATAATAAAAATATTAAAAAATATATTAAAATAAAATTTTAAGGCCTAGTAATTAAAATAAAAATATTAAAAATACTGGATGAGTATATGGGATCCAATGGGATTGGGGGTTATAGATAGGTCTATGGCTGGGTAGGTTTTGATGTGTTCAGCACAACTTGTGGGCCAAAGGGCCTGTTTGTGCTGTAGTGTTCTATGTTCTATGTTCTATGAATAAAGGGCTCGCTAGTTGTGTGCGAGTCCTTGGGGATGAGCGACCATAACATGATAGGATTTTTCATCAACTTGGAGAGTGAGGGAATTGAGTCTGAAACCAGGGTCCTGAATCTTAATAAAGAAAACTCCGATGATATGAGGCACAAGTTGCCTGTGATGGACTGAGAAACATTTCTTAAAGGGATGATGGTGGATAGGCAATGGCAAACATTCAGTGAATGCACGGGGAATCGCAACAATTGTTTATTCTTGTCTGGCACAAAAGTAGAATTGGAAAGGTGAGCAAACCATGGCTACAATAGAAAATTGTAGTTAGTATCAGATCCAAGGGAAAGGCATGAAAATTGGCCATTAAATAAAAACAGACCTGAGGATTGTGAGCATTTCAGAATTCAATGAAGAAAGACCAAGGGAAGAGAAAATAGAGTAAGCTTGCAGGGAACATAAATCTGACAGTAAAAGTTCCTATTAGTGTATAGGTCCCTTACAGACAGAAACAGGGGAATTTATAATGGGGAACAAAGAAATAGCTGACAAACTGAATACACACTTTGGTTCCATCTTAGAATCCATGGGATCCCTACAGTGCAGAAGGAGGCCTAGTAATTTACATCCCAGAATATTTAAGGAAGTGAGCCTAGAAATAATGGACAAATTGGTGGTCATTTTCCAAGTTTCTATAGCTTCTGGAACAATTCCTATAGATTGGAGGTTAGTTAATGTAATCCCACTATTTAAAAAGGGAGGTTGAGAAAAAACAATGAATTATAACCACTAAGGTTGGCATCGGTCATGGGGAAAATTCTAGAATCCGTTATCAAAGATCTTATAGCAAAACACTTAGAAATCAGTGGCAGGATTGGACAGAGTCAGCATGGATTTATAGGAGGAAAATCATGCTGGACAAATCTACTGGAATTCTTCGAGGATGTAACTAGTAGAGTTGATGAGGGGAAGCCAATGGATGTAGTTTATTTGGACTTTCAGAAGGTCATATAAGAGATTAGCATGTAAAATTGCAGCACGTGGGATTGTAGATAGTGTATTAAGATGGAAAGAAAATGAGTTGGCAGATAGGAAACAAAGAGGAGGATGAAACGGGTTTGGGATATAAAAGATTGTTCTAAATAAGGATCAAGAGCCTTAGGATGTTCCTGGGAATCAGTAGATTCCTATGATCCATCCAACATATCTTATGGCTCACTTGTCTTACGTTTGAGCTTCTGGGGAAGCTCAACAAGGGGCATACACGCAGTGGGTTGTGTAAGGGCTGCTCTTGGATGTTGCTTTGAAAGTTGCCTAGTGCTTCATGTCGTTAGTGTACCTTAAACTGGACCAGCTGATGGGCAACACGACAGCTCAGTGACTATCACTAGATACATGGATTTGGGCCTGTGTCTGTGGGAGTTTGTACATTCTCCCCATGCTTGCGTGGGTTTTCTCCGGGCACTCTGGTTTCTCCCACACCCCAAAAATGTGCTCTTAGGCTGATTGGTGTTAACAAATTGTCCCTAAAAATTAGGTGTCCCTTAACCTGGTTTTATTGTGGAGTCCAATAGACAAAAGTCATAAGTAGAAGAGGGCACTCACAATGTTAAAACGGGCTCGTTGGGCCGAAGAGCCTGTTTCCTGTGTTGTGTTGTTCTTTGTTCTTTTTTCGAATGGAGATGCAGGGACTACTGGGTTACCACAGGGATCAGTGGTGAGACTCCAGATATTTACTATATATATATATATATATATACATATATATTCATGATTTTCATGAGGGAACTAAATGATATCTCCAGATTTGCAGATGACACAAAGCTGGATGGGAGGGTGAGCTGTAGGAGGATGTGGAGATATTTCAGTGTGATTTGGACGGGCTGAGTAAATGGACAAATACATATCAGATGCAGTATAATGGGGATAAATATGAGGTTATCCATTTTGGGAGCAAAAACAGGAAGGCAGATAATTATTGCTATAAATTAGGAGTGGGAACGTGCAGTGGAACCTGGATGTACACCACTCACTGAAGGGCAGCCTGCAGGTGCAGCAGGCGGTAAGGAAGACAAATGATATATTAGTCTTCGCAACGAGAGGATTCAGGTGCAGGAGGAGGGGTGTTTTGCTGCAATCACACACAGGGCCTTGGTGAGCTACACCTGGAATATTGTGTAGAGTTTTACTGTCTTTACCTAAGGAAGGATGTTCTTGCTTTGGAGGAAGTGCAGTGAAAATTTACCAGACAGATTCCTGGGATGGCAGAACTATTGTATGAGGAGAGATTTATATTCACTGGACTTCAGAAGAATGAGGAGAGATGTCACAGAAACCTATAAAATTCTAACAGGACTAGACAGGATAAATGCAGAGAGGATGTGCCTGAAGGTAGGGGAATCCAGAACCAGGAGTCATAGTCTGAGGATACAGGGTAAACAATTTAGAACATAAGAAATAGGAGCAGGAGTGGGCCATCCAGCCCCTTGAGCCTGCCCCACCATTCAATAAGATCATGGCTGATATGAAGTGGATCAGTTCCACTTTACCGCTTTTCCCCATAACCCTGAATTCCTTTATCGATCAGAAATCTATCTCCCCATGACTTAAATATATTCAGCAAGGTAGCCTCCACCACTTCAATGGCAGAGAATTCCAGAGACTCACCAACCCTTTGAGCGAAGTTGTTCCTCCTCAATTCTGTTCTAAACTACACCCTCCCCCCCACTTATTTTGAGGCTGTGCCCTCCAGTTCTGACTTCCTTTCTAAGTGGAAAGAATCTCTCTACTTCTACCCTATCCATCCCCTTCATTATCTGATATGTTTCTATAAGATCCTCCCTCAGCCTTCTAAACTCCAATGAGTACAGGCCCAATTTAGAACTGAGATGAGGAGGAATTCTTCATCCAGAGAGTGGATCAGTCTGGAATTTGCTACCACAGAAAGTGATTGAGGCCAAAACATTGTAGGCTTGATCTTACTACCTCATCCTGCCAGTCAACCTGTGTGGCGAATTGGCTAAAACATCTGTGCCAGGCATGAGTCTGTTTTGTAGCATCCCAACCCTGTTTTGCTGGTGAGGTCAGCTTCGCACCAGATTGGACACAAAGCTGTTCAGCAGGAGTTAAAAGAGCTTTCCCACTGTTGACATAGCAGCCTTCAGCCTCCATGCTGTGTCCCACTTTCTCAGGATGATTTGACTCACCAGCAGAGCCTTTCGAGAGGGTACAGAAAAGATTTACTAGGATGTAACAGAAGGGCAGGTTACACAAGGAGGCTCTGCACTCTGCAGGGAGTGGGGGGGGTGGAGGGGACATAGCCACTTCATCAGGAGGGTCAGAATCCTTCAGTGTATTGATAATAAGAGGGATTTGGTTGTACACAGGTCACAGGCAACGCAGGTGGAGAAGGTAGTCAAGAAGGCATCTGGCATGCTTGCCTTCATCAGCCAGGGCACTGAGTTTAAAAACTGGTAAGTCATGTTGCAGCTTTATAGAACGTTAGTAAGGTTGCACGTGGAATATAGTGTTCAATTCTGGTGTCCACACTGGTGCAGAAAAGATTTACCAGGATGTTACCTGATATGGAGGGCATTAGTTATGAGGAGAGGTTGGAGAAAATTGGTTTTATCTCACTGGAACGACAGAGGTTGAGGAGCGACCTGATAGAAGTCTACAAGATTATGAGAGGCACGGACAGAGTGGATAGTCAAAAACTTTTTCCCAGGATGGGAGAGTCAATAGGGGTATAGGTATGAGGGGCAAGGTTTAAAGGCGATGTACAAGTCAAGTTTTTACCCAGAGTGTGGTGGATGCCTACAATTTGCTGGTGGAGGAGGTAGTGGAAGTGGATACGATAGTGATTTTTAAGAGGTGTCTTGACAAAAGTATGAAAGGATGGAAATAGAGGGATGTGGTCCGCAGAAGGGCATGGGGTTCTGGTTCAATTGGGCAGCATGGTGGGTGCAGGCTTGGAGGGCCAAAGGGCCTGTTCCTGGGCTATAATTTTCTTTGTTCAAGGATTCTGATGTTCTGATTCTGGGTGTGGGGGAAGGACATGCCACCATTGACGGGGATGGAGATGGGGGTGGGGGGTTGTCCAATGTCCATGGGGACAGTGGGAGGCAGTCTGTCAGTTCAGTAGGCAGAGTGCACTGCCAGATTCTCCAGCACGATTCAGCTGCCCCCTCCCTCCCCTTACCCCAACATCATTGCAAATGTTCCAGCTATCAGAAGGACGGACAGAGTTTGGGAAGTTTGTGGTGCTGAACTTGCCAGAAAATCTAGTGTGGAGCTGAGATGAGGAGAAATTCTTCATCCAGAGAGTGGTCAGTCTGGAATTTGCTACCACAGAAAGTGGTTGAGGCCTCTGTCTGTGGGCTGCCATTAGCAGCCTCTCTCCTGGTTTCTGTGGCTATGACTCATCTTTCATTCCCTCACCCTGCAGTAAAATATCTCCCATTTTCTATGCATTCCAGCTTTGACAAAGGGTCACCTGGACTCGAAAATCAGCTCTTTTCTCTCCTTAAGATGCTGCTAGACTTGCTGAGAATTTCTCTTTTAGTTAAATGTAATAATTGTTGTTTAGAAGTATTACAGAAGACACAGATAGAAATAAATATTTTGGAATTCAATTAAGTTCCAATCAAATTAAAAATTAAATTTCAAAACATGTTGAATTCTCCAGCTAAAATATTAAATTGTTTCATCATAGCTGCTACAGTTACCCGTATGTGTAATTATTCTAAATAATTATTGAAGAACGTTGCATAAAACTCCTCATATAAAAGGCCCTTGTTTAAATTTACTATAATAAATAGACTAGGTTAAGATAAAGATTCAAGGTGCCTTAGATATTGAATAAGGATTCACCATGTGCCTGATACTGTACTTATGCAAAGGTATTGTGTGTATAATCATAATTTAATCAAGTATTATGAAATTAAACTGTATTCTTGATGTGTGCCTTTGAACCTTGGCCAACTGACAATGTAACTACTCAGCATGATGGGGAGAGGACAATAGCAGAAAGACCAAATTCTTTGGAATAATGGGGCATATCAAGCCCCATTCTTATCAGCTCGAGTGGGGCAACTGCAAATTAATCAGGGATTCTGGAATGAATGGGAGGGGGTGCGTTCACTCCTGGTTAGTGAGTTTGGTAGTTTCTCACGCTGATAAAGAGGGCCAGATTCAGGCCAGAGAACTAACTCCCTTCGCCAATTAAAATTGGCAGGTGTCAGAGAATATCCTTGAATCTACTGAATTTATGTAGTTAAGTTTCTTAGCAACAAGGGAGGAACTTCCTTTCATTCTGGACTCATGAGCTCCTTGTTCTGCTGATGATAATATTTATTATTAATTAATTATTATTTATTATTAATAATTATTATTTATTCATTATTGATGAGTGTTTTTGGCTAAGATAATAATGTATAATATTGTAATTGGATTATCTAGTTTGGTTGTTCAGAGAGAGTCTATCTATCTTGCACTGTTATGTCAGAGAGGGTCGTTGGCACTCATTGATTATCTTTTCTCCTGTTGCATACATTAGCAATAAACTTCCCTTCATTCTTCACCATGTTGTCTTTCGTGGTGTCTGTATTTGTTGAGTTCAGCTGAGTGCAAGACTCCCCAGAGGGACACCCCAAAAAATTTCTCTCAATTTCAATTCTACTTTTAATAAATCTGTGTCATCTAAGCTTTCACGCTGAGAACTTTATTAATCTGAAGAACAGATGATGATAAAATAATCCTGGATCTCAAAGTTCACAACTTGATATTTTTAAGGTGGATTTAGTCAGTAAAATATTCACAATTCAACCTTTAATGTTCTCACCTCATTTCTTTTTTGTTTTTTGACATTCCTGAAAGGAAATAGTAAGCATTACAATATTAGAGATTATTATTAACATATAAAATAGGAATATGGGGAAAATAAAGAAGCAGAAAAGATTACCATGCATTATTAAAAATATTCCTCCACTAGCATAAACTCCCTTTTATCAAACACTATGGGATTTAATTCTCCACAGAATAGATGAAGCATCAAGTCTGACAGAGGGAAGTCAGATCTTACAGGCTAGTATTTGAAGGCCTAACCCTTGAAGCTGTTCATAAAATTGTAGAATCATAGGCCATTCGGCCCATTGAGTCTCCACTGACAACAATCCCACCCAGGCTTTCTCACCGTAACTCCACGTATTTACTCTGCTAGCTCCCCTGACAACAAGAGGCAAGTTAGCATGGCCAATCAACTTAACCCACACGTCTTTAGTATGACAGAAAACTGGAGCACCCAGAGGAAACCCATGCTGACACAGTGAGGACGTGCAAACTCCACACAGGCAGTGACTCGAGACTGGAATTGAACGCAGGTCCCTGGCGCTGTGAGGTAGCAGTGCTAACCCACTGTGCTACCGTGCCACCCCAGTTGTATTTGAAAAGATGATGAAGGCCACAGAGACTAGTTTGAGTTTGGTAAATGTTGATTAGTATTCAGAATAATTGGTGATCTAGAATTTGGCGATAAAATGTTGGATCAATTGAAATGATGCAGACAGGAAGATAAGATTTTGACCAGCAGAGAACTGGAAGAGTTGACTTTGAAGATAGCAAACACATTTCATCAATGAATGAGCTTTGTTCCAGTTTCCAAAATTGGAACAGCCTACAGAGCATCAGTGAAGGCTAATCAATGGATTCCCCACTTGGCACCATGGGCTACACTTTTCCAACTAATCAGCTCTACACTGGAAATCAGTGAGGAGCTGATTTAAATATTTAAATCTGGATTTCCATCTGATTAGTGGGCACGGGTCATAGCTATAAACTGCCGAGCCCCTCTCTCCAGCACCCCCTGCCAAAGTGTTTACTACTAACTGGTGGCCTGACCCCGCTGGAGGTAATACTGAGACCACTGAGGCCCACCAGGAGGTTGGGGGGAAGGGAGCTGTTCCCTGGACAGTGCCAGCTAGCCCACAGCACTGCCCAAGGGGCAAACTTTCAGTGCACAAGGGGCACCTTGGCATTCCCCACTGGGCAGTACCAATAGGACAGGGGCCCATTGGGAGGGAGACTGATGGGTGAGGCAGTCCTACAGCTATGTCCCACAGGATCATAGGGAGAGAGAGGAAGGGGGTGACTGGGGCTAGCCATCTGAAGGGGAGGGGTCAGGACTGCTGGGAGGGGAGGGGAGAGGAGAGGAGAGGGGGCAGGTCAAAACTGTGTGTAGGGGTGAGAGATTGGGACTGCCTAAGGGAGGTGGTTTTGGAGAGATCGGGCTGGCTGGTAATGGGGCAAGGGTCATTGAGGCTTGTATGGAGAGGGCCAGGAGACCAGCATCTGGAAGCAGGGATGAGGGTGAGGGGTTGTGGCTGTATGGGAGTCAGAGGAGCAGCAAGGGGAGTTGCAAGGCTGGCCAGCAATCAGGGGATCAATCACCACTTTTGAGAGATCACTGCTTGCACTGTACTGCTGGTCTCTCTAAGAACAAAGAACAGTATAGCACAGATACAGGCCCTTCGGCCATCAAACCTGCACCAATCACATTATCCTATCTAGGCCAACCATTTGTATCCCTCTATTTCCAGTCTGCTCATGTGTCTACATAAATGTCACTCATGTATTTGCCTCAACCACCTCACTTGGCAGTGCATTCCATGCCACCACTACCCTCTGTGTAAAAACTTCCCCTGTACATCTCCACTGAACATTTCCATCTTACTTTGGACTTGTGCCCCTCTATAATTGTCATTTCTGCACTAAGGAAAAAGCTTCCAATTGTTCACCCTATCTATACCTCTCATAATTTTATAAACTTTTATCAGGTCACCCCTCAGCTTCTGTCTTTCCGCAGAGATTCAGTCTTGCCTCATAATTTATTCAATCTCACCTCATAGTTAATACCTCCATACCAGGCAACATCCTGATAAACTTCTTCTGTAATCTCTCCAAAGTCTCCACATCCAGATGGTAGTTTGGCAATGAGAATTGGACACAGCATTCTAAATGCGATCTAACCAACATTTTACATAACTAACATCATTTGCCAACTTTTATACTCAATGACCCGTCCAATGAAGACAACCATGCCATATGCTTTCTTCACCATCTTTTCCACCTGCGCTGCCACTTTTAAAGATCTGTGGAGCTGTACTCCCTGGTCCCTCTGTGTGTCTATGTTCCTGATGGTTCTGCCATTTATTTTGTAGCTATCAGATGAATTGGATCCATCAAAACGCATCATCTTCATTTGTCCAAATTAAATTCCATCTGCCCAATTTTCTAACCTATCTATATCCTGCTGTATTCTCTGACAATCTTCATCACTATCCCCAACTCCAGCAATCATCCGCAAACTTGCTAATCAAACCACTGCAGAAGTCCCATCAGTAATCCCTACAGAACACCAATTCTAGAACATAGAACATAGAACATTACAGAACAGAACAGGCCCTTCGGCCTTCAATGTTGCGCCGACCAATATAAAAAGCAATGTCCCTCCAAACTAAACCACTCCTTTCTCTTCCATATACTTATCAACTAACCTCTTAAACGCCACCAAACTTGGCGCATCTACAACTGCTGCACGCAGGGCATTCCACTCCCTAACCACCCTTTGGGTAAAGAACCTACTTCTGATATCCGTCCTATAACTATCACCCCTTAATTTAAAGCTGTGTCCCCTCGTGCTAGCTTTCTCCATCCTAGGAAAAAGGCTATCACTGTCCACCCTATCTAAACCTCTAATCATCTTATATGTTTCGATAAGGTCCCCTCTTAGCCGCCTCCTTTCTAACGAAAACAACCTCAAATCCCTCAGCCTCTCTTCATAAGACCTGCCCTCCATACCAGGCAACATCCTGGTAAACCTCCTCTGTACCCTCTCCAATGCCTCCACATCTTTCTTATAATGTGGGGACCAGAACTGCACACAATACTCCAAGTGCGGCCGCACTAGAGTTTTGTACAGTTGCAACATGATGCTGCGGCTCCTAAATTCAATCCCCCTACCAATAAAAGCTAAGACTCCATATGCCTTCTTAACAACTTTATCCACTTGACTGCCTACTTTCAGGGATCTATTGACACATACACCAAGATCCTTCTGTTCCTCAACACTATTAAGAGCCCTACCATTAGCCCTATACTCTACACATTTATTGTTCCTGCCAAAGTGCATTACCTCACACTTTTCCACATTAAACTCCATTTGCCACCTCTCGGCCCAGCTCTGCAACTTGTCCAAGTCTCTCTGCAAACTATAACACCCCTCTTCACTATCTACCACTCCACCGACTTTAGTGTCATCTGCAAATTTACTAATCCATCCTTCAATACCCTCATCCAGATCATTTATAAAAATTACAAACAGCAGGGGCCCCAAAACAGACCCCTGAGGTACACCACTTGTCACCGAACTCCACGATGAATACCTCCCATCAACCACCACCCTCTGTCTTCTATCTGCTAGCCAAATTCTGGTGTAGAAAACCTGATAGAGGTTTATAAGATGTTGAGAGGAATAGATAGAGTGGATTCTCAGAGGCTATTTCCCAGGGCTGAAATGGTCACGACGAGAGGACACAGGTTTAAGGTGCTGGGCAGCAAGTACAGAGGAGATATTAGGGGTAGGTTTTTCACTCAGAGGGTGAGGCGTCGGTGGTGGTGGAGGTGAACTCGTTGGAGTCTTTTAGGAGACTTCTGGATAAGTATATGGGATTTAATGGGATTGAAAGTTATAGGTAGGCCTCGTAGGTATGGATATGATCAGCGCAACTTGTGGGTTGAAGGGCCTGTTTGTGCTGTAGTGTTCTATGTTCTATAACACCACTCATTACAGACCTCCATTCAGAAAAGCAGTCTTCCACTGCTGCCTCTGATTTCTGTGGCCAAGCCACTCCTGAATCCTCCAGCTAGTTCATCCATGACCCCATGTGATTTAATCTTTTGCACCAGCTTGCCATAGGGACCTTGTCAAATGCTTTACTAAAGTCCATGTGGACAACAGCCACAACCCTTCCCTCATCAATCATTTTGGTCATCTCAAAAAACTCAATTAAATTAGTGAGACGTGACCTCCCTCTTACAAAACCATGTTGTCTGTCGCTAACAAGATCATTCAGTTCCAAATGTGTAAATGTCTATAGATCCTATCTCTAAGAACCTTCTCTAACAATTTAATTATCACTGACGTCAAGCTCACTGGCCTACAATTACTCATGTTTTCCTTGCTAGCTTTCTTAAATAACAGAACAACATTGACTATTCTCCAATCCTCTGGGACCTCATCAGTGGCAACAGGGAAACAAAGATTTCTGTTAGAAATCTTTAATTTCTAGGATTAAGGAGAATCCCTAAGCACCTTATACATATATTAGAAACAAGAGGGCAGCTTGAGAAAGAGTTGGTCCATTCAAGGACAAGGGAAGGAAATTATCTATCTTTCGCCCCAGTAATTTCTCCCTCAGTAATCTGAGATAGATGCCACCTGATCCCTGGCATTTAGAACATAAGAACAAGGAGCAGGAGTCGGCCATCTGGCCCCTCAAACCTGCTCTCCCACTCAATAAGATCATGGCTGATCTTTTTGTGGACTCAGCTCCACTTACCCGCCCACTCACCAAACCCTTTCCTTTACCGTTCAAAAATTTATCTGTCCTTGCCTTAAAAACATTCACTGAGATATCTTCACCAGCTTCACAGGGCAGGAAATTCCACAGATTCACAACCCTTAGTGTGAAGAAGTATCTTCTCAACTCAGTCCTAAATCTGCTTCCCCTTATTTTGAGGTTGTGCCCCCTAGTTCGAGTTTCACCTACAGTGGAAACAATTTCCCTGCTTCTTTCTTATTTATTCAGTTCATAATCTTGTATGTTTCTATAAGATCTCCCCTCATTCTTACGAATTCCAATGAGTGCAGTCCCAGTCTACTCAGTCTCTCCTTATAAGCCAGTCTTCTCAACTTGGAATGAACCGAGTGAATCTCCTCTGCACCCCCTCCAGTGCCAGTTTATCCTTTCTCGAGTAAGGAGACCAAAACTGTGCACAGTAACTCCAGGTGTGGCCTCACCAGCACCTTATCCAGCTGCAACATAACTTCACTGTTTTTAAACTCCGTCCCTCTAGCAATGAAGGACAAAATTCTATTTGCCTTCTTAATTACCCACAGCACCTGCAAACCTACTCCTTGAGATTCCTGCACAAGGACAGCCAGGTCCCTCTACACAGCAGCATGCTGCAATATTTTACTATTTAAATAATAGTCTATTTTGCTGTCATTCCTATCAAAATGGATGACCCCACATTTACCAACATTGTACTCCATCTGCCAGACCTTTGCCCACTCACTTAGACTATTTATATTCCTTTGCAGACTTTCAGCATCCTCTGCACACCTTGCCCTGTCACCCATTTTAGTGTTATCTCAAAATTTGACACACTACACTTGGTCCCCAACTCCAAATCATCTCTGTGAATTGTAAACAATTGTAGTCCAATTGATCCCTGAGGCCCACCACAAACCACTTATCGCCAACCAGAAAAGCACCCATTTATCCCCTCTCTTTGTTTTCTATTAATTAACCAATCCTGTATCCATGTTAATTCATTACCCGTAACACTGGGCACTTTATCTTATGTAGCAGTCATTGGTGCAGCACCTTGTCAAATGCTTTCTGGAAATCCAGATACTCCACATCCAGAAGTTCCCCATTGTCCATTGCACATGTAATATTCTCAAAGAATTCCACTGAATTAGTCAAACATGACCCGCCCTTCATGAACCCGTGCTGTGTCTTCCCAATGGGACAATTTACACCAAGATGTCTTGCTATTCCTTCCTTGATGATAGATTCAAGCATTTTCCCTATTACAGAAGTTAAGCTAACCAGCCTTTAGTTACCTGTCTTTTGTCTACATCCTTTTTAGAACAGTGGCATCATATTTACTGTTTGCCAGTCTATGGAGACCCATTTCAGAGTCAATCAAATTTTGGTAAATTGCCATTTGCTATTTCTCCTGCCATCTTTTTCAGTATCCTGGGATACATTCCATCAGGGCCAGGAGACTTGTGTAGCTTTCGCCCCATTAGTTTGCCCAACACTACCTCATTTGTAATAATGATAGTTTCTAGGTCCTCACCTGCCACAACCTCCTTGTCATCAATTTTTGGAATGTTATTTGTGTCTTCCACTGTGAAGACAGGCACAAAATACCTGTTCAATGCCTCAGCCATTTTCCATCCCCTCCTCATCCTCTAAAGGATCAATGGACAGCACAGTAGCACAGTGGTTAGCACTGCTGCTTCACAGCTCCAGGGTCCTGCGTTCGATTCCTGGCTCAGATCACTGGAGTTTGTACATTCTCCTTGTGTCTGCGTGGGTTTCCTCCGGGTACTCCGGTTTCCTCCTATAGTCCAAAGATGTGCAGGTTAGGTTGATTGGCCATGGCTAAGAAACTGCCCCTTAGTGTCTAGGGATGCATAGATTAGAACTATTAGTGGGTATAATATGTAGAATATGGGAGTAGGGCCTGGGTGGGATTGCATTCAGTGCAGACGCGATGGGCTGAAGGATCTTTCTGCACTGTAGGGTCCAATATTTACTTTTGTCACTCTTCTACATTTTACGTGATTTTAGAAAATTTTGATATCTGTTTTTAAATTCTGAACTAATTCTGAACTGGGGGGACTTTAAACTAGAAAGGTTAGTGGGAGGGAATAGTGATATGGAGACTGGGAGCAAGGAAGTTAGCTCCCAGGTAGGGAAGGACTCTAGGAAGGATGAGAGGCAGGTTAGACGAGTGGGGGAGAAGGGAAATGTCCAGTCTGAGGGACTGAGCTGTGTCTATTTTAATGCCAGGAGTGTAGTAAATAAGGTGGATGAACTTAGGGCGTGGATTGCTGCTTGGGATTGTGATGTGGTGGCCATTACAGAGACTTGGATGTCTCAGGGACAGGACTGGGTACTACAGGTCCCGGGATTCAGATCCTTCAGGAAGGACAGGGAGGGAGGCAAAAGAGGTGGTGGAGTGGCACTGTTGATCAGGGACAGTGTCATGGCTGCAGAGAAGGTGGATACCGAGGAGGGAATGTCTACGGAGTCTCTGTGGGTGGAAGTTAGGAATAGCAAAGGGTCGGTGACGTTGCTGGGTGTATTCTATAGGCCGCCCAATAGTGACAGGGAAGTTGAGGTGCAGATAGGGAAACAGATACTGGAGAGATGTAGAAATAACAGAGTTGTTGTGATGGGAGACTTCAATTTCCCAAACATCGACTGGAATATCCCAAGGGTAAGGGGTTTGGATGGGGAGGAGTTTGTTAGGTGTGTTCAGGAGGGTTTCCTGACACAGCACGTGGACAAGCCTACGAGAGGAGAGGCTGTACTGGACCTGGTACTAGCTAATGAACCAGGACAGGTGATGGATCTCTCGGTAGGAGAGCATCTTGGGGATGGAGATCATAATTCTATCTCCTTCACCCTTGCATTGGAAAAGGATAGGATCAGGCAGGCTAGGAAGGTGTTTGTCTGGAATAAGGGGAAATATGAAGACATCAGGCAGATGTTGGGGCGAATAAACTGGAAGGAGGTGTTCTTGGGGAAAAGCACAGAAGGAAGGTGGCAGATATTCAAGGAATGCTTGTCTGGAGCTTTGCACGACAACGTTCCGGTGAGACAAGGAGGTTTTGGTAGGACGCGGGAACCGTGGTGCACGAAGGCAGTGGTGAACATAGTCAGGAAGAAAAGAAAGGTGTATAAAAGGTTCAAAGAGCTAGGAGATGTTGGGGATCTAGAGAAGTATAAGGCTTATAGAAGAGAGCTTAAAAAGGAAATTAGGAGAGCCAGAAGGGGTCATGAGAAGGCCTTGGCTGGTAGGATTAAGGAGAATCCCAAGGCCTTCTACAAATATGTGAAAAGTAAAAGGATGAGAAGAGAAGGGATAGGACCTATAAAAGGTGAAGGGGGAAAAGTCTGTATGGAACCGGAAGAAATGGCAGAGGTGCTTAATGAGTACTTTGCCTCAGTATTCATGGTGGAAAGTGATCTGGGAGGATGCACTACAAGTTTGCGGCAGACTGAAAAGATTGAGTACGTAGATATTAAGGAAGCGGATGTGTTAGAACATTTAAATGCTATCAAGATAGACAAGTCTCTGGGACCAGATGGGATGTACCCCAGGTTATTGTGGGAGGTGAGGGATGTCATTGCAGAGCCCATGGCGATGATCTTTGTGTCTTCGATGGAGACGGGAGAGGTTCCGGAGGATTGGAGGATTGCGGATGTGGTCCCTATTTTCAAGAAAGGGAACAGGGATAGTCCTGGAAATTACCGACCGGTGAGTCTGACCTCAGTGGTTGGTAAGCTGATGGAGAGGCTTCTGAGGGACAAGATTTACGAGCATTTGGAGAAGTTTAGGTTGATTAGAAATAGTCAGCATGGTTTTGTAAAAGGCAGGTCGTGCCTTACAAGCTTAATTGAGTTCTTCGAAAATGTGACTGAACACATTGACGAAGGAAGAGCAGTGGACGTGGTGTACATGGACTTCAGCAAGGCATTTGACAAGGTCCCACATGCAAGACTTCTTGAGAAGGTGAGAGGCCATGGGATCCAAGGGGCTTTGGCCTTGTGGATCCAGAACTGGCTTGCCTGCAGAAGGCAGAGGGTGGTTGTGGATGGCTCTTTTTCTGCATGGAGGTCGGTCACCAGTGGAGTGCCCCAGGATCTGTTCTAGGACCCTTGCTGTTTGTCATTTTCATAAATGACCTGGATGAGGAAGTGGAGGGATGGGTGAGTAAGTTCGCCGATGACACGAAGGTCGGTGGTGTTGTGGATGGTCTGGAGGGATGTCAGAAGTTGCAGCATGACATCGACAGGATGCAAGACTGGGCGGAGAAGTGGCAGATGGACTTCAACGCGGATAAATGTGTTGTGGTCCATTTTGGCAGATCCAACGGGATGAATGAGTACACTATCAAAGGTAGGAGTCTTAGCTGTGTGGAAGAGCAGAGGGATCTTGGGGTCCGGGTCCATAAGACTCTCAAATCGGCCTCCCAGGTGGAGGATGTGGTTAAGAAAGCTTACGGTGTACTGGCCTTCATTCATCGAAGGATTGAGTTCAGGAGTCAGGAGGTAATGCTGCAGCTTTATAGGACCCTTGTCAGACCACACTTGGAGTACTGTGCGCAGTTCTGGTCGCCTCACTATAGGAAGGACGTGGAAGCTATTGAAAGGGTGCAGAGGAGATTTACAAGGATGTTGCCTGGATTGGGAGGCATGCCTTATGAAGACAGGTTGAGGGAGCTGGGACTGTTCTCCCTGGAGAGACGAAGGTTGAGAGGCGACCTGATAGAGGTTTACAAGATGTTGAGAGGAATAGATAGGGTGGACTCTCAGAGACTATTTCCCAGGGCTGAAATGGTCGCGACGAGAGGGCACAGATTTAAGGTGCAGGGAAGCAAGTACAGAGGGGATGCTAGGGGAAAGTTTTTCACTCAGAGGGTGGTGAGTGAATGGAATCGGCTGCCGTCGGTGGTGGTCGAGGCGAACTCGCTGGGGTCTTTTAAAAGACTTCTGGATGAGTATATGGGATCCAATGGGATTGGGGGTTATAGATAGGTCTATGGCTGGGTAGGTTTTGATGTGTTCGGCACAACTTGTGGGCCGAAGGGCCTGTTTGTGCTGTAGTGTTCTATGTTCTATGTTCTATGTTCTATGTTCATTCTCATCATTCGTCTTATTTTTCTTTATAGCTTTTCTTGTGGCTTTCTGCTGACCTTTAAATATTTCCCAATTCTCTAGATTTTCACTAATCTTTGCCATTTTCTATGCATTTTCTTTCAATTTGATCCCCTCCTTTATTTCCTTAGATATCCATGACTGAGTATCTCTTTTTCTACAGTCCTTCCTTATCACTGGTATATAGTTTTGCTGAACACTGTGAAAGATTGCTTTGAAAATCCTGCATTGTTCCTCAAATGTCTCACCAGAAAGTTTTTGCTCCCAGTCTACCTTAGCCAACTCCTTCATCATCCCATTATAGTCTCCTTTGTTTAAGCACAAGACACTGGGATTGGATTTTACCTTCTCACTCTATCTCTGTATTTTAAATTCAACCATACTGTGATCGCTTCTTCCAAGAGGATCTCTAACTGTAAGATTATTAATTATTCCTGTCTCATTCCACAGGACCAGATCTAGGATAGCTTGCTCCCTTGTCGGTTCCATTACATACTGTTCAAGGAAGTTATCGTGAATACATTCTATGAACTCCTCCTCAAGGCTGCCTTAACTGACCTGGTTTGACCGATTGATATTTAGATTAAAATCCCCAATGATAATTGCTGTACCATTTTTACATGCATCAGTTATTTCTTTGTTTATTTCTTGACCCTAGCACCAGGGAGCAACATACCATCCTGGAGTCTCTTTTGTGACCACATTCCCCTGTCTATTCCTCTTACAATTGAATCCCCAATAACTATTGTACTGGCACACTTCTTGTCTCTTCCCACCCCTCTCTAGCAGAACCAAAGAGTTTGGCTGCTGCTGCTTTCCCTGGAAAGGTCATTCCCTCAACAGAATCCAAAGTGGAACATCTGTTCTGCAGGGAAATGGTCACAGGAGATTCCAGCATCACATAACTACCTCTCTTGCTCTGTCTGCTGGTCATCCATTCCCTTCCTGCCTACAGAGTCTGAGCCTGTGACCACCTCTCTATCTGTGTTATCCACGATACTGTCTGACTTGCAGCTGCTCCACAATATCTCCAGCCGCAGCTCCAGCTCTGAAACTCAAGATTCCAGGAGCTGTTACTAGAGACACTTCCTGTACATATGCTGACCCAGCACAAATTCACTAAAAATCTCATCCAATTCCTATGCAAAATTTTCCTCTTTTATCCTTAAGTGGACCAGATCTTTCTCCAGCTACCTTTTTGTTCCTAATATACGTACGAAATGCCTTGGGATTTTCCTTGTCTGCTAAGAACATTCCTTGGTTCCTTTTTTCCCTCCTAACTCCCTGTTTGAGCTATTTTCTACTTTCCCTGTATTCTTCAAGTGTTTCATCTGTTTTTAGTTTTCTAGACCTCATGCATGCATTCTTTTTCTTCTTGACTAGATTCACAATTTCCCTGGTTATCCACGGTTCCCAAATCCTGCCTTTCTTGTCCTTCCTTTTCATATGCACATGTCTATCCTGCCCTCCGATCAACTGCTTGTTAAAATGTGGCTTTACCTCAAACAACCTCTCCCAACCACAGCCTCCAAATCCTGCCTAACCTGGTTATATTTAACCTTCGCCCAATTGTTAACTGAGGAAAACACGCAATCCTTTTCCTGAGCCGTCTGAAAGTTTACAAATCATCTCACTGTTTACCACATCTTCCCTCACTGCAAATTTGATGACTTGGCCGGCCTCATCCCCTAGTACCAGGTCTGGTATAGCCCCCCATCTAGTCAGACTTTCCACATATTTTTCCAAAAAGCCTTCCTGGACACACTTAATAAATTCATCACCATCCAGACCCCTATCCTAAGGGATTTCCAGTCAATTTGAGGACAATTAAAGTCTCCGACTATAACAGCACTTTTATTTCTACACCTGTCCAGAATCTGCTTACATATCCATTCTTAAACTTCCCGTGGGTTGTTGGGAGGCCTGTAGTATACCCCCATCATTGCAACTGCCCCTGATTTGTTTCTGAGCTCTACCCACAATATCTCATTACATGATTCTTCTAAGGTGTCTCCCTCTGTACAACTGTAATATATACCCTAACCAGTACCGCAACTCCTCCACCTCTTTTATCATCCCCTCTGCCTCGTCTAAAATACTTATATCCTGGGGAATATTTAGTTGTCGGTCCTATCCCTCGTTTAACCAAGTCTCTGTAATCACTTTCAAGTTCTGTGCAAGAATCAATGCTCTAAGTTCATCTATCTTAGATTGTATTGAAGTAGATATCCTCCAGACATTCGGGCCCACTAAGTTTGAACCCCTCCCCCAGCCTGCTCTTGGTACCATGTTCATTTGCACTCTCTACACTTCATGGCCAAAGCTTCCTACTTACCTGCCACATTACACTAAACTCACCTGAACCATACTAGCAAACCTCCTGGGTAGTATATTGGTACTCCTCCAGTTCATGTGTAATGTGTCCTTTTTGTACTGGCCCCACCTTCCCTGAAAGACATCACAATGGTCCACAAATCTGAAGCCCACCTCCTGCACCAGTTGTACAGCTACTTGTTCAGCTGCGCTATTCCTGTTCCTGGCCTCACCAGCACATGGCATGGGGAATAATCCGAAGATTATTATCTTAGAGGTCCTGCTTTTTAATCTTCTACCTAACTCCCTAAATTGCTATTGCAGGACCTCGCCACTCTTTCTATCTATGTCATTCTTGCCAATGTGGACAATAACATCTGTCTGATATCCCTTCCATCCAGGATCCTGGCACAGGGAGGCAAATACCATCTCTTTCCCTGCCATAAAAGTGACTATCTGTATACCCCTGACTTTTGAATCCCCAACCACTATTGCTTTGCTACACTTTGTACCTCATCTCTGTGCAGCAGGATTCACCACAGTGCCTTCGCTCTGGCCATTGCTGATAGAGACACCCCTATTAGTATTCAAAACGGCATACTAGCTAAATAGGGGAACAGCCTCTATTTCTGGCAGGAATAGACACTGTCTCTGACTTTCAGAGTGAAACCTGCTGGATCAGTCTGCAGTGCCCAGAGTGTGGGAGATTCATTTTGAAAATCATGGGAGTTACTCCAGTTTTCACACGAATTTGACGTTCAGAACATTTTTGGAAGAATCGGATCCCCAGTTGTTTTTGTAGAGATATTAGTCCAATATTCAATTCAGTGTAAAATCAAGTTGCATACAGATCAGCTAAGGACTACAATGTTGAGGCTGTTACAGAGACACGGTTAGAACAGGGACAGGAATGGTTATTGGCAGTTCTGGGGTATAAATGTTTCAGTAAGAGTAGGGAATGTGGTAAAAGAGATGGAGGGGTAGCATTGTTAATCAAGGATAGTTTAACAGCTGCTGAAAGGCATTTCAAGGGGAATCTGCTACTGATGTAATATGGAGTGGAGTTAGAAATAGGAAAGGATCGGTCACATTGTTAGGAGTTTTCTATTGGCCCCCAAACAGTAATAGAGATGTGGAGGAGGAAATAGCAGAGCAGATTATGGATAGGTGTGGAGGTCACAGGGTAGTTAGCATGGGTGACTTTAACTTTCCAAATATTGATTGGAACCTTTATAGGTCGAATAGTTCGAATGGGGCAGTTTTTGTACAGTGTGTGCAGGAGGGTTTCCTGATTTGTGGATAAGCCAACAAGAAGTGGGGCCACATTGGACTTGGTACTGCATAATGAATCAGGCCAAGTGTTAGATTTGTCTGTGGGAGAGCAGTTTGGAGATAGTGACCACAATTCGGTGTCCTTCATTATTGTAATGGAGAGGGATAGGGTCACATGGTAGGACAAGGTTTATAATTGGGACAGGGGTAATTATGATGCGATTAGGCAAGAATTAGGGAGCATCAGAAGGGAACAGAAACTGTCAGGTATTGGCACAAATGAAAAGTGGAGCTTGTTAAAGGAACAAATACTGCATGTTTTTAAGAGGTATTGTCCCAATCAGGCAGGGAGGAAATGGCCAAGCGAGGGAACCATGGTTTACAAAGCAAGTTGAATGTCTTGTCAAGAGAAAAAAGGAAGCGTGTGTTAAGATGAGAAAACAAGGTTCAGTTGGGACACTTGAGGGTTACAAGTTGGCTAGGAATGAGTTAAAAAAGGGCTTAGGAGAGCTAGGAGGGAACATGAGATGTCATTGGTGGATTGGATCTAGGAAAACCTCAAGGCTTTTATTCTTACATGAGAAATAAAAGAATGACCAGGGTGAGGTTAGGGCTGGTCAAGCATGGCAGTGGGAACTTGTGCCTGGAGTCAGAAAAGATAGGAGAGGCATTGAATGAATACTTTTCTTCAGTGTTCACTAAGGAGAGGGGCCATGTTTTTGAGAGTGTTGGAGGCTGATAGGATGGAGGAGGTAGATGTTCTGAGGGAAGATATATTAGCAATTCTGAAAAACCGGAGGGTCGATAAGTCTCCTGGGCCAGATGGGATATATCCTAGGATACTTTGGGTAGCAAGGGATGAGATTGCAGAGGCTTTAACTTTGATCTTTGTGTTCTCATTGTCCACTGGGATTGTGCCAGAGGACTGGAGACTGAGAAATATTGTTCCTCTTTTCAAGAAAGGAAATAGAAATGACCCTGGTAATTACACTTTGGTGGTCGGTAAGTGAATGGAAAAGGTCTGAGAGATAGGATTTATGACCATTTGGAAAGGTGCAGTTTAATCCAGGCTGGTCAACACAGGTTCATGACAGGTAAGTACTGCCTCACAAATTTGTTTGAATTTTTTGAGGAAGTAACTAAGTGTGTGGACGAAGATAGAGCAGTTGATGTTATATACATGGTTTTTAGTAAGGTGTTTGATAAGGTTCCCCATGGTAGGTTCATGAAGAAGATAAGGAATGTGGGATAGAAGGAAATTTGGCTGATTGGATAAATAACTGGTTGTCTCATGAAAAACAGAGGGTGGTGATAGAGGGAAAATTTTCAGACTGGAGGCCAGTTACCAACGTGTACCCACAGGAATCAGAGCTGGGTCCTCTGCTATTTGTGATTTTTATTAATGACTTGGAAAAGAGGCCTGAAGTGTGGGTCAGTAAACTTGCTGATGACACCAGGATTGATAGAGTAGTGGATGAGTGGAGGGTTGTTGTAGGCTGCAAAGAGACATTGATAGGATGCAGAGCATGGCCGAAAAGTGGCAGATGGAGTTTAACCCTGATGAGTGCAAGGTGATTCATTTTGGTAGGATAGAGTGGATACAGCCATGAGGCTTTTAGTGTGTTAGCATTTATTAACAGGGGGTTTGAGTTTAAGAGCTGTGGGCTAATGCTGCAACGAGACAGGACTTTGGTGAGATTACATTTGGAATACTGTGTTCAGTTCTGGTCACCTCACTATAAGAAGGATGTGGAAGCATTGGAGAGAGTGCAGAGGAGATTTACCAGGATGCTGCCTGGTTTGGAGGGTAGATCTTACGAAGAAAAGTTGAGGGAGCTGGGGTTCTTTAGAGTGAAGGAGAATGAGAGGTGACTTAATAGAAATTTATAAGATGATGACAGGGATAGATAGAGTAGATGTTCAAATACTATTTCCTCGGGTGGATGTAGCTGTTACAAGGGGGTATAACTATAAGATTCATGGTGGGAGATATAGGAGGGATATGCGAGGTAGATTCTTCACTCAGAGAGTGATTGGGGTGTGGAATACGCTGCCTGATGTGATAATGGAGTTGGACACTTTAGGAAATTTCAAGTGGTTATTGGATAGGCACATGGAGCTCACCAGAATGATAGGGAGGCGATAGCTTGATCTTGGGTTTGGACAGAGCTCACTACAATATTGAAGGCTGACGGGCCTGTACTGTCCTGTAATGTTCTATGTTTCTATATTTTCTAAAAGTTGGCAGTTACTTCCATTGGGGTTGAGGTGAAGTAGTGGAGGAGGGAGAGGGCAATGATTTTTGTCTCCAATATTTAATTGAAAGAATGAATATTGGGGACTGGAAGATGACCAAGTCTTCTGAAAACATAGTGACGGGATTGAGCGAGGTGACTGCGCAATAGAGCTTTTCATTATCAGCCTTCAAATAAAACCTGACCTTGTAACTTCTCATTCACTGGAGACAGCATGTGGATGATGAATCAGGGCATAAGAATAGAGTTTCATAAGTGACAGTGTGAGGAGGGGAAAATACAACATCGCAGGAGATTCTATAGTTATGTTGCTGATGCTCCTAACTGGTCAAAGAAAAGGTTTTAGAGGAAAATGGCGGCACCAAATATCACCCCCCCCATCCCCCAGACCACAGACGCCCAGGAGACTGCTGGTATGGACCTCCACCTGTGAATTTGGAGAGGCAAGTTAGTTTGGACAATATCTTGAGCTACGGTTTTGCAAAATTTATTTCTTCCAAATTTTCTTTTAATCTTTCCCCAAGATAATCCCCCACTTTGTTCATAATTTCCCATCATTTGTTGCCTTGAGAAGGTATCCAATGGCAGATAGCTTGAGATGATTAGTTGCGAGGAAGACAGACAGTCACTGGTTAGTCACCCGTGGTTACAATGAAGGGGCATTTGATATTGGATAATTTACCTTTCTTCCAGAAGTAGGCACCCAGCAGAGCAAGGATGAGTACCATTGTCAAAGAAGAGCCAACAGCAGCTTCCAGCCCAGCTGATTTATCTAAGTGAGACAAAGAGACACAGTATAATCAACAGATTCTGCATAAAACACAACTTAATGAAAAATAAAACAGGGGTTGAGTCACAGAAATATCCAGATTGCATTCCCACAGGGAAAAAGAGTTTTTCCAACACTCATATGGAAACATTGGATTTTGTGTAGAAAGTAAAACTGGTGGAGTTGCTTTTGCTGTCCATGATATCGACCCATCCCTCTTCATCAGTTTCCCTATTAATTAACAGCATAAAATCACTGCTGTAAAAATCACTGCCAATAAAATCAAAATCACTGCTTAAATATGGAGTCCACTGCCACTCTGCCTAAGATCAGTGAGGGGCAAAGGGGAGGTGCCTATGATTGGCCTGGGTGGCAGGGTGTGAGGGGATAAGGGTGGCCAGTAATGTTGTGGGGGTAGGGGAATATCTGTGGGGGACAGGGGAGGCATTATTTGGCCAGGGAGGAATGTGGTGGGGGAGCGGCATTTTATGTTTCTTCCTGCGCATGTGCAGTTGGAGATACCAATTGGAGCTGCGGGATTTCAGGTGCTTTAAACCCCATTCACAGGTTTCTGCAATGTGATGCAGAATTGCTGATACTTTTTCAAGCAGAGTTCATATAGGAGTGCCTAATAATAGGTCTAAAAATCAAATCTGGATTACTCCCAGTTTTAAGCCCGTCCAGCATTTAGAATCAAAATGGTAAAATAAGGCCCTAAGGGGCAATTTAGCACAGCCAATCCAGCTAGCTCTTTTTGAAACAAACATGAATATCAACCTGGGATCATTGATATTGAGAGTGAGAACAAAACACACAGCTCAATGATTATGAACAAGAATTTTTTTTTGTAAATAATCCTTGTGGTTACAAAGGGAGAACTCATCCTGAATCTGCCCCCCAAACCCTGTCAAAATGAGATCAACTCTTCCCTCAGGTCATCCAGTTTCCTCATCTACCTCTCCCTGTCCTGATAAAACAGAACACATCGCTCCTCTGAAACTATTCTGCAAGCTTGTGTTAGAGAGTTAATAACAGTTCAAGATCAATCCCTTTGCAGTGAATAGCTGCTGGGAATATGTAACATAGGGTCATTCAGAATTGGAAAATAGCTTGCGCTTATAAAGGCAAAACAGGCGGATAAAGTGATTAAGGAGTTCTATGATGTACTTGCCTTTATTAGTCGAGGCATAGAGCTTAAGAGAAGAAAGGTTAAAGAGAGGAACGATGTAAAATGTTGATTCAGCCACAGCTAGAATATTATGTGCAGTTCTGCAATCTACATTATAGGAAGGAGGTAACAACACTGGAAAGGATGCAGAGAGGATTTATCAGGATGTCGTTTGGGTTGGAACATTTTAGTTATGAAGAGAATTGCTGTTGGTTTCCTTGAAGCAGAGGAGACTGTGAGGGAAAATGATTGAGGTGTATAAAATAAGGGGCATAGGTTAGACAGGAAGAAGCTTTTCCCTTTTGTAGAGGGATCAATGAGTAGGAGGCAGAAGTTTTAGAGGGGATGTGAAAAAAAACCTTTTCACTCAGAGGGTGATAGTAATCTGGAACTCTGCCTGAAAAGGTGGTGCAGGCAGAGACCATTGTGACATTTAAGAAGTAGCGGTTAACAATGAGGCAGAGTGTCCTGGGCTACAAGATATAAATGGAATGGTCAAATGGGCAGATAAATGGCAGGTAGAATTTAATCCTGAAAAGTTGAGATGATATATTTTGGAAGGAGTAATTTGACAAGCAAGTACTCAATGAATGGCAGGACACTAGAAAGTTCTGTGGAACAAAGGGACCTTGGCGTGTTTGTCCACAGATCTCTGAAGGCAGGACAACATGTTAGTAGGATGGTGAAAAAGATATGTGGGACAATTGACTTTATCAATTGAACCATAGATTACAAAAGCATGGAAGTCGTTCAAGTTGTATAGATTTTTGGTGAGGCTGTGTTCAGTCCTGGTTGCCACATTATCAGAAGGGTGTGATTGTACTGGGTAGGATGCAAAGGAAATTCACCAGAATGTGGCCTGGAATGGAACATTTAATTTATGAAGAAATGTTGGATAGGCTTGGGTTGTTTTCAGTGAAACAGAAAAGGCTGAGGAAAACCTGATTGAGGTGTACAAAATTATGAATTGCATGGATATTGTGGATAAGGAGCAGCTATTCCCCTTCCTTGAAGGGTCAGTCATGAAGGGAAATAGGTTCAAGATGAGAGACAGGAAATGGTAGACATGGGTTGCCTTAAATTTTTAAAAACTCTCTGGATGAGCACTTAACACTTCTTAACAAAGAACAAAACAGCACGGGAAACAGGCCCTTCGGCCCAACGAGCCTGCACCACCACCCCGATGTTCCCATCTCTACCCGCGATCCCTGTCCATGTTTATAGATCTATGGATTAAAAACTAAATTTGAGACAATTTAGGGAGAATTTCTTTTGCCAATTAGCCTAAGAGCACATCTTTGGGATGTGGGAGGAAACCGGAGCACCTGGAGAAAACCCACGCAAGCATGGGGAGAATGCGCAAACTCCCACAGACACAGGCCCAAATCCACGTATCTGCACAGCACAGAGATAGTCACTGAGCTGTCGTGTTGCCCATCAAATGGTCCAGGTCAAGCATACACTAATGACGTGAAGCACTAGGATACTCTCAAAAGATCCAAGAGCAGCCCTCTCACGACCCATCGCATGTAAGCCCCTCGTTAGACAACAAGGTGGACCAAAGCACCTATCGGATAAAAACAAGTACATCAATATCATCTATTTACACACTTCCCAGGGACTCCCAAGGCTCATGATCCCTATTTTAAATCAGTTTTGTATACCCCTCCATTCCCATTCTGTTCATGTGCCCATCTAAGTATTTCTTAAATAACTCCAGAGTACCTGCCTCCACCACTTCACTTGGCAGCGCATTCCATACCCCCACCACCCTCTGTGTGAAAAACTCCCTCTAGCATCCAAATTATACCTTACCCCCCTCACCCTAAGCCTGTGACCCCTCGTGCTATTTGAGTCCATCCTAGGAAAAAGCTTAGCCCTGTTTACTCTATCTATCCCCATCATAATCTTGTACACCTCTATTAGATCTCCTCTAAGTCTACATCTTTCAAAGGAAAACAGTCCCAATTTGTCTATCCTCTCCTCGTAACTCAGACGTTCCATACCAGGCAGCATCCTGGTAAACCTCCTCTGCACTCTCTCCAGAGTCTCCACGTCCTTCCGGTAGTAAGGCGACCAGAACTGGACGCAGTATTCCAATGAGGTCTAATCAACGTTTTATACAACTGCAACATTAAAGGCCAGCTCTTGTACTCTATAACCCTTCCTATAAAGGCTAACATACTATATGCTTTCTTCACAACCTTCTCCACTTGCTCTGCCACCTTCAGAGACTTGTTCACCTGCACCCCCAGTCCCTCTGCGTTTCTATACTCTTAATAGGTCTACCCTTTATCATATACCTCCCCACTACATTCTTTCTCCCGAAATGCATCACCTCACATTTATCAGGATTGAATTCCATCTGCCATCTGTCTGCCCAAGCTACCAGCCTATCTATGTCCTGCTGTATCGCCTGACAATGCTCCTCACTATCCGCAAGTCCAGCCATCTTTGTATTGTCTGCAACTTGCTGATCACTCCACTTACTCCCTCTTCCAAGTCATTTATATATATTACAAATAGAAGAGGTCCCAGTACCGAGACCTGCAGCACACCACTAGTGACCGACCTCCAGCTAGAGAAACACCCTTCCACTATTACTCTCTGTCTCCTATTACCAAGTCAGTTACTTATCCATTTAGCTACCTATCCTTGTATCCCATTTGCCTTGACCTTCTCTACTAACCTCCCATGAGGGACTTTGTCAAACGCCTTACTAAAATCCAAATAGACAACATCAACGGCTCGCCCTTCGTCCACTGATTTCGTCACCTCCTCAAAAAATTCTACCAGATTTGTAAGGCACGACCTCCCCTTAACAAATCCATGCTGCGTATCCCTAATCAGATTGCAACGCTCTAAGTGCCTATACATCCTATCTCTAAGAATCCCCTCCAACAGCTTCCCTACCACTGACATCAAACTCATCGGCCTATAATTTCCAGTGTTATCCCTACTACCCTTTTTAAACAACGGTACAACATTAGCTATTCTCCAGTCCTCTGGGACCTCACCTGTGTCCAAAGAAGAGACAAAGATTTGCGTCAGAGGCCCAGCAATTTCACCTCGCACCTCCCTAAGCAGCCTGGGATAAATGCCATCAGGGCCTGGAGATTTATCAGTTTTAGTGCTACCTAGAAGCTCTAACACTTCCTCCCTCGGTATGTATATTTCCCTGAACTGGTCCACAGATCCTTCAGAGACAGGAGCTGTCAACAAGCCCCTCTCCTTCGTGAATACCGACACAAAGTATTCATTCAGGATCTCCGCCATTCCCTCGGGCTCTAAGCACAGTTCCCCTCCTCTGTGCCTAAGAGGTCCCATTTTTCCTCTAACCACCCTTTTATTCCTAACATAGGAATAAAAAGCCTTTGGATTTTCCTTAATCCTATCCACCAAAATAATTTCATGCCCCTTTTTCGCCCTTCTAACTCCCTGTTTGAGCTCCCTCCTACTCTCTCTATATTCCTTCAATGCTGTCTCGGTTCCCAGCTGCTTCAACCTATCATATGCTTCTCTTTTCTTCCTAACCAAGTCCTCAATATCCCTAGTAATCCACGGCTCTCTAATCCTACTTTTCCCATCTTTCCTCTTGGCCGGCACATACTTATCTTGCAACATTTTCAGTATTTCCTTGAAAGAGTCCCACACGCCTAGCGTGGACTTACCCAATAACCGTTCCCAATCAGTTTCCATAAGTTCCTGCCTAATCTGACCGTAGTTAGCCAATTCAGCACCCTGTCCCGAGGGCAACAAGCATCCTTTTCCATCTGTATCCTAAAGTAGACAGAATTGTGGTCACTATTAGCCACATGTTCCCCTACTACAACATCAACCACCTGCCCTGGTTCATTACTCAGAACTAAATCCAATATAGCCCCTTCTCTAGTCGGGCTAGCCACATACTGCTCCAACGATCCTTCCAGTACACATTTTACAAATTCCTGCCCATCCAAACCCCCAGCTCTAGGTACTTTCCAATCCACCCAAGGGAGATTAAAATCTCCCACTATAACGACTCTGTTCTTTCTGCTCCTATCCAAAATGTCTTTACATATGCCTTCTTCAACTACCCGCTGGCTGTTGGGTGGCCTATAATAAACCCCTCACATAGTAATCACCCCCTTTCTATTCCTCAACTCCACCCACAGCGACTCTGCTCCTAACTCCTCTGTGTTGTCCTTCCTCTGCACCACTGTGATGCTCTCCTTAACTAACAACGCCACTCCCCCACCTCTTCTGGACCCTCCTCTGTCACGCCTGAAACACTTATACCCAGGAATGTTCAGTTGCCACTGCTCCCCTTCCTTTAACCACGTCTCTGTCACTGCAACCACATCCAAGTTCCTCGCAAACATTAAGGCCCTAAGTTCATCCGTTTTTCCCGTTACGCTCCTTGCATTGAAACAGTTACACTCCAGACCTCCAAGACCACTCAGAACCTCCTTCTCCCCGTTGCATCTCTTCTCGTCCAAGCTTACTCTATCTCCCATCTCGCTCTCTGCCGAGCTATCAGTCTCAGCCCCTCCATATTAGTTTCAGGGCTATGAGCCAAGTTATGAAGTAAGGGTGAGGAGCAGATGTTCCCTTCAGATGAAGGGTCAGAAGGGATATAATTTCAAGATGAGGTTTAGGGAGGACTTGAGGAAAAATGTTATTACTCACAGAGTGATAATGGTGCAGAATGTGCTGCGTGGGAGAGCAGTCGAGGCAAGTCCTTTAAAAAGTCCTTTAAAAAGTGAGCACTTGGCACATGCAAGTCTAGTGCTCTTAAGTGGGATTAGGTAGATAGATTAGGTGGTTTTCACATGTTGGCACAGATTCAATTGACATAATTTTTTTGCACTCCATAATCCTGTGATTCTATATTGCGAAAAAAATGAAACCACCTGTTTAGGATTGAGAACACTGCAATAGAAAATTAAGGTCAGATACTTTGTTACCAACTAACCTAATATAGACTGACAAAGTCATTACCAATTAGCAACAGTTGATTTCATTAGAATACCTCATGTATTTTGATAATTGGGAGATAAGTGATTAATGATCAGTAATTAATCAGACGTCAGTTTATGTTATTTCTGCATCTTTCCACATCTTTGAGAAAGTTAAAAGAGCTGATGAAAGCTCCCCAGACCCTCTTCCCCACCATATCTGAGGGATACACTGTCCTTGACTATCAGATCTCAGATCTCAATGAATGGGATTCTGTAAAGATAAGAGTCACAGCTTAGAGCAAGGCATTGTTTTAGATTTAATGTCATTTACATAATTAGTTGGAATCAATGGAAATTAACCATTACAATTAATGACAAATTATGGACCAAAATTAGCTAAGGTGGACTCTTAACCTAGTTAGGAAGGGAAAAAAGGTTCAGAGAGCTAGGGATCTAGAGGAGTATAAGGTGTGTAGAAGGGAACTTAAAAAGGAAGTTAGGAGAGCTAGAAGGGGTCATGAGAAGGTCTTGGTAGGTAAGATTAAGGAGAATCCCAAGGCCTTCTACAAATATGTGAAAAGTAAAAGGATGAGAAGGGATAGGACCTATAAAAGGTGAAGGGGGAAAAGTCTGTGAATCTGGAAGAAATGGCAGAGGTGCTTAATGAGTACTTTGCCTCAGTATTCATGGTGGAAAGTGAACTGGGAGATTGCACTGCAGGTTTGAGGCAAATGGAAAAGATTGAGTATGTGGATCTTGGGAAAGAGGATGTGTTAGACCTGTTAAATTCTATCAAGATAGACAAGTTGCTGGGACTGGATGGGATGTACCCCAGGTTATTGTGGGAGGTGAGGGAAGTGGTTGCAGAGCCCTGATGATCTTTGTGCTCTCCATGGAAATGGGAGAGGTTTTGGAGGATTGTGGATATGGTCCCTATATTTAAGAAAAGGAACAGGGATAGTCCAGGAAATTACCAACTGGTGAGTTTAACATCAGTGGTTGGTAAGCTGATGGAGAGGCTTCTGAGGGATAAGATATATGAACATTTGGAGAAGTTTGGACTAATTAGAAATAGTCAGCATTGTTTTGTCAAGGGTAGGTCATGCCTTATGAGCCTAGTTGAGCTCTTTGAAAATGAGACTGAACACTTTGAAGGAAGGGTGGTGGATGTGGTGTACATGGACTTTAGTATGGCCTTTGATAAGGTCCCCCATGCAAGGCTTCTGGAGAAGGAGAGGGCATGGGATCCAAGGGGCTTTGGCCTTATGGATCCAGAACTGGCTTGTCGGCAGAAGGCAGAGAGTGGTTGTGGATGGGTCTTGTTCTGCATGGAGATCAATAACCAGTGGAGTGCCCCAGGGATCTGTTCTGGGACCCCTGCTGGTTGTCATTTTCATAAATGACCTGGATGAGGAAGTGGAAGGATGGGTTAGTAAGTTTGCCAATGAGACAAAGGTCGGTGGTGTTGTGGATGGTCTGGAGGGAAGCCAAAAGTTGTAGTGAGACATAAACAGGATGCAAGACTGGGTGGAGAAGTGGCAGGTGGACTTCAACGTGGATAAATGTGTAGTGGTCCATTTTAGCAGGAATAATGGGATGAAGGAGTACAATATAAGGGGTAGGAGTCTTAGCTGTGTTGTAGAGCAGAAGGATCTCGGGGTCCGGGTCCATAGGATTCTTAAATCGGCCTTGCAGGTGGAGGAAGTGGTCAAGAAGGTGTATAGTGTACTGGCCTTCATTAATCGAGGAATAGAGTTTAGGAGTCAGGAGGTAATGATGTAGCTCTATAAGAGTCTTGTCAGACCCCACTTGGAGTATTGTGTGCAGTTCTGGTCGCCTCACTATAGGAGGTGTATGGTAGTAGCAAATATTTAATTTAATATTTTAGAACTTATAGATGTTTGGTTTTAATAAGTTGTGTTCACGTAATTAGTGAAAAATAGTAGTATATCTTGGTAAGAAATAACATGGTGTCTGCTGTTGCATAAGCCCCATGTGAATTGTTGAACATGCCTGCGTACACTGTCAAACATGCCCACATGTAGAGGCTATTGAGTTCAGAGGAGATTTACAAGGATGCTGCCTGGATTGGGAGGCAGGCCTTATGAAGACAGGTTAAGGGAGCTGGGACTCTTCTCACTGGAGAGACATAGGTTGAGAGGCGACCTGATAGAGGTTTATAAAATGTTGAGAGGAATAGATAGGGTGGACTCTCAGAGCCTATTTCCCCGAGCTGAAATGGTCACTACGAGAGGACACAGATTTAAGGTGCAGGGAAGCAAATACAAAGGAGATGTCGGGGTAGGTTTTTCACTCAGAGGGTGGTGAGTGAATGGAACCGACTGCTGTCGGAGGTTGTTGAGGCAAAATCACTGGGGTCTTTTTTTTTTTTAAAAAAAACTTCTGGATGAGTATATGGAAACGAATAGGATAGGGGGTTATAGATAAGTCTGTGGATTGGTAGATGTGATTGGCACAACTCGTGGGCCGAAGGGCCTGTTTGGCTGAATTGTTCTGTTAACATACTTTCTAAAAAAAAAATTATTGGAACCACTTTGACTTGAGCTGATTTATTACTAGACAGTGAAAAGTATTATTACTTAGGCTCTTACAAAGCATACTGTTCATAGAGACAGAAAGGAGAGGGTTGAGAATGTACTGTTACAGTCCTAGCTAAGGTGTAGAGAAAGGTCAACTTAACATAAAGTAGGTCCATTCAGAAGTCTATTGGCAACAGAGAAGCTGTTCTTGAGTCAGTTGGTACATGACATCAGACTTTTGTACCTTTTTGCTGATGGAAGAAGGTGAAAGACATTCCCATGGCATGTGGGAACCTTGATTATGTTGGCTGCTTTTCCAAGGTAGCAGGAAGTGTCAACAGTCAATGGATGGGAGGCTGGTTTGCATAATGGGCTTTGTTCACAATGTTTTTGTGGTTTTGGCCAGAGCAGGAGCCATAACAAGCTGTGATACAACCAGAAAGGATAGTTCTTTTGGTGCATCTGTAAAATTGATTGGAACTCGGTAAGAATTTAGCAACACCAATTATTAATCCAACCGATTTATTTGATAGTAAAATAGCGAGCTTTCAACACTCCCGTGTCTTCATCAGGCAAGTGCAGTGTTCTGGTCTGCAATAGCACACATCAGCACAGACAGTCAGAGATTGCTGAGTAGAATGCGAATCCTTACATCTAACCTGCTATTCAAGTGTTAAAGTGGCTAACAATGTGTGTGAAGGGGATCCTGAGCATTGTTAGAGAGTTGTGTATTTTCTCCAGACAGCACAGTAAGTGAGGTTTTTTGCTAACCCAGGCAAGTTACGGGGGGTTACAGATAGTGTGTCATGAAGCCAAGATCCCTGTTAAGACCGTCCTCATGTGTGCGGAGCTTGGCTATCAGTCTCTGTTCAGTGACTCTGCGCTGTCATGTATCACGAAAGCCCCCTTGAAGAACATTTACCTGCAGGTCGGAGGCCGAATGCCCATGACTGCTGAAGTGTTCACCCACAGGAAGGGAACTGTTTTGCCTGGTGATTGTTGAGCGATGCTCATTCATCCGCTGTCGTAGTGTTTGCATGGTCTCCCCAATATACCATGCTTCAGGACATCCTTTCTTGCAACGTATTAGGTAGACAACGTTGGCTGAGTTGCAAGAGTATGTACCGTGCATCTGGTGAATGGTATCCTCACGTTTGATGATGTCGTCCATGTCTATGATCCGGCATGTCTTGCAGAGGTTGCTGTGGCAGGGTTGTGTGATATTGTGGTTACTGTTCTCCTGAAGGTTGGGTAGTTTGCTGCGAACAATGATCTGTTAGAGGTTGTGCGTTTGTCTGAAAGCAAGAAGTGGGGGGGTTGGGGATGGCCCTAGCGAGATGTTCATCGTCATCAATGATATGTTGAAGACTCCGGAGAAGATGTCGTAGCTTCTCCGCTCCGGGGAAGTACTGGACAACAAAGGGTACTCTGTCCACCGTGGCCCGTGTTCGTCTTCTGAGGAGATCAGTGCGGTTTATCGTTGTGGCACGTTGGAACTGTCGATCGATGAGTCGAGCGCCATAGCCTGTTCTCACGAGTGCATCCTTCAGTGTCTGGAGGTGTCTGTCACGATCCTCCTCATCTGAGCAAATTCTGTGTATACGGAGGGCTTGTCCATAGGGAATGGCTTCTTTAACGTGTCTAGGGTGGAAGCTGGAGAAGTGGAGCATTGAGGTTGTCTGTCGGTTTGCGGTACAGTGAGGTGCTGAGGTGACCGTCCTTGATGGAGATGCGTGTGTCCAAGAATGCAACTGATTCTGGAGAATAGTCCATCGCTCAACAATCACCAGGCAAAACAGTTCCCTTCCTGTGGGTGAACACTTCAGCAGTCATGGGCATTCGGCCTCCGACCTGCAGGTAAATGTTCTTCAAGGGGGCTTTCGTGATGCACGACAGCGCAGAGTCGCTGAACAGAGACTGATAGCCAAGCTCCGCACACATGAGGACGGTCTTAACAGGGATCTTGGCTTCATGTCACACTATCTGTAACCCCTGTAACTTGCCTGGGTTAGCAAAAACCCTCACTTACTGTGCTGTCTGGAGAAAATACACAACTCTCTAACAATGCTCAGGATCCCCTTCACACACATTGTTAGCCACTTTAACACTTAAATAGCAGGTTGGATGTAAGGATTCTCATTCTAATCAGCAATCTCTGACTGTCTGTGCTGATGTGTGCTATTGCAGACCAGAACACTGCACTTGCCTGATGAAGACACGGGAGTTTTGAAAGCTCGCTATTTTACTATCAAATAAATCGGTTGGATTAATAATTGGTGTTGCTAAATTCTTACTGAGTTCTTACCACTCCAATCCAACGCTGGCATCTTTACAAATTGATTGGAGCCATAGCTGACGTGCTAAATTTCCTAATCCTCTTGAGAAAGGAGTCTTGGTGGGCTTTCTTAATTATAGCATTGGCATGGTGGGACCAGGACAGATTGGTGATCTGGACATCTAGAAACTTGAAGCTCTTGACCATTTCCACTTTATCACCATGTCCTTCACTCTCATCCTGAAGTCAATGGCATCTTTCATTTTGACATTGAAGGAGAGATTATTGTCATTGCACCACTTCACCAGATTCTCTATCTCACTCCTGTACTCTGCCTTCTCATTCTTTGAGATCTATCCCACTATAGTGGTATCATCAGCAAACTTGAAAATCAAACTGGAGGGGAATTTGGCCACAGTATGTGTACAAGGAGTATAGCAAGGGGCTGAGGACACAATCTTATGGGGCACTGGTGTTGAGGATGATAATGAAGAAGGTGTTGTTGTCTAACTTTACTGATTGTGAACTGTAGGTTAGGATGCCTTGGATCCAGTCACAGAGGGAGGAACTGAGGTCCAGGCCATGGAGTTTGGAGATGAATTTTGTAGGGTTAATGTTGTTGAAGGCTGAGCTGTAGTCAATAAATAGGAGTTTGTCATAAGTGTCTTTTTATCCAGGTATTCTAGGGTTGAGTGTAGAGCCAAGAAGATGACATCTGCTGTGGACATGTTGCAACAATAGGCAAACTGTAGAGAATCCAGGCAATCTGAGACCAGAATTGATTCATTCTGTGACTAGACTTTTGAAGTACTTCATAATAATGGGTGTCAGAGCCACGGGGTGATAATGATTAAGGCACACTGCCTGGCTCATACCAGATTGTGTGGAACAACAGTTCAGATTTATCAGGGATGGCTGAGCATCAGCCCAGCATTGTGAAGGTTGTCTTCCGACAAACCTGAGGAGGCAGCTGAGTATTCTCCTGTCAATATGAAGTCTGAATGTTGTTAATACCAGAACAATAATAGCTTCCCTGTCAACTTCAGGAACTTCCCAGAAACTTCAGGAAGAAAGTGTGTTCTTTCTCTGAGGCAGTGACAGTCTCTGTTGGTGAGGAGTTAAGGTTATTGTCTGTGTCTCTTGGATTGATTACCTATTTGAAAGTCTGAATTACATTGATAAGTTTACCTATATTCTTTCTCT
Source organism: Sphyrna mokarran (assembly GCA_024679065.1). NCBI lineage: Eukaryota > Metazoa > Chordata > Chondrichthyes > Carcharhiniformes > Carcharhinidae > Sphyrna > Sphyrna mokarran. The sequence goes on along the minus strand of JAGIQG010000029.1, from coordinate 171,861 downwards.
TATTTGATAAGATTTAGTTTATTGAGTAAGTAGATTAATTGCTCTGTAGTTGATTAGTCTATAGTCAATTGATGCAATTTTTAATTCATTTGTGGTTTAAAATTTGCCTATAATCAATAAATTTGTTTTTCTAATTCAGTGTCTATATCTTTGACTGATGGTAATGTCTGTTGACCTTGAACAGTTTAAAAAGGCAATTTAAGTTCCAATAATACTCCATGAGTAGTTAACTTAAATCTAAAACACCCTTTTAAAATCAATGTAATTATCCCTGTATCCTTGCATCAAATTCCTGGAAAATCCTCTAACAGCAATTTGACTGTAATTATACTGCCTGGATTGCACTGTTTCATAAAACCAGATCCCCACTGCCTTTCCAAAACAAAAACAAATTAAATAAATATTGGGAGAAAAGGAATAGAAGATATGTTGATGAGGCCTTTTGCAAGTAAAAATAGGTTGCCACTTATCAGTGACCTTAGTGGAACAAACTGCAATAATTAATCTCAATGGAGGTTTTTCTGAATCAAACAATCCTGTTTTTCTAAAATTCATTCACAGAATGTGGGCATCAGCAGCCAGGCCAGCCTATCCTTAGTTATTCTTGAACTGAGCAGTTTGCTGGGCCATTTCAGCAAGCAATTAGAAGTCAACCTCTTTCTGTGGTTCTGGAGTCACCTGTAAGCTAGGTAAGGATGGCAAATTTCCTTCCCTAAATGGCATTACAAGAACTGACTTTGGTCATTTGACTTTTTATTCTAGATTTTTATTGAATTAAAATCCCACCACCTGCTTTGGTGGGGCTCAAACACAGTTCCCAGAGCAGAGCCTCTGGACTAGGCCAGTATCAATAATACCACAGCACCGCTTCTCACACAATTACTGCAATAAAGAAGGAACAATTCACCTGGAGCCACTGCCCAACTTCTGCCCAAAACCTTCCACGTGCCTCTTAGGCAGATAATAATCCAATTCCATCTTGAATGTCTCAATTGTCAGTCCTTCTTTTATCAATTCCAAACATTTGTGCTTTGTTTCCCAATCATTCTATCATTGGAAACAGCTTCTTCCACATATTCTGTCCACACTCTTCTTGTTTTGAATATCTCTATCAAATCTGCTCTCAACTTTCTTTTCTCCAAGGAAAATACTCCCAACTTCTCCAATCTACAAATGGTAACACAGATTGAGAGATTCCAGAAGTGCAATTCTAGGAAATGCAGTGACTGAATTTCACTCACCTTTCACAGTGAAATGCACAAGATTGCTCAGTGCTGATGTTAGCCGCCTTCTCTTCCCATCTACTTTATACAAGCAGGTATAGTTTCCTTCATTGGTATGATTTATTTTAACAATGGTGAACGTCACAGTTTTATATTGGACAGCAGCAGCCTTGGCTTCCAAATAATTTGAATCTCCGAGTTTGTGTAGATAAAATGTCAATCCAGGAAGGTACTTGGGACTTGTACAATTAAAGGTGACTTTTCCCCTCATTGAAGCTAGACTGGAATCCATTGATATATATGGTTTAGGGAGATCTGTAATTCAAATGGAATCAGAAGATCAATAATCCCAGCCATTACAACTGAAATTCACTTACTGCATCCAGTCTAGTGATCAGAAAGAATACATGAATTTTAACAAACTTTCACAGAAACTTCATTGCAGTGTTAATGGAAACCTACTTGTGACAGGAATAAAATATACTTTAAAATGTAACATTAAATGCAGACACAGTTAAGAAGACAAATAGCATGTTGGCCTTTATTGCAAGAGAATTTGTGTATAGAAGTAAAGATGCAATTATACCAATAAATACACACACATTACAGTAAAGGTGCATTTTTTTTTAATGTCCAGAGTGTTGTCAGGACATATCTGTATGTGGTTTCTCACCTGCTATAGTGACTATCACAGGCTTGCTGAGCTGGGACCTGAACTTCCTTTTATTTACAACAGTTTTATATTTGCATTGGTACCATCCTCCTTGGCCTGTACTGGTAACCCTGAATGTTCCAGTGTTTCTCTTTGTAAAGAGTTGATGAGAATTCAGCAACTGATTATTTCTGTAAAAATAGGTTGTACCATTGTATTGTCTCTTCACGCTGCAGGTCATTTTAATGGTCGCTCCTTTTAGATACACCCCAATCGATTGATCCAGTGATATCTTTGGCACTGTTAGTGGAACTGTTTTTAAAAAATTGAAGCATGAATGAGGGTTTTCATGTCTTATAGAATCATTGAATCCTACAGTGCAGAAGGAAGTCATTCAGCCCATCAAGTCTGCACTGACCACAATCCCACCCAGGTCCTATTCCCGTAACCCCACATATTTACCTGGCTAATCCCCTTAACACTAGGGTTAGTTTAGCACAGCCAATCAACCTGACCCACACATCTTTGGACTGTGGAACAAAACTAAAATATCTGGAGGAAACCCACACAGACACAGGGAGAATGTGCAAACTCCACATAGACATAGTGTTCCAAGGCTGGAATTGAACTTGTGTCTCTAGCGCTGTGAGGCAGCAGGGCTAAGCATTGTGCTACATGTGTCTACTAGCAGGCTGTTAATTAGAATCATGATTATACAATCCAAGCAAAGGTTAGTTCCATCCTGAACTGAGTTAACAAAATCACTTTGAAAACACATCTAAAAGTACACGAGGCAAGGTTCTAATACCAAAATCAGATAATGATGCAGAAATTGGTCTCTGGAATATCAGTGGTCAATTTTTGCAAATGGACCAGTGCCTCAGATTAATGTGAAAAGACTGCACTGACTGTGAGGATTCAAGTCTCAGACAAAAATGTTACTGGATGAGTATTTTGATAACAGCAGGATTTTTCAGATGGTGCGGTTTAAAGAGGAGATTTAAAGGAGAGAGGAAAAGAAATATTTGAAATGCCCTTAAAAATTTTAGCCTTCTTGTTCAAAAATATAAGGAATAAATTTGGGAATCAAAAAGAAAGTTGTGCAATAATATCATACCACAAGAGTTAAAATATAAAGATTTGTTGAGCTTTCGCTGGAGACTCAGGGTTGAACGTACTGCCAGCCAATGGACATGATGATCTGTAAGATCGGGAGAGAGTCGAGGAACCTGAATTTTTGCCTCTCTCAATCTTACGGGCAGTAGATATATGGCTGAATATATTATTCACATTGATTTGGTAATATCAATGTAATTGGCGAGCCTAGAACACAATATCTGTACTTCACCTCACCATTAGAACCGGAGACCACCTCACCCATCCCCTTCCCCTCTCAGGCAATTAGGGGCAATGAGGGTTGTCTCTTCCACAAGTGAATTTTTTGAGGAGGTGACGAAAACGGTCGACGAAGGGCAAGCCGTTGATGTTGTCTATATGGATTTCAATAAGGCGTAAAGTCCCTCATGGGAGGTTAGTTGAAAAGGTCAAGGCTAATGGGACACAAGAACAGGTAGCTAGATGGATAAGTAACTGCCTTAGTAATAGGAGACAGAGAGTAATAGTGGAAGAGTGTTTTTCTAGCTGGAGGTCGGTCACTAGTGGTGTGCCGCAGGGCTCGGTATTGGGACCTCTTCTATTTGTAATATATATAAATGACTTGGAAGAGGGAGTAAATGGAGTGATCAGCAAGTTTGCAGACAATACAAAGATGGCTGGACTTGCAGATAGTGAGGAGCATTGTCAGGCAATGCAGCAGGACAAAGGCTGGTAGCTTGGGCAGATAGATGGCAGATGGAATTCAATCCTGATAAATGTGAGATGATGCATTTCGGGAGAAAGAATGTAGTGGGGAGGTATATGATAAAGGGTAGACCTATTAAGAGTATAGAAATGCAGAGGGACTTGGGGGTGCAGGTGCACAAGTCTCTGAAGGTGGCAGAGCAGGTGGAGAAGGTTGTGAAGAAAGCATATAGTATGCTAGCTTTTATAGGAAGGGGTATAAGAGTACAAGAGCTGGCCTTTAATGTTGCAGTTGTATAAAACGTTGGTTAGACCTCATTTGGAATACTGTGTCCAGTTCTGGTCGCCTTACTACCGGAAGGAGTGGAGACTCTGGAGAGAGTGCAGAGGAGGTTTACCAGGATGCTGCCTGGTATGGAAGGTCTGAGTTACGAGGAGAGATTAGGCAAATTGGGACTGTTTTCCTTAGAAAGATCTAGACTTAGAGGAGATCTAATAGAGGTGTACAAGATTATGAGGGGTATAGATAGAGTAAAACAAAAAAAAAAGAACGAAACAGCACAGGAAACAGGCCCTTCGGCCCAACGAGCCCACGCTGCCACCCCAATGTTCCCACTTCTACCCACGATCCCTGTCCATGTTCATAGATGTATGGACTAAAAACCAAATTTGAGACCAAATCTTTTGCCAATTAGCCTAAGAGCACATCTTTGGGATGTGGGAGGAAACCGGAGCACCCGGAGAAAACCCACGCAAGCACGGGGAGAATGCGCAAACTCCACAGACACAGGCCCAAATCCATGTATCTGCACAGCACAGCGATAGTCACTGAGCTGTCGTGTTGCCCGTCAAATGGTCCAGGTCAAGCGTACACTAACGACGTGAAGCAGCAGGACACTCTCAAAAAAAATCCAAGAGCAGCCCTCTCATGACATGTATGCCCCCATTAGACAACAAGGTAGACCAAAAACCTAAGGAGGGTTAAGCTTTTTCCTAGGATGGACTCAAATAGCACAAGGGGTCACGGGCTTAGGTGAGGTGGTAAGGTATAATTTGGATGTTAGAGGGAGTTTTTTCACAGAGGGTGGTGGGGTATGGAATGCGCTGCCAAGTAAAGTGATGGAGGCAGGTACTCTGGAGTTATTTAAGAAATACTTAGATGGGCACATGCACAGAATGGGAATGGAGGGGTATAGAAAACTGATTTAAAATAGGGATCATGAGCCTTGGGTGTAAATAGTCGATGATATTGATGTATTTGTTTTTATTCTACAGGTACTTTGGTCCGCTTTGTTGTCTAACAACGGGCATACAAACGATGGGTCATGGGAGGGCTGCTCTTGGATTTTTTTTTTCGATGCTTCACGTCGTTAGTGTACGCTTGACCTGGACCATTTGATGGGCAACACGACAGCTCAGTGACTATCGCTGTGTTGTGCAGATACATGGATTTGGGCCTGTGTCTGTGGGAATTTGCACATTCTCCCCATGCTTGCGTGGGTTTTCTCCAAGTGCACTTCCACATCCCAAAGATGTGCTCTTAGGCTGATTGGCAGAGCAAATTCTCCCTAAATTGTCTCAAATTTGGTTTCAATCCTTGGACCTATAAACACAGGCAGGGATCATGGGCAGAAGGGAAACATCGGAGTGGCGGCGCGGGCTCGTTGCTGAAGGGCCTGTTTCCCATGCTGTTTTGTTCTTTGTGCTTGTCTGTCGCCCTATCAATGCCCACTCGGCATGGGGCAGTGCCAAGGGAATAGGGCTTGAGAGGACAGAAACCTACTGGGGGGCAGAGTCAGACCAGCGGTAGACTGCTCAGTGACGGGGGCACCCTCTGCATACTCTGCACAGTGATCAGTGAGGGTGGGGGGGAGCCGTACGGTTGTGGGGGGGAGCGGGGCTCATGATTGGAGAGTGGAAAATCATGTTTCACAAATTTGATTGAGTTTTCTGAAGGGGTAATCAAGAAGGTAGGTGAGGACAATGCAGTTGGTATTGTCTAATGGACTATAGCAACGTCTTTGACAAGATAGCGCATGGTAGGTTAAATCTCATGGGATCCAAGATAAAGTAGCCAAATGGATACAAAATTGGCATGATGACAGAAGCCAGAGCTTTGTTCTAGAGAGTTGTTTTTCAAACTGGAGGCCTGTGGCCAATGGTGTGCTTCAGGGATCAACGCTGAGCCACTGTTATTTGCCATTTAATGATTTGGATGTGAATTTAGGAGGCATGGTCAGTAAGTTTGCAGACAAAGTTTGGTGGCATAGTGCACAGTGAAGGAGATTATCTAAGATTGCAATAGGATCTTTGTCAATTGGGCCAGTGGGCTGACGAATGGCAGATAAAGTTTAATTTAGATAAATGCGAGGTGATGCATTTTGGTAGGTTGGACCAGGGCAGGACTTACTCAGTTAATGGTAGGGCGTTGGGGAGAGTTATAGAACAAAGAGATCTATGAGTACATGTTCATAGCTCTTTGTAAGTGGAGTCACCCAGTGGACAGAGTGGTGAAGAAGGCATTCGGCAATGCTTGGTTTTATCGGTCAGAACATTGATTACAGGAGTTGGGACATCTTGTTAAAGTTGTACAAGACATTGGTAAGGCCACACTTGGAATACTGTGTGCAATTCTGGTCACCCCCATTATAGAAAGGATATTATTAAACAGGAAAGGGTGCAGAAAAGATCTTCTATGATGCTATTGGGACTTGATGGATTGGGTTATAAGGAGAGGCTGGATAGACTGGGACTTTTTCTCTGGAGTGTATGAAGCTGAGGGGTGATCTTACAGAGGTCTATAAAATAATGAGGAACAGATCAGCTAGATAGTCAATATCTTTTCCCAAAGGTAGGGGAGTCTAAAACTAGAGGACATAGGTTTAAGGTGGGAGGGGAGAGATAAAGAAGCATCCAGAAGGGCAATTTTTTCACACAGAGGGTGGTGAGCTGCCAGAGGTGGTAGTAGAGGCAGGTACAATTTTATCTTTTAAAAAGCATTTAGACAGTTACATGGCTACGATGGGTATAGAGGGATTGGGATTAGTTTAGAGGTTTTGAAAAGGTCGGCATAGACAAATTAGGCTGAAGGGCCTGTTTCCATGCTGAAAACATCTATGACTCTATGCATTAACAATCAATTTTCCACTTTACTCACCCACTATAGTGACTGTCACAGATTTACTGATACGTGATTCGAACCACCTTCTTTTAATATAGGCTCCATATTTACATTGGTAACGTTCTCCTTGGTTTGCAATGGTAGCCAGAAATGTTCCAATATTGTCCTTTGTGAAGAGCTGATTAGAGTTCAGGAGCTGGTTTTCCCTGTAAAAGTAAATTTTACCCAGATATTTGGGGTTCACCCTGCAAGTCATGGTGACTGTTTCTCCTTCTACGTAAACCGCAGTCGACTGATCAAATGATATCTCTGGTGGTGTTAGAGGATCTAAGGTAAAATTAATGAAACAAAGGATTAGGGACAGTTCTCCCATGTTAAATGTGTGCTTTATGACTTCTCAACAGTAATATTGAATTAAGGTGTTTATATTGCCCAATGACAACATTCACAATGAAATTCCTTTAGCATGGTAAGGAGAAAGGTCATGTGAAAAAACATTGAAAAATAATAGGATTGGGCTTGGTCAACCTGGATTTAGAAAAGGAAATGATGTTTAACAAAATTGATTGAGTTTTTGAGGATATAACCAGCAGAATAAAAAAGAGGAACTAGTAGGTAGGTACAGTGGATTTTCAGAAGGTTTTTGATAAGGTGAGTGGTTCTACTTTGAAAATCTGTGATGGGAGTCTGATGGGTGTCAGTCAAATTATCTGCTGTCTGGATATTTGGAAAGTGGATGAGTGACTGAAGATAGACACCAGGAATTGTGGGATTTAAACATCTGAAAGCCAATTTCTCTCCTCCATGGGGCTCTCTGTGAATGTCACTAACTCCTAGCTGGAATCAGTTGGCAGAGATTTCCCTATCTTTGACAGAGCATGATGATGAGAGAATAAAATGGCTTTTAACCTGCCGATCTTGACAGGTTTTCATTCCATCTTATTAGGCACCTTGAAAAAAAATTCTCACTCCGCCTGAGGCAGGGGGCCATTAACTGAGTGCATTACTCATGGGGACACTTCAGCAACAAATTAAGCCTGGTCCATGGATATTCATGATTACAAAGAAGCCTGCCCCCATATTCTAAGATACTTTTTTCATCAGAGTGCTGGATGTAGTGGAGGTGTGATTTGATGTCCACCCTCTACGCACAGGAAGAAGAGAGGCAGCAGAGACATCAACACAACATGGGATGCTGCAGTCAATGCCAACTCTCTGGAGGAGACATCCAGGAGGAGGACAGGCATCCAGTGTCGCAAAAGGAATATGTGACTCAACTTATACATTCACCTACATACCAGGTGTACAGGCGCAGTGGCCCCAAAGTGACCGCCTCTGGTTTTCTGGCCAGTTCAATCACTGGCCAGCCCAGGATTTCAGCCCTAATGCCCCCCATCCCCTCCACAGCTCAATTGTAGAACCCTGTCCATCCATGGGCCAGCCCCAATCTCCAGACCCCAGCAGAGATAATACCCTCCACTGACAGATCCCCCTTTTGGCAGACTCCCTCCAACCTCCAGTAGGCCCTTAGTCTCCCCACCAGCTGAGCACCACTTTCCCAGCAACCCCCCACCCCTCCCCCAATCACTGGCCTCTCTGCTGCTCTGAACTATCCCAACATTGAGTGGCAGCCACCGATTCCATGCTAGGCCTTGCACCCCCCCCCGTATGCCCCACCAAATATGCCCCACTCCATTGGCACTGCCACTTGTTTGGTGGGCCACCACCCTCCCCCACCCCCCCCGCCGTTGCCCAACTCTGGGGAGCCCTAAGGCCCCCTTTCACTCCAGCAGGGTCGTCCCACTAAGTTACTGAAAGTGGGGAGCTGCTCTGAGCTCTGCTGGAATGAAATACTCCTGACAGAGTGGGAGACGCTCATGGGCCTGGAGAATCCAGTCCTGGGCCCACTAATCCAATAAAATAACATTAAACTAAGATGTAAAGTACTGATGTGTTCCTGCAGGTTAAGGTGAATCAGACAGCACTGGAAATCTGGCACTGGGAGATGTGTTCAACGTGGGAATACTTGGGCAAATCTCGTGCACCCCCAGACATGAGATTCTCCCACCACACAGAGCCCTGTATGTCTCCTTTAAGTGACAATACCTGCCACGTATTGACAAAATCTCCCTCTCTTGAAGACAGATTTCTCGAAGGTTGAGATTGAGCTTTCATCCACACCCTCCTCCAGCACAGAGACAAACTTAGAGGCCCTTAGGATCAAAAGCTGGTGATCCACTGCAGGCAGAGGCAGTGACATCAGGAATGGATCAAGATAGAAGGGGTGCAACAGAGGAGTCCCAGCTCTTTCCAATGAGTTAGTATCAACACTCACAAGACAACCAGATCAACACAGCATGTTTGGCGACTGCACCGAAGACCGGCGTGTAAGGCCTCTAGTCTGTACTGCTGGATAAAGATCTTGCAGGACACGAACTCCCTGACACAGGACAGGGACTCTATGGAGAAGGAACAGACTGAATTCCTGACTTTTTTTCAAAATGGTGCAGTAGCAAGGCAACTTCTAGCAATTTGTGCCCACATAGATTCTAATTTTATCTTTTACACTTGTTCTACATTTCTAAAACTTAACTCTAATGCCTTTAAGCGCTCTAATAATCCTCTAATTCAATCTCTTGCAGATTTGGGAATTCTTGGGACCTTGGAGACACCTGACCTGACTGATCAACCTGTGACCTACAGCCCACTTTGCCATCTCAGAACGAGGGATTTCATTACACTGGTTCCCACAGACTAGGAAACTGCCCTAGAAGCCTGGGCCTACACTTGGAAGAACCCCCTCCCTGCCCCGAGATCAGAAAAACACCATGGGAGATGGACTTTCATTCTACTGGTCTTCAACGATCAGACCTGTATCGTTGGGGCTTCATCCAGAGCTCCGCTTCCCCCCAGCTTCCAGCCCCCACCCTGCCACCCCCCAACCCTCTCCATCCCCAATCCCCCTCCACCCCAGCCTCAACCCCCCCTCCCTCCAGCCTCCAACTCCCATCCCCCCCATCCCCAACACCCAAACCCCCCACCCCACCTCCAACACCCCCACCAGCTCTAGCATCCTCCATCCAACCCTCTTCCCTCAGACCCAACCCCTCACCCTCCTCAGCCCTCAATCCCCCTCCACCCCAGCCTCCAACTCCCCTCCCCCCCAGCTCCAACTCCCATTCCCCCCAATGCCTTTCCCTCTCCAGCCCACAACCCCTCTCTCCCCTGCCCAGCCATCTGGTCCCCAAACTGTGCCCCTCTGAGCCCTCAATCCCTCTCCCCTCACCCCCCAAACCCTCTCCGCCCAACCCCTCTGAGCCAGACAGCTGCCGCCTTCCAATCACTCAGTCCAGTCCCCCCTTTCTATACAGTTACCCGACACTCCTAAAAATCAACTCCCAGTGCCTAATATTGTTATTTTAGATTTACTCGCAGGTCTCAAAATCCACCACTTCAAAGGAAGATCCCAAGATGGCATTGACCCAGCAGATCACAACATGTGGACCAGACTATCAGCTCAGTGGCAGCTGTGACCCCAAGGACACCCACTTCCTGCCCTTTGACCTATCCGTACCAGAGTGCGGTCTCGATATCCAAGTGGCAGCAGAACACCCGACTGCTCAGATCCATCTACCGACACAGGAACCACAAACAGGCCACAAATCCTCCATTCAAACACTGACCAGAGTAAAGAATCTTATTGCGTACAACTATTACTTTAACACGCAAATCACTTTCAGGCTCACAGACTCAAAAAGAAGCAGACATTCCAGAAAGCATGGAAAACATACAAGGCTGCAGGTGAGAGTGAAACAATGCAGTTGTGTAGCCCTCCCTCCCCTTACTCCTTGTAAATGTCCAGTCTTTGGAAAACAGGCTAGACAAACTTAAAACCAGTCTCACTTCCCCAAAGAGAACTGAGGGACTGCTGTGAACTCTGTTTCACAGAGACGTGTCTCACTCTTGCTTCACCTGGCAGGGGTGTCTCCTTCCAGTCAGGGAACATTTCAGTGGTCATGGGCATTCAGGCTCTGATCTTCGGGTAAGGGTTCTCCAAGGTGGCATTTACAACACATGACAGCACAGAGTCATTGAGCAGAGATTGATAGCCGAGTTCTGCACAGATGAGGATGGCCTCAACCGGGATCTTGGGTTCATGTCACGCTATCTGTAACCACCATGACTTGCCTGGGCTAGCACTATCTCACTAACTGTTCCAGCTAGAGACAATACCCTTCAATCTGTGCTTAACCTTCTCTCTACTCAAATTGTCTATACCTTTAACTTGACTACCTGTAAAGACTCACATTCCAACCATTATTTTGTAAATTAATGATTGGAATGGTTTATATGCCCTGTTTGTGAACAGAACTCCCACTTACTTGTTGAAGGGGCAGCGCTCCAAAAGATTCTGCTACCAAATAAACTTGTTATACTTTAACCTGGTGTTCTGAGACTTCTTATGAACTTTCTGCTCCCCAGACTGAGAATACTTGATGTTAAAATGCTACCCTGACTACCTTTCGCAGAAGTTCACCTCCATTATATTGGGCACCTCACGATGGGAAGGATGTGGAATCATTGGAGAGAGTGCAGAGGAAATTTACCAGGATGCTGCCTGGTTTGGAGGGTAGGTCTTATGAGGAAGGTTGAGGGAGCTGGGCCTTTTCTCTTTGGAGCGGAGGAGGATGAGAGGCAAGTTAATAGAGGTTTATAAGATGATGAGAGGGATTCATAGAGTGGACGTGCAGAGATTATTTCCTCGGGTAGACATAAGTGTAAATCAGGTTCATGGTGGGAGATATAGGAAGGATGTCCCACATAGATTCTTCACTCAGAGAGTGGTTGGGGTGTGGAATACACTGCCTGCTGTGATAGTGGAGTCGGACACTTTAGGAACTTTCAAGCAGTTATTGGATAGGCACATGGAGCACACCAGAATGATAGGGAGTGGGATAGCTTGATCCTGAGATTGGACATAGCTCGGCACAACATTGAGGGCCGAATGTACTGTTCTGTACATGAGAGTGAGAATGTTCTATGTTTCTAGTAGTTTACTAGAAAATTAATTATAATTAATTAATTTTATTAATTTTACTTCATTAATTTTATTAGTTTATCCCTTGCGGATGTGAAAATCATGCTGGAAGAAACATACTTCACTACAAATAGCCTTGAGATGAAACATCCTAATGCCTTGTTCATCATGGTTGGGGACTTGAATCAGGTAAAGCTCAAGAGCATGTTACCAAATTACCACCAACACGTCTCCTGTTCCACCAAAGGCCTAGACCATGCTACGCCAATATCAGGCATGCCTATTGCTCTATCGCCCACCCACACTGCAGCAAATCAGGCTACAAGGTTATGCTTCTGCCCTTGTCTTACAAGCAAAAACTGAAGCAGGAGAATCCATCAAAGTTGTGCAATGTTGGTCTGAGGAACTGGATAATCACCTACAAGGCTTGGAGTCAGTGGATTGGTCAATATTTAAAAACTTTGCGACCAGTCTGAATGAGTACACCACTATAGCAACTGACTTCATCAGTAAGTGTGTAGGAAACTTTGTGTCAAAGATGCAAATCCACGTATTTCCCAGCTGGAAACCATGGATGAACTTGGATAGCCACTGCTTACTGAAGTCCAGTTGACCCTGATATATACAAGAAAGCCAGATACCATCTAAGGAGGTCCATCAAAGATGCCAAAAGACAGTACCATACCAAGCTAGAGTCCCAGGCTAGTCATATGGATCCCAGCTGACTATGGAAAGGTTTGCAAGATATAACAGGCTACAAGATGTAGGGTGCGTAAAATCACTGGCTTCAACACACCCCTCCCTGATGAGCTTAATACATTCTATGCCTGTTTTGAGCAAGAGGTCAAGCGAGACCATGCCCTCCACCCTGGAAGCCCTGGATGAACATATATCTGGGGTCACCACTGCAGATGTTAGAGTAATTTTCTCGAAGGTCAACCCAGGAAAGCGACTGGCCCGGGTGGGGTACCTGGACAAGCACTCAGACCCTGCATGGATCAGCTGGCGGAGATATTCACAGACGTTTTCAAACCTCTCTTTACAACAATCTGATGTCCCTATCTGCTTCAAGAAGACGACCGTCATCCCAGTATCCAAGAAAAGCCAAGTACCATGCCTTAATGACTGTTGTCCAGTGGCTCTGACATCCATCATTATGAAGTGCTTTAGAAGTTAGTCATGGCACCAATCAGTTCCAGCCTCCCAGATGATCTGGATCCACTAAAGTTTTCTATCACCGCAACAGATCCACAGCAGTCGCAATCTCTCCGGCCCTGAATTCAACCCTGGAACATCTGGATAACAAAGATACCTATGTCAGACTTCTATTTATTGACAACAGCTCAACCTTCAGCATCATTATTCCTATGAAACTCATTTCCAAACTCCATGGCCTTGGGCTTGGCTCCTCCCTCTGCGACTGGATCCCAAACTTCCTAAACCCCAGACCAAAATCAATAAGGATAGGAAACAACACCTCTTCCATGATCAGCCTGCTGCGATACCTTTTGCAGATCTATGACTGTGTGGCCAAGTTCCCCTCCAACTCAAGTTTCAAGTTTGCTGATGACACCACCATAATCAGTCAGATCCCAGACAAAGTACAGGAATGAGATAGAGCCCATGGAATGCGCTGCCAAGTAAAGTGGTGGAGGCAGGTACTCTGGAGTTATTTAAGAAATACTTAGATGGGCACATGAACAGAATGGGTATGGAGGGGTATAGAAAACTGATTTAAAATAGGGATCATGAGCCTTGGGAGTCCCTGGGAAGTGTGTAAATAGACAATGACATTGATGTACTTGTTTTTATCCTACAGGTGCTTTGGTCCGCCTTATTGTCTAACGAGGGGCATACACACGATGGGTCGTGAGGGGGCTGCTCTTAGATTTTTTTCAAGAGTGTCCTAGTGCTTCACATTGTTAGTGTACGCTTGACCTGGACCATTTGATGGGCAACACGACAGCTCAGTGACTATCGCTGTGCTGTGCAGATACATGGATTTGGGCCTGTGTCTGTGGGAGTTTGCGCATTCTCCCCGTGCTTGCGTGGGTTTTCTCCGGGTGCTCCGGTTTCCTCCCACATCCCAAAGATGTGCTCTTAGGCTAATTGGCAAAACAAATTCTCCCTAAATTGCCTCAAAATTGGTTTTTAATCAATAGATCTATAAACATAGACAGGGATCACGAGTAGAGGTGGGAACATTGGGGTGGCGGCGCGGGCTTGATGGGCCAAAGGGCCTGTTTCCCGTGCTGTTTTGTTCTTTGTTCTTTATTCTTTGATACAGGACATATACTCCTTGATTCAGGAGATACCTTCCATTCTGCAGCACTTACACTACATACTCCAGGATATCTACTCCCTGTGGAAGGTAATTCTCTATGATGCAGGACATGTAATCCATGATATTGGACACATACTCCATGACAAAGACATGTACTCCATGCTGCAGTATATGCACTATATTACGCAGGGATATAATATATTATAATATTATAACACTATATTATGCACTCCAAACTGCAATTCATGTATTGCATGATGCAGGGCAATCACTCCCTGATGAAGGAAATGGACTGACATGTACTGAATAACAGTAAGAAGTCTCACAACACCAGGTTGAAGTTCAAAAGGTTTATTTGGTAGCAAAAACCACTAGCTTTCAGAGCGCTTGCTGCCCCTTCATTAGGTGAGTGGGAGTTCTATTCTCAAACAGGGCATATAAAAACACAAACTCAATTTACAGAATAATGGTTGAAATGTGAATCTTTACAGGTAATCTAGTCTTAAAGGTACAATGTGAGTGGAGAGAACGTTAGCACAGGTTAAAAAGATGTGTATTGTCTTCAGCCAGGACAGTTAGTCAGATTTTGCAAGTCCAGGCAAATCATGGTATTTACAGATAGTGTGACATGAACCCAAGATCCCGGCTGAGGCCGTTCTCATGTGTGTGGAACTTGGCTATCAGTCTCTGCTCAGCGACTCTGCCCTGTCGTGTGTTGTGAAGGCCCCCTTTGGAAAACATTTACCCGAAGTTCAAAGGCTGAATGCCCGTGACCGCTGAAGTGTTCCCCAACAGGAAGAGAACACTCCTGCCTGGTGATCATCGGGTGGTGTTCATTCATCTGTTGCTGTAGTGTCTGCATGGTCTCCCCGATGATGATACCTCGGGACATCCTTTCCTGCAGCATGTCAGGTAGACAACGTTGGCCAAGTTGTAAGAGTATGTACTGTGTTCCTGGTGGATGGTGTTCTCGTGTGAGATGATGTACTGAATGATATAGTGCATGCACTCCATGCTGCAGGACATGTAATGCAGGATATATGCTCCATGATGAAGGACATGTACTCTTATGATGCAGGACATGATGAATCTGGGAAAGGATGTGTAGATAGTTTGAGTCATGTTGAGATCAAAAAGGAGGTATTTGGGTTCTTGAGAAACATTAAGGTAGACAAGTCCCCAGTACCTGATGGGATATATCGCAGAATACTGAGAGAGACAAGGGAGGAGATTGCTGGGGCCTTGAGAGGAATCTTTTGTATCCTCACTGGCTACAGGGGAGATCCCAGAGAATTGGAGAATAGCCAATGTTTTTCCTTTGTTAAAGAAGGATGGCAAGGATAATCCAGATAATTACAGGCTAGTGAGCCTCACATCAGTGATAGGGAAATTATCAGAGAAGATTCTTCGAGACAGGATTTACTCCCACTTGAAAATAAATGGGCATATTCGCAAGAGACAACATGGTTTTGCGAAGGGGAGGTCATGTCTCACTAAATTGATCGACTTTCTTGAGGAAGTGACAAAGATGTTTAATGAGGGTGAGGTAGCGGATGTTTTCTATACGGACTTCAGTAAAGTCTTTGACAAGTCTCATGGCAGATTGGTGCAGAAGGTGAAATCGCATGGGATCAGAGACAAGCTGGCAAGGTGGACATAGCACTCGCTTGGTCACAGAAGTGGAGATGCCATTGAGATCCTCTCCACTTGGAGCTGGCAGTGGAATGCTGAGCAGAGTATAGAATATATATATACATATATACATATATATAGTATAGCATAGCCAATTTCCACACACATGAGGATGGCCTCAACCGGGATCTTGAATTCATGTCACTCTTTGTAACCACCATGACTTGCCTGGGCTTGCAAAATCTCATTAACTGTCCTGGCTGGAGACAATACATATCTCTTTAACCTGTGCCTGGCCCTTTCTGTGGTCACACTGTCTGTACCTTTAAGACTTAATTCCCTGTAAAGACTTCCATTCTGACCATTAGTTTGTAAATTAAGCTTGTGTCTTGTTGCCCTGTTTGTGTATAGAACTCCCACTCACCTGATGAAAGCTAGTCGCTTTTGCTATCAAATAAATCTTTTGGACTTTAACCTGGTGTTGTGACACTTCTTACTTGGTCATAGAAAACAGAGGGTAGCAGTGGAAGGGCACGTTTCTGAATGGAGGTCTGTGACAAGTGGCGTTCCTCAGGGATCAGTGCTGGGACCTTTGCTGTTCATAATATATATAAATGATTTGGAGGAAAATCAGTAAGTTTGCAGACGATTAAAAAGGCTAATGATGTATGGCTAGTGATGAGGATGATCAGAGGACACAGCAGGATATAGATAGAACATAGAACATTACAACACAATACAGGCCCTTTGGCCCTCGATGTTGCACCAACCAGTGGAACCAATCTAATGACTCTCTAACCTAAACTACTCCAATGTTATCCATTTATTGATCTAATGACCATTTGAACATGCTTAAAACTGGCAAGTCCACACTCCTGAAAGCAGGGCATTCCACGCCCATACTACCCTCTGAGTAAAGAACTTATCTCTAACATCTGTCCTATATATTTATCACCTCTCAATTTAAAGCTATGTCCCCTCATGTTAGCCATCTCCATCCAAGGAAAAAGGCTCTCACTATCCACCCTATCTAATCCTCAATTAGGTCACCTCTTAACCTTCTTCTCTCTAATGAAAACAACTTCAAGTCCCTCAGCCTCTCCTCATAAGACCTTCCCTCCATTCCAGGAAATATCCTGGTAAACCTCCTCTGCACCCTTTCCAATGCCTCCACATCTTTCTTATAATGTGGCAACCAAAACTGTACACAATACTCCAAGTGCGGCCGCATCAGAGTTTTGTACAATTGCAACATGATCTCATGGCTCCGAAACTCAATCCCTCTACCAATAAAAGCTAACACACCGTACGCCTTCTTAACAACCTTATCAACCTGGATACCAACTTTCAGGGATCGACATACATGGACTCTCTGCTCATCAACACTACCAAGAGTCCTTCCATTAGCCCTATATTCTGTAATCCTGTTACTCCTTCCAAAGTGAATCACCTCACACTTTTCCACATTAAACTCCATTTGCCACCTCTCGGCTCAGCTCTGCAACTTATCAATGCCTCTCTGAAAACGGCAACATCCTTCCGCACTGTCTACAACTCCTCTGACTTTGGTGGCATCCGCAAATTTACTAACCCATCCCTCTACACTCTCATCCAGGTCATTTATAAAAATGACAAACAGCAGTGGCCCCAAAACAGTTCATTGGTACACCACTAGTAACTGAACTCCAGGTTGAACATTTCCCATCAACCACCACCCTCTGTCTTCTATCAGCTAGCCAATTCCTAATCCAAACTGCTAAATCACCCTGAATCCCATGCATCCGTATTTTCTGCAATAGCCTATCATGGGGAACCTTATCAAACGCTTTGCTAAAATCCATATACACCACATCAACTGCTTTACCCTTATCCACCTCTTTGGTCACCTTTCCAAAAAACTCCATAAGGTTTTTGAGGCACAACCTTCCCTTCACAAAACCGTTTTGACTATCCCTAATCAGATTATTTCTCTCTAGATGATTATAAATCCTATCTAAAGATTATAATTCTTTCCAAAACTTTGCCCACAACAGAAATAAGGCTCACCGGTCTATAATTTCCAGGATGGTCACTACTCCCCTTCTTGAACAAGGGGACAACATCTGCTATCCTCCAGTCTTCCGGCACTATACCTGTAGACAATAATGACATGAAGATCAAAGCCAAAGGCTCTGTAATCTCCTCCCTAGCTTCTAGAGAATCCTAGGGTAAATCCCATCTGGCCCAGGAGACTTATATACTTCCACACTTTCTAGAATTGCTAATACCTCCTCCTTATGAACCTCATCTAGTCTAAAAGCCTGTATCTCAGTATTCTCTCGACTACGTTGACATTTTCCTGCGTGAATACTGACGAAAAATATTTATTCAGTGCCTCTCCGATCTCTTCAGGCTCCATGCACAACTTCCCACTACTGTCTCTGACTGGCCTTAATCTTGCCCTAACCAGTCTTTTATTCTTGACATACTAGGGTTTTCCTTGATCCTATCCGCCAAAGTCTTCTCATGTCCTCTTCTAGCTCTTCTTAACTCTCTCTTTAGCTCCTTCCTGGCTAATCTATAACTCTCCAGTGCCCTAACCGAGCCTTCATGTCTCATCCTTACGTAAGTCTCCTTCTTCCTCTTCACCAGAGATTCAATTTCCTTATTACACCATGGTTCCCCCGCTCGACCACTTCCTCCCTGCCTGACAGGTATATATTTATCAAGGACTCGCAGTAGCTGTTCCTTGAATAAAGTCCACATTTCAGATGTTCCCAGCCCCTGCAGTTTCCTACTCCACCCGATGTATCCTAAATCTCTCCTAATAGCCTCATAATTACCTTCCCCCAGCTATAACTACTGTTATTCGGTACGTGCCCATCCCTTTCCATCACTAAGGTAAACGTAACCGAATTGTGGTCACTATCACCAAAGTGCTCACCCACCTCCAAGTCTAACACCTGGTCTGGTTCATTACCCAGTACCAAATCCAATGTAGTCTTACCTCATATTGGCCTATCTAAATACTGTACCTTCCTGCACACATTGGACAAAAACTGACCACTCTCATGTGCTTGAGCTATAACTTTTCCAATCGATATTTGTAAAGTTAAAGTCCCCCATAACAACTACCCTGTTACTTTCTCTCCTATCCAGGATTATCTTTGCAATCCTTTCCTCTACCTCTCTGGAACTTTTTGTAGGCCTATAAAAAAACTCTCCTTTCCTGCTTCTAATCTCAGCCCAAACTACCTCAATAGACAGGTCCACATCAAACGTCCTTTCTGCCACCGTAATACAGTCCTTGACTAACAATGCCACGTCTCCCTCTCTTCTACCACCTTCTCTGCTCTGACCAAGAACCCTGGAACCTGCAACAACTATTCCTGTCCCTGCTCTATCCACGTCTCTGAAATGGCCACAACATCGAAGTCCTAGGCACCAATCCAGGCTGCACGTTATCCACCTTATTGCGTATGCTTCTAGCATTAAAGTATACACACTTCAAACCACCCTCCCGCCTGCCAATAGACTGCTGAGACCTAGAAATCTTATCCATGACCTCCCTATTCTCATCTTCCTGTACAGTTAGTTATTTAAGAAATACTTAGATGGGCACATGAACAGAATGGGAATGGAGGGATATAGAAAACTGATTTAAAATAGGGATCATGAGCCTTGGGTGTCTCTGGGAAGTGTGTAAATAGATGATGATATTGATGTAATTGTTTTTATCCTACAGGTGCTTTGGTCCACCTTGTTGTCTAACAAGGGGCATACACGCGATGGGTCATGAGAGGGCTGCTCTTAGATTTTTTCAAGGCTAATGGTAGGGCTCTTAATAGTGTTGAGGAACAGAAGGATCTTGGTGTATGTGTCAATAGATCCCTGAAAGTAGGCAGTCAAGTGGATAAAGTTGTTAAGAAGGCATATGGAGTCTTAGCTTTTATTGGTAGGGGATTGAATTTAGGAGCCGCAGCATCATGTTGCAACTGTACAAAACTCTAGTGCGGCCGCACTTGGAGTATTGTGTGCAGTTCTGGTCGCCACATTATAAGAACGATGTGGAGGCATTGGAGAGGGTACAGAGGAGGTTTACCAGGATGTTGCCTGGTATGGAGGGCAGGTCCTATGAAGAGAGGTTGAAGGATTTGAGGTTGTTTTCGTTAGAAAGGCGGCGGCTAAGAGGGGATCTTATTGAAGCATATAAGATGATTAGAGGTTTAGATAGGGTGGACAGTGATAGCCTTTTTCCTAGGATGGAGAATGCTAGCACGAGTGGACACAGCTTTAAATTAAGGGGTATGAGTTATAGGACGGATATCAGAGGTAGGTTCTTTACTCAAAGAGTGATTAGGGAGTGGAATGCCCTGCCTGCAGCTGTTGTAGATGCGCCAAGTTTGGTGGCGTTTTAGAGGTTAATTGATAAGTATATGGAAGAGAAGGGAATGGTTTAGTTTGGAGGGGCATTGCTTTTTATTTTGGTCGGCACAACATCGAAGGCCGAAGGGCCTGTTCTGTGCTGTAATGTTCTATGTTCTATGTTCTATGTTCTATGTTCTAGTATCCTAGTGCTTCATGTTGTTAGTGTACGCTTGACCTGGACCATTTGATGGGCAACACGACAGCTCAGTGACTATTGCTGTGCTGTGCAGATACATGGATTTGGGCCTGTGTCTGTGGGAGTTTGCGCATTCTCCCCGTACTTGCGTGGGTTTTCTCCGGATGCTCCGGTTTTCTACCACATTCCAAAGATGTGCTCTTAGGCTAATTGGCAAAACAAATTCTCCCTAAATTGTCTCAAATTTGGTTTTTAATCCATAGATCTATAAACATGGACGGGGATCGCTGGTGGGGTGGGAGCATCAGGGTGACAGTGCGGGCTCGTTGGGCCGAGGGGCCTGTTTCCCGTGCTGTTTTGTTCTTTGTTCTTTGTTTACATTGGAGTTACAATTCAGGTTCCCATACCCCCTCTGAATCATTTTAAACACCCCCAAGTAGCATTGGCAAATTTTCCCTCTAAGATATTAGTTCCCCTCTGGTTTAGGTGTAGGCCATCCCTCTCATAGAGGTCCCACCTATCCCACAATGAGCCCAATTGTCGAAGTATCTGAACCCTTCCCTCTTGCACCATCCCTTTAGCCACATGTTCAAAAGCTCTCTCTCGTTATTCTTCTCCTTGCTATCACGTGGCACAGGTAACAAACCGTAATAACTACTCTGTTGTTTTAGTCCTAAGTTTTCACCCTAACTCTCTGAATTTCTGTCTTACATCCCCATCCTTTTTCCTACCAATGTCATGGGTGCCTACGTGAACCATGACTTGAGGCTCGTCCCCCTACCCCTTAAGGATCTCAAACACTCGATCCGAGACATCACAGACCCTGGCACCTGGGAGGCAACATACCAACCATGAGTCTCGCTCATTCCCACAGACTCTCCTATCTGTCCCCTTAACTATGGAATCCTCAATCACTAATCCTGATCTTTTCTTCACCCTTCCCACCTGAGCATCAAGGACACGCTCTACTCCCAAGTCCTGTACCCCATGGCTTACCCCCATTGAGTCGTCCTCCTCAACAGCATCCAAAACAGAGTACCTGTTTTAGAGAGGAACAGCCTCGGGGGATCGCTGCTCTGACTGCTTCTTACCCTTTCTAGCCATCATCCACATATCACTTTTAGGAATAACTATCTCCCTGTAACTTTTATCAATAGCTGCCTCTGCTTCCTGAATAATCCTGAGTTCCTCCAGTTCCAGCTCCAGGTCCCTAACACGGTCTTCAAGGAGCTGGAATTGGATGCACTTCCTGCAGGTGTAATCAGCTGGGACACTACCCGGTGTCCCTCAAAACAAACATCCCACAGGAGCAACATCGCACTGCACGGGCATTCTTGTTACGTCCCTTATCAAGAAATGAAAAGAGAGAGAAAAAAAAGAGCTTACCTGCTGTCACTCTGAGTTTTTTTATGTTAGAGGAGGAGGGAGGGTGGGATACTCTACATGTATTGGGCAAAAAAACTTACGAAAAAAACCTTTCCCAGGCCTCTCCGTGACCTACTTCCGGTTTCCAGTTTCAACTTAAAAAACACTCTGCTAAAAGGTGAGTTAAAAATCAACTCAACTCAACTCAACTCTCCTGTCTCGAATCATTCCCTCTCGGCTGTGCTCCAATGGAACAATGAGGTAAATTCTCTAAGGTAAGTGACTTTTAAACTAAAAAGATAGGTTTGAAGCTTCAGCGGAGAGATGGCAGATGGAGTTTAATCTGGACAAATATGAAGAAATGCATCTTAGAAGGTCTAATAAAGATAGGGCTTATAAAGTAAATGGCAAAATCTTTAAGAGTATTAATAGGCAAAGAGATCTGGGTGTACAGGTACACAGGTCACTGAAAGTGGCAACTCAGGTGGAGAAGGTAGTCAAAAAGACATACGGCATGTTTACCTTCATCGGCTGGAGCGTTGAGTTTAAAAATTGGCAAGTCGTGTTGCAGCTTAGAATATAGTTAGAATACAGAACTTGGAATATAGTGTTCAATTCTGGTCACCACTATATCAGAACAATGTGGAGACTTTGGAGAGGGTACAGAAAAGATTTACCAGGATGTTGCCTGGTGTGGAGGGCATTAGCGATGAGGAGAGGTTGGAGAATTTTGTTCTCACTGGAACGACGGAGGTTGAGAGAAGACCTGATAGAAATCTACAAGATCATGAGGGACGTGGACAGAGTGGATAGGCTTTTTCCTAGGTTGGAAAAGTCAATGACGACATTTAAGGTGTGAGGAACAAGGTTTAAACGAGATGTACTCGGTAAGTTTTTTACATGGGGGGTGGTGGGTGCCTGGAACTTGTTGCTGGAGAGGTAGTGGAAACAGACTAGTGAGTTCAAAGATGTGCAGATTAGTTTGATCGGTCATGCGAAAAATTGCCCCTTAGTGTCCTGAAATGCATAAGTTAGAGGGATTGGTGGGTGAGTGTGTAGCAATATGGGGGTAGTTTCTGGCTGGGATTGTGGTCGGTGCAGACTCAATGGGCCGAATGGCCTCTCTCTCTACTGTAGGATTCTATTCTATGATTCTATGATGCAGGAATGCGCTCCCTGATGAAGGAATGCACTCTCTGATGCAGCACGTGCTTCTTGATGTAGGACATGCGCTCCCAGTGCAAGACATAGAGTCAACCTGTGCCCCCTTGTAAGTCAAACTTCCATTCTGGGAAAAAGCTTCACCCTGTCTATGACTCATAATTTTGTGGACCTCTATCAGGTCTCCCTCAGCCTCTGTCTTTCCAGTAAAACAATCCTAATTTATTCAATCTCCCCTCATAGTCAACACCCTCCAGACCAAGCAACATTCTGGTGAATCTTCTTTGCACTCTCTCCAAAGCTTCCACATCCAACATGTGGTGTTGTGGCGACCAGAGTTGCATGCCAAATGCAGCCTAGCCAACATTTTTTATATAGCTGCAACATGATTTCCCAAATTAATGCCCAGGTTGATGAAGACAAGCAATGCCATAAGCCTTCTTAATCACGTTAGCCACCCGTGTTGCCACTTTTCAGGAACCGTGGACCTTCTATAACCAAACCAGTTCTGTATCCATCGAACCAGCTCACCCTGAATTCCATGAGATTTTAATTTTTGTATTAATCTGCCATATTGGCCCTTGTCAAATGCCTTAATAAAGTCAATATAAACTACATAGGACGGATGTTAGAGGTGGGTTCTTTTCTCAGAGGGTAGTAAGGGCGTGAAATGCCCTGCCTGCAGCAGTTGTGGACTCGCCAACTTTAAGAGTGTTCAAATGGTCAATGGACAGGCATATGGATAACATTGAAATAGTTTAGGTTAGAGAGTCATTAGATTTGTTCCACTTGTTGACACAACATCGAGGGCTGAAGGGCCTGTACTGCGCTGTAATGTTCTATGTTCTATGTTCTACATCCACAGCCCTTCCTTCATTAATTATCTTTGTCACTACTTCAAAGAAGTCATTCAAATTCCTGAGATGTAACTTTCCCTATAGAAAACTATGCTGCCTATCAATAACTAATTCATTTTCTTCCAAATGTGCACATTTCCTGAACCTCAGTATCTTCTCCAACAGCTTCCACACTACTGAAATCTGGCTCACTGGCCTATACTTTCCTGGATTCATCCCTGCTTCCTTTCTTAAACAAGGGAACAACATTGACTATTCTCCTCCCAGAAAACAATAGGAGCAAGCTCAATGAATATATTCAAGCCTGAGGTAGACAGATGTTTGCTCAAAGAAGTCAAGGATTATGAGGGCAACAGATAGGTGAATTTGAGGCCACAGTCAAAGCAATCATGACCCTAATGAATGAACTGAGTAAGGGCCAAATAGTCTACTCCTGCTCCTAATTCTTGTGTGTTTTTGTGTATTTTTAATCTAGACAAGATTAGAAACATATGTTTGGAAGTCTTTTCCCCCACAAGGAGACAGAAAGTTTCTGGAATTCTTTGTTGGCTAATGTTGTGAATATATTAGTAAATAAAATCAATAAGATTGTTGTATGTAGGTTATGAAGCATGATTGTGTATTCATTGCCACATCTAAGATGTACTTCACTTTGTACTTTGATTTACTAATAGAAGACAAAGCAACTGCTTGTCTCTTAATGCTTCAGTTGACAACCTTTCAGCGTATGCATCCCAAGCTCAAGAGCCAGTCAAGAGTTAAACTTAGAGACCCATTTGTCAATGTTATGCATTCTTGTGCTGAAACAAATATGAATTGTTCATAACATATTTTGAAAAATACATTGAATAGACATTTTAACAATTTCTGTTTTCTTTACTTGCCTGCCACAGTGACCATCATAGCCTTGCTGAGCGGGGATTCAAACCATCTGGTTTTGATGGCTGTTCTATATTTGCACTGGTACAATCCTTCTTGGTTTTTATTTGTAATCAGAAATGTCCCAATGTTGTCCTTTGCAAAGAGTTGATGAGGGGATAGCAGTTCATTATTTCTATAAAAGTAGATGATGCCATGAAATTCCCTGTTCAGAGTGCAGCTAATAGTAACTGTCTCTCCTTCTAAATACACTCCAGTTGGTTGATCAAAAGATACCTCTGGCGATGTTAGTGGTTCTGTAGCCAAAGAAATGTAAGCAAAAATTGGGAAAAATATTTATGTTTTCATGTACAATGGAAGTTGAATCAATAATGACTGTATTATCATAGAACCTCAATGCAGAAGGAGGCTATTCGACTCATCAAGCCCACACCAACCACAATCCCCACCTTGGCTCTATTCCCAAAACCTCTCATTTTTACCCTGCTAATCCCCCTGATATTATATTGATAGGAAGAAACGGTCAATGAGTAAAATTCCAACAATGCCTATGAAGATTTACTGTCATTTGTGCTTTAATAGAAAACTGTTTAATTTCTCTTCCTTCCAAATGTGAAAGCTGGAAAATGCCAACAACTCATCAGTCCAACTGGATCTTAATCCTTCACTTTCCTGCCATTCATCTTCCATAGAATCTTATAGTAACAAAAGAGGCCATTCAGCCCATCAGGTGTTCACTGATCACAATCCCACATAGGTCCTATCCCCATATCCTTACATATTTTACCCACTAATCCCTTTAACCTAAGCATCTCGGGACACTAAGGGGCAACTTTAGCATGGCCAATCAACCTAACCTGCACATCTTTGGACCACGGGAGGAAACTGGAGCACCCGGAGGAAGCCAAAGCAGACATGAGGAGAATGTACAAACTCCACACAGACAGTGACCTGAGCTGGAAATTGAACCTAGGTTCCTGGGGCTGTAAAGCTGCAGTGCTAACCACTGTGCTGACTCCCAATCACACCTGCAGCTGAGAATTGATACTTCACTTTGATGCTAAATAATCTGCTCTTAACAAGTGTCTGAACATTTCATGCTTATCAAGCTGTTAAGAATCCAAAGATCATATTTGTGGGTCAAGGTGCAGTTTGGTGTAGTTTCAATATTCAAGTGTCTGGAAGAGAGTTGCAGATAGATGTCATGCTGAACAAAGAGATTTGACTGTGTGGGAATTAGTTACAGTTCCAGCTGAGATACTATTGTGCTTAGAAAGCTATGATATGAAGAAAGGTAGTTGCTTAGCAACTAGAGTGACTCTGTAAGGGTCGCAAAAGTTTTCTTCATTCTTTAGTTCCAACTCAAGGCAATTGGAAACTGGAAAGGAACTAGCAGGAGTTTTCAGCTCTGCTCAAAACTACAATGGAGTAAAATACAAGAAAGCCAGTTGCAGATGGGTGAGTGGACAGTCCAGAGACCCAGGGAACTGTGACAGAAAGAAAATTTAAATGAAGTTAAAATCAAAAATTAAGTCAATAGAGACTGAGGCATAATTCAGAAGAATTCAAGGAAGAGGGAATCAAGTGTTCTTAGTTAAAGAGACAATTGCATTTAATTAGATTTAAAGTAAGAAACAGGCCTTCAGAGGAAACTGAAATGTTTGAAGTAATTTCAGTGAGAAACAGGGGTTGGTCCAAAATCCTGGAATGACTTTACTGCTAAAAGTGGAGTGGAGTCTGTTCAAATGGATCTTTTGGAAGACACGGACTGGATTTTTAGCATGTGAGTTGTTAAGTGAATGTACCAGTACAAAAGAAGATTTTAAAATACATTTTGAGAATTTAGAAACTCTCAAAATTGGGAAGGAATTATGAGGAGAAATCTGTAAGCACTAATTTTGTGTGCTAGTCAAAGCTTCAAAAGGACTTTGTCATCTGTATTAATCTTAAAATCGGTGTGTATAGATTCAACTAAAGAAGCAGTAAAAGAGTATTGCATTATAATCTATTCTTCCATGTCTAATAAATGTTTTTCCCTTGCTAAAATGAAAACCTGTGCATGTGCTGTATCTGGATTTCCTGAAGGCATTTGACAAGGTGCCATACTAAAGGCTGCTACATAAGATAAAGGTACACATTTTTATGGGTAATGTACTAACATGGATAGAGGATGGTTAACTAATAGAAAACAAAGAGTGCAGGTAAATGGGTGTTTTTCTGGTTGGTGGTGTGCCTCAGAGATCAGTATTGGAACCGCAATTGTTTACAATTTACATACACGATTTGGAGTCGTGGACCAACGTAGTGTGTCAAAATTCACAGATGACATTAAGATGGGTGTCAGAGCAAAGTGTGCAGCAGATGCTGAAAGTCTACAAAGGTCTATGTAAGTGGGCGACAATCTGGCAGATAGAGTACAATGTTGGTGAATGTGAGGTCATTCATTTTGGCAGAAATAACAGCAAAATGAGCTATTATTTTAAACTGCAGTAAAAAATTGTAGTATGCTTTTGTGCCAAGGTACCTGGGTGTCCTTGTGCAGGAATGTCAAGGAGTTGGTTTGTTGATGCAGCAGGTAATTAAGAAGGCAAATAGAATTTTGTCCTTTATTGCTAGAAGGATGGAGTTTAAAAACAGGGAGATTATGTTGCAGTTGTATAAGGTGCTGGTGAGGCCACATCTGGAGTTACTGTGTATAGTTTTGGTCTCCTTACTTGAGAAAGGATATACTGGCACTGGAGGGGGTGCAGAGGAGATTCACTAGGTTGATTCTGGAATTGAGAGGGTTGGCTTATGAGGAGAGACTGAGTAGACTGGAGCTATACTCATTAGAATTCAGAAGAATGAGGGGGAGATCTTATAGAAACATATAAGATTATGAAGGGAATAGATAAGATAGAAGCAGTGAGGTTTTTTCTACTGGCGGGTGAAACTAGAACTAAGGAGCATAGCCTCAAAATAAGGGGAAGCAGATTTAGGACTGAGTTGAGGAGGAACTTCTTCACACAAAGGGTCGTGAATCTGTAGAATTCCTGCCGAGTGAAGCAGTTGAGGCTTCCTCATTGAATGTTTTTAAGGCAAGGATAGATAAATTTTTGAACAGTAAAAGAAGCAGGCGGGTTAATGGAACTGAGTCCACAAAATAATCAGCCATGATTTTATTGAATGGCAGAGCAAGCTCGAGGGTCCAGATGGCCAACTCCTGCTCCTAGTTCTTACATGCTTATGAAACTGGAGAACCCAGAGGAAGCCCACACAGACACAGGGAGAATGTGCAAACTCTATGCAGTCACCCAAGAATCATAGAATCATACAGTACAGAAGAGACCCAATGGCCCATTGAGTTTGCACTGATACCTTAGAAATACCTGAACTCTCACCTAATTCCATCTGCCAGCAGTTGGCCCAATTGCCCTGAATGTTATGACATGTGAAGTGCTCATCCAGATACTTTTTAACAGATGTGAGATAACTCATTTCTATCATCTCCTGCATCTCACCTTTAACCTATGTCCCTTCCTCACTGACCCTTCAACTAAGGTAACAGTTGTTCCTTACCCACTCTGTCCATGCCCCTCATAATCTTGTACAATTTAATCAGCTCGCCTCTTTGTCTTTTCTGCTCCAAAGAAAACAACCCCAGCCTATCTAATCACTCTTCATAATTAAGTGTTCCATCCTAGACATCATCCTAGTGATCTCCTTTGGACCCACTCCAGTGCAATCGCATCATTCCAATAATGTGGTGACAAGAACTATACACAGTACTCTAGTGTGGCCTCACCAAAGATCTATACAACTCCAACATGACTTCCTTATTTCTGTAATCGATGCATCAATTGTTAAAGGCAAGTGTCCCACTTTTTTACCACCCTGATAACGTGCCTTTGTGCTTTCAGAGATCTTTGGACAAACACACCAAGGTTCTTTTGTTCCACAGAACTTCCTAGTGCCTGACCATTCACTGAGTACTTTCTTGTCAAATTATTCCTTCCAAAATGTATCACTTCACACTTTTCAGGGTTAATTCCATCTGTCACTTATCTGCCCATTTGACCATTCCGTCTGTAACTTCTTGTAGCCCAAGACACTCCACCGCACTGTTAACCGCCTACCAATCTGGTAGAATTTTTTGAGGAGGTGACAAAAACAGTCGACGAATGGTGAGCCGTTAATGTCATCTATATGGATTTCAATAAGGCGTTTGACAAAGTCCCTCATGGGAGGTTAGTTGAGAAGTCAAGGCTCATGGGATACAAGGATAGGTAGCTAGATGGATAAGTAACTGGCTTGGTAATAGGAGACAGAGAGTAATAAGTGGAAGAGTGTTTTTCTAGCTGGAGGTTGGTCACTAGTGGTGTGCCACAGGGCTCGGTACTGGGACCTCTTCTATTTGTAATATATATAAATGATTTGGAAGAGGGAGTAAGTGGAGTGATCAGCAAGTTTACAGATGATACAAAGATGGCTGGACTTGTGGATAGTGAGGAGCATTGTCAGGCGATGCAGCAGGACAAGCTGGTAGCTTGGGCAGACAAATGGCAGATGGAATTCAATCCTGATAAATGCGAGGTGATGCATTTCGGGAGAAAGAATGTAGGGGGGAGGTATATAATAAAGGGTAGACCTATTAAGAGTATAAAAATGCAGAGGGACCTGGGGGTGCAGGTGCACAAATCTTTGAAGGTGGCAGAGTAAGTGGAGAAGGTTGTGAAGAAAGCATATAGTATGCTAGCCTTTATAGGAAGGGGTATAGAGTACAAGAGCTGGTCTTTAATGTTGCAGTTGTATAAACCATTGGTTAGACCTCATTTGGAATACTGCGTCCAGTTCTAGTTGCCTGACTACCGGAAGGATGTGGAGGCTCTGGAGAGAGTGCAGAGGAGGTTTACCAGGATGCTGCCTGGTATGGAAGGTCTGAGTTACGAGGAGAGGTTAGGCAAATTGGGACTGTTTTCCTTGGAAAGACGTAGACTTAGAGGAGATCTGATAGAGGTGTACAAGATTATGAGGGGTATAGATAGAGTAAACAGGGTTAAGCTTTTTCCTAGGATGGACTCAAATAGCACGAGGGGTCACGGGCTTAGGGTGAGGGGGGTAAGGTATAATTTGGATGCTAGAGGGAGTTTTTTCACACAGAGGGTGGTGGGGGTATGGAATGTGCTGCCAAGTAAAGTGGTGGAGGCAGGTACTCTGGAGTTATTTAAGAAATACTTAGATGGGCACATGAACAGAATGGGAATGGAGGGGTATAGAAAACTGATTTAAAATAGGGATTATGAGCCTTGGGAGTCCCTGGGAAGTGTGTAAATAGATGATGATATTGATGTACTTGTTTTTATCCGATAGGTTCTTTGGTCCACGAGGGGCATATACGCGATGGGTCGTGAGAGAGCTGCTCTTGGATTTTTTTTCAAGAGTATCCTAGTGCTTCATGTTGTTAGCGTATGCTTGACCTGGACCATTTGATGGGCAACACGACAGCTCAGTGACTATCGCTGTGCTGTGCAGATACATGGATTTGGGCCTGTGTCTATGGGAGTTTGCGCATTCTCCCCGTGCTTGCGTGGGTTTTCTCCGGGTGCTCCGGTTTCCTCCCACATCCCAAAGATGTGCTCTTAGGCTAATTGGCAAAACAAATTCTCCCTAAATTGTCTCAAATTTGGTTTTTAATCCATAGATCTATAAACATAGACAGGGATCATGGGTAGAGGTGGGAACATTGGGGTGGTGGCGCGGGCTCGTTGGGCTGAAGGGCCTGTTTCCCGTGCTGTTTTGTTCTTTGTTCTTTCTTTGTTCTTCTTTGTTCTTTGTACCAACCTTTGTGTCATCCAGAAACTTAATAATGTTACCCCCCCTGACATTATTTATTTAAATCATAGAATTCCTATAGTGCAGAAGGAGGGTCTTCAGCCATTTTGTCTGCACTGACCACACTTCCACCCATTCCCTATTTCCCCATGTATTTACTCTGCTGGTTCCCTAACCCTAAGTGGCAATATAGCATGGTTCATCAACTTTAACCCGCGCATCAATGGACTGTGGGAGGAAACTGGAGCACCCGGAGAAACCCCTCCCAACAGACACGAGAAGAATGTGCAAACTCCACATGGAGTGTCTCAATCCACGCATTAAGCCCTAGGCCCTGTTGCTGTGAGGTAGCTGTGCTAACCACTGTGCCACTGTGCCACCCAAAATGAATAAAAGGGAGCGCAACTTAGATCCCTGTGGTACACCACTGTACACTAGCTTCTAGTCATTAAAGTAGCCTTCTGTCATCACCCTCTGTCTCCTACAACTGAGGTAATTTTGAATTCACATAATTAAATTACCTGTATCCCCTTGAATTTACTTTCGTTACAAGTGTCCCATGTAGGGCCTCATCAAAGACTTTGTTGAAATCCATATATACTACATCAAGTGCCACCTCCCCCCGCCTCCACTAATTAGTGGGGTGGGAGGGTAAAGGGGTATGGGAAATTACAAAACCTGAAGTAAAGAAGAGGATATGAGTGCAGGTTAATGTGGAGGACATTCCACTAATTAAAGGAGTAGGGGGCACTTGAGAGGTTAGTAGCGTTTCTACAAATAAGGTCCACATAAAGGCTGGTATAAAGACACTTTCCCTGAATGCACGAAGCATTTGGAACAAAGTGAATGAGCTGATGGCACAAATCAGCACAAATGGGTATGATCTAGTGGCCATGAAACATGGTTGCAGGGTGACCGGGACTGGGAGCTGAATATCCAGGGATATTGGGCATTTAGGAAGGATAGACGGGAGGAAAAATGAGGTGGGATAGCTCTGTTAGTAAAGGATAATATCAGGCCAGTAGTAAGAGACGTTATAGGATCCAAACAGCAAAACGTGGAATTGTTATAGGTGGAGGTAAGAAATAGTAAGGGAGAAAGTCACTGCTGAGTGTGGTCTACAGGCCCCTAAATAATACCTCTGAGGTGGGGCGGGTATAAACAAACAAATAACTGATGTGTGCAAAAAGGTAAAAAAGGACTCTAAGAAAAGGGATAACCAGCTGTGGATATCAAAGGAAATAAAGGAGAATATTAAATTAAAAACTGCTGCATACAGAGTGGCTAAAAATAGTGGGGAATTAGAAAATTGGGAAAGATTTAAAAAACAACAAAGAATGACTAAGAAAGTGATTCAAAAAAGGAAAGATGGAGAATGAAGCTAAACTAGCTCTCAATATAAAAAATAATCATAAAAGTTTTTACAAATATATACAGAAAAGGAGACTGGCTAGAGTGAATGTTGGACCTTGGAGGATGAGGGGGAATTTAACAGTGAGCAACGAGGAAATGGCTGAGACTTTAAATAAGTTTTTCGTGTTGGTCTTCACAGAGGAGGACACAAATAGCTTACTGAATATTAAAGATAAAGGGATGGTAGGGGATGAGGTCCTTAATACAATTACTGTTACTGTCACTAAAGAAATAGTGTTTGGTAGACTAGCGGGACTGAAGGTAGACAAGTCCCTGAGACCAATGGAATGCATTCCAGGGTTCTGAAAGAAATGACAGAAGTAATAGCAGATGCGAATTATCAAAATTCTCTGGACTCTGGGGAAGTGCCAGAGGATTGGAAAACAGCTAATGATATGCCACTGTTTAAAAAAAGTAGCAGACAAAAGGGAACTATGGGCCAGTTAGCTTAACGTCCGTAGTTGGAAAAATGCTAGGATCCATCATGAAAGAGGAAATAGCAGGACACCTATAAAGGACAGTTTGACCAAATAAATGCAGCATGGATTCGTGAAGAGGAAGTCATGTTTAACGAATTTACTGGATTTTTATGAAGATGTGACTCATATGGTGGACAGAAGGGAATTGGTAGATGTGGTGTTTTAAGATTTCAGAAGGCATTCATTAAGGCGCCTCACAAAAGGTTGCTGCAGAAAGTTAGGGGTAAAGTGGAATTGGGGATAAAGTATTAGCGTGGATAGAGGATTGGTTGTCTAACAGGAAGCAGAGAGCTGGAATCAATGGATGCTTTTCTGGTTGACTGTTGGTGACTAGTGGAGTGCCGCAGGGATCGGTGCTGGGGCCTCAACTGTTTACCATTTACACAGACGATCTGGAGGAGGGGGCTGAGTGCAGGGTAACAAAATTTGTTGATGACACAAAGATGAGTGGAAAAATAATTGCGTGGAGAGCGCGGGAAGTCTGCAGAGAGATCTGGATAGGCTGAGTGAGTGCACGAGGACCTGGCAAATGGAGTATAACGTTAGCAAATATGAGGTTATCCACTTTGGTAGAAATAATAGAAGGGAATATTATTTAAAGGGCGAAAAGATGCAGCATGCTACAGTACAGAGGGACCTGGGGGTCCTTGTGCATGAATCGGGAAACCCAATCTGCAGGTGCAGCAGGTGATCAAGAAGGTGAATGGAATGTTTACATAGAACATAGAACATAGAACATAGAACATTACAGCACAGAACAGGCCCTTCGGCCGTCGATGTTGTGCCGACCAAAATAAAAAGCAATGCCCCTCCAAACTAAACCATTCCCTTCTCTTCCATATACTTATCAACTAACCTCTTAAACACTACCAAACTTGGCGCATCTACAACTGCTGCAGGCAGGGCATTCCACTCCCGAACCACCCTTTGGGTAAAGAACCTACCTCTGATATCCGTCCTATAACTATCACCCCTTATTTTAAAGCTGTGTCCCCTCGTGCTAGCTTTCTCCATCCTAGGAAAAAGGCTATCACTGTCCACCCTATCTAAACCTCTAATCATCTTATATGTTTCAATAAGGTCTCCTCATAGCCGCCTCCTTTCTAACGAAAACAACCTCAAATCCCTCAGCCTCTCTATATAAGACCTGCCCTCCATACCAGGCAACATCCTGGTAAACCTCCTCTGGCCTTCATAGCAAGGGGGAATAGAATATAAAAGCTGCCACTGTACAGGGCACTGGTGAGGCCGCAACTGGAGTACTGTGTGTAGTTTTGGTCCCCTTATTTGCAAAAGGATATGTTGGCTTTGGAGGGAGTACAGAGAAGGATCATCAGGCTGATCCCAGAGATGAGGTGTTAGCTTATGAGGAAAGATTAAATAGACTGGGTCTGTACTTGTTGGAGTCTAGAAGGCTGAGGGGGGATCTTACAGAGACTTACAAGATAATGAAGGGGCTAGATAGGGTAGAGGTAGAGAGATTCTTTTCGCTTAGAAAGTAAAACAGAACTAGAGGGCTCAGCCTCAAAATAAGGGGGAGGGGTGCAATTTAGAATGGAGTTGAGGAGGAACATTTTCACTCAAAGGGTGGTGAATCTCTGGAATTCTCTGCCCATTGAAGTGCTGGAAGCTACCTCATTGAATATATTTAAGTCACGGGTCGATAGATTTCAGACAGACAACAGAATTAAGGGTACTGGGGAGAAAGTGGGAAAGTGGAACTGATCCACTTCAGATCAGCCATGATCTTATTGAATGGTGGGGCAGGCTCGAGGGGCTGGATGGCCGACTCCTGCTCCTATTTCTTATGTTCTTTTCTACCCTCATCTACATATCAGGTTACCTCCTCAAAAAATTCTATCAAATTTTTAGCTCTGAGAAAACTGTGTTGATCATTCTTGATCAAGCTTTGCCCCTTCAAGTACAGATCTGCTCTCCTGCAGAACGTTCTGTAATAGGTTCCATACCACTGACATAAGACTCACTGGAAAGTAGTTTATCTCTTAAATAGTGGAACCATATTAGCTGTTCTCCAGTCATCTGGCATCTCCCTTAAGGCCAGAGAGGCATTGAAAATTTGGGTCAGAGCCCCTGCAATCTCCACAGCAGCCTAGGGCACAATTCATTTGCACTGGAGATTTATCCATTTTCAATTCCAAGGTTCAAATTAACATCTCACCTTCTGGATCAGTCTCTTATTGCGGCATTTTGTCAAACACCTTCTGGAAGTCCAGATATACCACATCTACAGATTCACTGTTACCCATCTCATTGGTTCTGTCCTCAAAGAACTCAAGCAACTTTGTTAGACATGACATGCCCTTCATAAAACCATGCCAGCAAGGGTTGATTGAGATTGCTCTTTCCAATTGCCCAGTCATCTCAATTCTTGATTCCACAAATTTCTCCATCACAGAGGTCAAGCTAACCAGCCTACACTGTACAGTGGAATGGTGGCACAGTGGTTAGCACTGCTGCCTCACAGCACCAGAGACCTGTGTTCAATTCCCAGCTCTGTTGGAGTCTGCATGTTCGCCCAACGTCTGAGTGCTTCTGTTTCCTCTCACAGTCCAAAAGAAATGCTGGTTAGACACATTGACCATGCTAAATGTTAATGTAACCCTACTTGTGACACTAATAAATAAACTTTCTTATTTTTTGCCATCCTTTTGGAAAAGGGGCATCACATTATTGAGTTTCCAATCCACGAGGACCTTACCAGAATCCAAAGAATTTTGAAATATTAACAACCAACGCATATCCATTATCTCTGCTGCCACCTTTGTTAATCCCCAAGGGTGCAGGCCATCTGCTCCTAGAGACCTACCTGCCTTTAATCCCAATAGTTTGTTCAATATCCTCTCCCCAGTGATGGTTATTGCACCAAGTTCCTTTGCATTAACTACAGTTTTTGAAAAATCTTCATCATTCTCTACTGTGAAGACAGAGGCAATATATTGGTTTAATGTCTCTGCCATCTCTGTGTTCCCCATTAATATCTCACCAGTATCATCCTCTAAAGGGCCATCATTTACTTGAATTTTCTCTTCCTCTTTATATAACTTATAGAAGCTTCTGGTGTCAGCGTTAATGTTTTCTGCTAGTCTCCCTTCATAGTTTGTTTATCTTAGCTGTTTTGATTTTATTTTTAGGAGCCTTTTGCGAATCTTAAAGTTCTCCCAATCCTCCAACTTACCACTAGTTTTTGCTAAATTGCCCCATGTGCAAAGATGAGTGGGTTAGAAGGATTAGCCAACGTAACAACGCACAAGAGTGAGCCTTGGTTAGACACACTTTCAGAAAGTCAGTGCATCTGCCAGATCCTTGCCCACTCAGAATATCTATATCCCTTTGTAGACTTGCCACACATCTTCATGTCATTTTTGAATTTTGACACACTACATTTGGTCCCCAACTCCAAATCATCAAAGTAAATTGTAAACGAATACGGTCCTAACAATGAACCCTCAGGCACATCACTTGTCACTCATCACCAACTAGAAAAACACCCATATACCTACCACTCTTTGCTTTCTGTTAGTGAACCAATCTTTTATCCATGATAATACATTACCCGTAACACCATGCAGCTTTATCTTATCCAGCACTCTTTGGTGTGGCACCTTGTCAAATACCTTCTGGAAATCCAGATCTGCCACATCCACAGCTTCCCCATTGTCCACTGCACACGTAACGTTCTCAAAGAATTTCACCAAATTAGTCAGACATGATCTCCCCTACATGCTGCATTTTACCAGTAGGACAATTTATATCTAAATGTCTCATTATTTCTTCCTTGAGATAGATATAAACACTACAGACGTTAAGCTAACCGGCCTATAGTTACCCACTTTTTTCTACCTCCTTTTTTAAACAGTGGCATCACATTTGCTGTTTTCCAATCTGTGAGAACGACCCCAGAGAATTTTGATAAATTACTACTAACGCATTTGTTATTTCTTCCACCATCTCCTTTGGGATGCATTCCATCATGATCGGGAGAGTTGTCTAAGTTTAGCCTCACTAACTTCCTCCAACACAACCTCTTTTGTGATAATGATAGTTTCTGGGTTTCACATATTATTTGTGTCTTCCACTGTGAAGACTGACACAAAATACCTGTTCAATGCCTCAGCCATTTTCCCATTTCCAGTTGTTACATCCCCCTTCTCATCCTCCAAAGGACCAATGTTTACTTCAGCCACTCTTCTTCATTTTGTATATTTGGTGAAACTTTTGCTATCTGTTTTTATATTCTGTACTAGTTCACTCTCATAATCCATCTTACTTTGCTTTTCACATGGCTTTCTGTTGGCCTTTAAAGATTTCCCAATCCTCTAGTTCCTCACATTTATCCGCGGATAAATGTGTTGTGGTCCATTTTGGCAGATCCAACGGGATGAATGAGTACACTATCAAAGGTAGGAGTCTTAGCTGTGTGGAAGAGCAGAGGGATCTTGGGGTCCGGGTCCACAAGACTCTCAAATCGGCCTCCCAGGTGGAGGATGTGGTTAAGAAAGCTTACGGTGTACTGGCCTTCATTCATTGAGGGATTGAGTTCAGGAGTCAGGAGGTAATGCTGCAGCTTTATAGGACCCTTGTCAGACCACACTTGGAGTACTGTGCGCAGTTCTGGTCGCCTCACTATAGGAAGGACGTGGAAGCTATTGAAAGGGTGCAGAGGAGATTTTACAAGGATGTTGCCTGGATTGGGAGGCATGCCTTATGAAGACAGGTTGAGGGAGCTGGGACTGTTCTCCCTGGAGAGACGAAGGTTGAGAGGCGACCTGATAGAGGTTTACAAGATGTTGAGAGGAATAGATAGGGTGGACTCTCAGAGACTATTTCCCAGGGCTGAAATGGTCGTGACGAGAGGGCACAGATTTAAGGTGCAGGGAAGTAAGTACAGAGGGGATGCTAGGGGAAAGTTTTTCACTCAGAGGGTGGTGAGTGAATGGAATCGGCTGCCGTCGGTGGTGGTCGAGGCGAACTCGCTGGGGTCTTTTAAAAGACTTCTGGATGAGTATATGAGATCCAATGGGATTGGGTGTTATAGATAGGTCTATGGCTGGGTAGGTTTTGATGTGTTCGGCACAACTTGTGGGCCGAAGGGCCTGTTTGTGCTGCAGTGTTCTATTTTCTATGTTCTATGTTCTATGTTCTCACTAATTTTTGCCACTTTGTTTGCATTTTCTTTCAATCTGATATCTTTATTTCCTTAGATATCCATGGCTGATTATCTCTTTTTCTACAGTCCTTCCTTATCACTGGTATATAGTTTTGCTGAGCACTGTGAAAGATTGCTTTGAAAGTCCTCCGCTGTTTCTCAATTGTCCCATCATAAAATATTTGCTCCCAGTCTACCTCATCCCATTGTAGACTCCTTCATTTAACTACTAGATTGGATTTTACGTTGTCATATTTTAAATTCAACCATACTGTGATCGCTTCTTCCAAGAGGATCTCTAACTGTAAGATTATTAATTATTTCTGTCTCATTCCACAGGACCAGATCTAGGATAGCTTGCTCCCTTGTCGGTTCCATTACATACTGTTCAAGGAAGTTATCGTGAATACATTTATGAACTCCTCCTCAAGGCTGCCTTAACTGACTTGGTTTGACCGATTGATATTTAGATTAAAATCCCCAATGATAATTGCTGTACCATTTTTACATGCATCAGTTATTTCTTTGTTTATTTCTTGCCCCACCATGATGTTATTATTTGGTGGTCTATAGACTATCCCTATCAGTGACTTTTTCTCCTTACTATTTCTAATTTCCACCCAAATGGATTTTTTTTCCATAGAACCTATATCATCCTTCTCTATCGGCCTGATGTCATCCTTAAATATCAGAGCTACACCACCTCCCTTACCTTCCTGCCGGTCCCTCTGAACAGTTTGATACTCCTGGATATTTAACTCCCAGTTGTGACCATCCTGAAACCATGTTTCTGTAATGGCCACCCAATCATACTTGTTCACAATGATCTGTGCTGTCACTCATTTACTTTGTTTTGAATGTGACGAGCATTCAG
Source organism: Sphyrna mokarran (assembly GCA_024679065.1). NCBI lineage: Eukaryota > Metazoa > Chordata > Chondrichthyes > Carcharhiniformes > Carcharhinidae > Sphyrna > Sphyrna mokarran. The sequence continues at coordinate 133,562 of JAGIQG010000029.1, read as the reverse complement.
ATAAAGTGCCCTTATGCTAGTTTTTGTATCTTTTTTAATTTTAACACTTCCATTAATAACATCTCCTGAGTTTTCCTTCCTTTTAACTTTTTTCTTAATTTTTTATGCAGTTGGAACATTTTCCCCATATTTTGTCCTTGCTCCCTTTTTCTTGGCCTCCTTATATTTGTTCCCATCTCCCTGGCATATTAACTGCTGTAGCAAACATTCCCCTGAGGACATCAGTCCCAGTCCTGTCCAAGTGTAACCTATCCAATTTGGACAGATCCCACGTTCCCCACAACTAGTCCCAATGCCCCAGGAATCTGAAACTCCCCCGACACCATCTCTTCAGCCACATATTTATCCGATACTCTGACTAACATGTGGCACCAGTAATAATCCTGAGATCGCTACCTTTGATGTTTGATTTTCTTTCTTCCTAGCTCCCTGTATTCTGCTTTTAGGACCTCATCCCTTTTTTTAACCTATGTCGTTTGTACCAATGTGTGCTAGACATAGACATGTGTGCTGTTTGCCCTTCCCCTAAGAATGTCCTGCAGCCGCTCCAAGACATCCTTGATCCTAACACCAGGGAGGCAACATACTATCCTTGAATCTCGTTTGCGGCCACAGAAATGCCTGTCCATTCCCCTTACATTGAATCCCCTACAACTATTGCATTGGCACACTTTTTACTTCTGCCGCCTGCAGCAGAACCAACCATTGTACAATGAGTTTGCTTTCCCTAGCAAGGTCATTCCCCTCAACAGTATCTATATAACTGTTTTTCAGGGAATAGTCACAGGAGATTCCTGCACTACCTGCCTATCTTTCTTGTTCTATCTGATGGTCACCCATTCCCTTCCTGCTTGCGGAATCTGAGCCTGCAATGTGACCACCTATCTCTATCCGTGCAAACCACAATACCCTCTGACTTGCAGCTGCTCCACAGTGTCTCTGGCCACTGCTCCAACTCTGAAACTTGAGCTTCCAGAAGCTGTAACTGAAGACGCTTCCAGCACACATGCTGATTCATGGAGCAAGAGGAGCAAACCACAACTTGGAGATCTCCTGTCATTCTTACCCCTTTAAATTAAATTTTTGAAAGCTGTTTTGTATCAGGTTACATCCAATTTTCTGGAGCCTTCTTTCCTGCACAACCGAGTATAACTCTTTCAAACTATAAATCATTAGCTCTCTCTCTCTCCAGAGATTTACATTAAAATAGTCCAATATTTTCAGTTTTTACTGAAAACAATCTTTAATCCCCTGCACTCACCTGCTACTGTAAGAGTCACAGCATTGCTTGGCTGTGACACTAACTGCCTTTTTCCCATCAGTAATCTATACTGACATTGATATCTCCCTCCATCCTTTTTATTGGCAACAGTGAATGATGCAGTGTTAGTCTTTATGAGGATTTGATGAAAGGACAGAAGTTTATTATCTTTGTAGAAGTAGATTGGATGATGATATTCTCTGTTCACTGTGCAGGTGATAGTGGCTGTCTCTCCCGGTAGGTACACTCCAGCTGATTGATCAAGCGATATTCCTGGCACTTTTGGTGGATCTGTAGTAAGATGTTTGAAAAAATAGAAAATGTAAATATACATTTTTAGAGACTTCATTAGTGAACATGATGTGGATCAATTTAACCTAGCATTATGAGACTTCTCACTATGTTCATTAGGGAACAAAAGGGATTTAGTTACAGTGACCTTCAGCAGCTCCATGTTGCAGTTCATCTGAAAATAACTGCAGAAGGCGTCCTTCTTCTGGGAGACATTCTTCTCTGGGGCATTCCCTTTCTGAATCTGGATTGGTCCTCACACCTGGGGAATTTGCTGTTTGACAGAAATCAGATGGAATTCAGAATGAGCTAAATTTCCAAAATCACATTTCAGCCCAGATGTTAGCAGAGGAGACTCCATGCAGTGTATCTGCACCAATGTGTTACACTGATGGTTTAAGAATCGGAATCTTATTTAACTTTTCCGACATGCACACATCTCTGGAAAAGGAAGGGTTGCCAATATCAGAGGCACTGCCAATGACTGGTTTTACACACTGCCACGTGCCCGAACTCAAATCCCATCCCCTGCTCCCAGTGACAGAAATGCAAACTTACCTTCTACAGTCACCTTAACTGTATCACTTAGCTCAGAAATAATCTCCTGCTCAGACACTTTATTTTTATAAACACAGGAATAATCTTCTCTTCCCGCCAACACATCTGTGATGTCAAAGGTAACTCCGGATTGCGATGGTTTTGCTCTGTCCATTTCCACAGGTACATTTTGGCCTCTTCTGTACAAATAGAAAATACTGCCAAAATATGGAGAGGCTGCTTCACAGGTTACCTTGACTGATTCACCTGTCACATATTCTCCATCTGGGCGGTTAGTAGATATTGCTGGTTTATAAGGGAAAGCTGTAATATAGAAAAGAGCAATATCAACACAACTCATTTTAACATGCATGTCAACAGGTGAAATTGGCGTGCTTGTTGGGTCTGGCATTTGCTGTTAATGCAGAGAAACAGTGGGCAGGGTATAAAGGAATCCCTTAAATCAGTGTATGACAACCATTGTGAGTCTTCCTGAGAATGTTATTCTTCACTAATAGCAGTGGTGTTGCCAGGAAGGTTTAATATGCCTGGACATATTAGAATCATAGAATCCCTGCAGTGGGGAGTGAACCCATTGAGCTTCCCCATTGAGATAATCTCATGGAGAGGTGATGGTCTAGTGGTATAATCACTGGACTATTACTCGAGAAACTCAACCAATGTCCTGGGAATCTGGGTTCAAATCTCGCCACAGCAGATGGTAGAATTTGAATTCCATTAAAAAAAGATCTAGAATTAAGAATCTATTGATGGACATGAAACCATTGTCAATTTTCAGAAAAACCCATTTGGATCACTAATGTCCTTTAGGGAAGGAAATAGAACATAGAACATAGAACATTACAGCACAGAACAGGCCCTTCGGCCTTCGATGTTGTGCCGACCAAAATAAAAAGCAATGCCCCTCCAAACTAAACCATTCCCTTCTCTTCCATATACTTATCAATTAACCTCTTAAACGCCACCAAACTTGGCGCATCTACAACAGCTGCAGGCAGGGCATTCCACTCCCTAATCACTCTTTGAGTAAAGAACCTACCTCTGATATCCGTCCTATAACTCATACCCCTTAATTTAAAGCTGTGTCCCCTCGTGCTAGCAATCTGCCATCCCTACCCAGTCTGGCCTATGTGTGGCTCCAGAGCCACAGTAATGTGGTTGACTCTGAACTGCCACTGGGCAACTAGTGATAGGGAATAAATGCTGATTATCCAGCAATGCTCGTCTCACACTTGAAATTAAAAAAAAACCCAGGCCCTATCCTCGTTGCCCAATGATTTATCCTGTTAGTTCCCCTGGTACTAAAGGGCAACTTAGCATGGTCAATTAACCTAACCCATGCATTTTTGAAGTATGGGAGAAAATCTGAACACCTGGAGGAAACCCATGCAAACACGAGGAGATCATGCATACTCCACACAGGCAGTGATCTGAGGCCAAAATCAAGCCTGGGTCCCTGGCACTGTGAGGCAGCAACACTAACCACTGTGCCACCATGCTGCCCCAAAACATTGAAATGACTTTTCCATGTTCATTATTCCATAAACTGAGTTCCATTGTGGTAGTCTCAAAATACCAATCCAAAATAGGACCATCTGTAAAGTCTGCGGAGTTGGGTAATTTTATCAGCTCATGGTCTTCCTCAAGTACATCTCTTCAACCAGCCTTTAATGGTAGATGAACTGGTAGTTTTTTTGATCGATATGTTTCTTATCTTTGTCTACACAGAAAGGCAACTGAGGAATCCTGAGCACTTTGACAAGGTAAACATAAGATAAGAACCGTAGATGTAAAGACATTGGAGATCCGAAAGTATCTGAAACAAGTCCTTAATGGGAACAGTTCTGGTCACCCTAATATAGAAAGGATATTATTAAACTAGAAAGAGTGCAGAAAAGATTTACTAGGATGCTACTGGGACTTGATGGTTTAAGTTATAAGGAGGGGCTGAATAGACTGGGACTTTTTTCTTGAGCGCAGGAGGCTGAGGGGTGATCTGAACAGGGTCTATAAAGTAATGAGGGATATAGATAACCTAGCTGGTCAATACCTTTCCCCACAAGTAGGTGAGTCTAAAACTAGAGGACATAAGTTTAAGGTGAGAGGGGAGAGATACATAAGTGTCCAGAGGGGCAATTTTTTCACACAGAGGTGAGGTGGAACAAGCCGCCAGAGGTAGTAGAAGAGATGGTACAATTTTGTCTTTTAAAAACGTTTAGACAGTTGCGTGGGTAAAATGGATATAAAGGGATTTGGGCCAAGTGCAAGCAATTGGGATGAGCTTCTGGTTTTAAAAAAAAGGGCAGCATGGACAATTTGGGCCAAAGAGCCTGTTTCCATGCCCTAAACCTCTATGATTCTAAGTGTTTAGACAATGGATAAAAGTTAAAACTCTGATCAGCAGCAATGCTGATGTGGGTCCAACTAATTATTACAGAAATAAAAATGGAAAATGCTGCAAAAACGCAGCAAGTCTGATGGCAGCTGTGGAGAGAGAAAAACACAGAGTTCACGTTTTGAGCCCCAATGACTTTTCCATATTCAGTTTTTCTAGCACCTTCTGTTTTTATTTCAGATCTCCATGATTTTGTTACAGGCCAAGGCCAAGTGTTGCAAAATTTGAACAAAATTCAATGCTTACATTTCACTTGTACATTGAAAATGTTGATAACTCCTGTCCTTGTAACTTACCCGCTGTAGTTACTGGCACAACTTCACTGAACTGGGACCATAACCATCTACTTTTCACAGATGTTCCATATCGACATTGATAACTCCCTCCTTGGTTTGTATTGGTTACCATGAATGTTCCAATATTGTGTTTTATGTTGATTTCACTTGATGACAACATTCGGCAATCTCTATAAAAATAGACGACTTCACCAAGATGTTCTCCCGCCATGGTGCAGTTCATTGTGATCGTTGTTCCCTTTAAATACACTGAACTGAATTGGTTAAGATGTAAAGTGGGCTTTCTTAGTGGATCTGTGATCAAATAAAGGCAAATATATTTATAGATAGATCATAAAATGAAGACGAGACATCAATCCCAATGTTAGAATAGAAATCTTTGCATCAACAAATGAGATTTCATAAGGCCATAAGACATAGGAGCAGAATTTAGGCCATTCGGCCTATTGAGTCTGTTCCATCAATCTATACGGCTGAGAAGTTTCTTGACCCCATTCTCCCACCAGAACGTTTTAACACCTTACCAATCAAGAACAATCTATCTCTACCTTAAATACACTCAGTGATCTGGCCTCCATAGCCTTCTGTAGCAATGAATTCCATAGCTCCACCGTTTTCTGCCTGAAGGAATTCCTCCTCATCTTGGTTCTAAAGGGTCGTCCCTTTACTCTGAAACTGTGCTCTCAGAGCCTAGTCTCTCCCATTAATGGAACATCTTCCTCTCATTCATTGTACCCAGACCTTTTAGTATTCTGTAAGTTTCAATGAGAATCCCTCCTCATCCTACTAAACTTCATTGAGTATAAACAGAAAGTGGAGATTCTACAAACTTGTGAAACACAAAAACAATACAGTTCGATTGATATTTCCAAAATATATTTTAATCCACACTGTGCAGGGCGAGTAAAAAGAAATGAATACTCTTGAAATTCCCATTTCTGCGATTGTAGGGACCAACATTGCAATAATTGAGTGAAGCCTTTCTTAACCCTGACAGACTGGGATACAAATGATATTGTTTATACAATATTGCTTGTACAACATACAAAAATATTGCATCAAATGATTGAATTTGTTGAGGAGGTGAGAGAGGGTAAATAATGATAATGCAATAGCTGTGATTTGACCTAATTTTAAAAAGAGCCTCCCATAAGTGGCTAATAGGCCAAAGAATAAAGTCAGGTCACGGAGTGAAGTGGCAGAATGGATTTTTGGTTGGAAAGTAAGAATGAGAAAGATTATTCAGATTGATAGAAGATTGGAAGTGATATGTTGCAACAATCAGTGCTGTTGTAAATTAAATATTTGGATTTTGAAATTAAAACAATGATTATATAATGTCCAGCAGCATTTGTGGCTCCTCAGATACTGAAGCAGTCCATGTTCAAATGCAACAAGATCGGGACAATATCAGGCTTGGGTTGACAAGTAACATTTGTGCCTCACAAATACCAGGCAATGACCATCACCAATAAGAGATACTCTAACGACTACCACTTGACATTCAATGATGTTAGCATCACTGAATCTCCACTGTCAGTGTCCTTGGGGTTATCATTGACCAGAAACTCAACTGGACTCACCACATTAACACAATGACTACGAGAGCAGGCTTCGTAAAACTGCGGCAAGTAATTCACATCCTGACTCCCCAAAGCCTATCCACAAGTCAGGAATGTGCACAAGTCAGGAATGTGATGGAATGGTCCTCAATCTCATGGATAGGTGCAGATCCAACAACATTCAAGACGTTTGACACCTTCCAGGACAAAACAAACCACTTGATTGTCACCACATCACAAACATTCAGTCCCCTGACGATTGACGCTCAGCAATAACAGTGTGTACTATCTTCAAGATGCACTGCAGCAATTCACCAAAGATCCTTAGCATATTACAAACCCAGAACCACTTCCATCTAGAAAGACAAGGGCAGCATATACATGGGAACACCACCACCTATAAGTTCCCGTCCCAGCCACTCACCATCCTGACTTAGAACATAGAACATAGAACATAGCGCAGAAAGAACAGGCCCTTTGGCCTTCGATGTTGCACTGACCAATTATGAAAAAAGCAATGACCCTCCAAACTAAACCATTCCCTTCTCTTCCATAAACTTATCAACTAACCTCTTAAACGCCACCAAACTTGGCGCATCGACAACTGCTGCAGGCAGGGCATTCCACTCCCGAACCACCCTTGGAAATATATCGCCATTCCTTCGCAGTTGCTGGGTCAAAAACCTGGAATTCTCACCCTCCCATTGTATATCAACCCACAGAACATGGATTGCAGCTATTCAAGAAGACAACTCACCACTACTTTCTCAAAGGCAACTAGGGGTGGGCAATAAATGCTGGTCTGCCAACGAAGCCCATATCCCATGAATGAATAAAAAAGCCTATAATTTCTAAATTAGGGTTTGATGATTAAATGAACACTGAGAAGAACTGGAACAGCTGAGCAGTAATGACCTTAGGAAAAGGGAAGAAATTGACAAAGTACAGCACAGACAAATAAAAGAAAGGGCATTTTAGTCAGAAGAATAGAAATGTCATTTAATTATGTATGTAAGAGGGAGACTAATAAATATGGAACACAGACTAATTACAATTTATTAGAGCAAACTATCAAGATTTTTTTAAGGGTCAAAAGATTACAATCTTTAGTAACTTACTGAGGGGCTTTTTCAGGATTTTGAAAACTATGTAGTGCAGTAATAGCATAAGATGGGAACAGAAACTGTCAGGAATGTGCACAAAAGAAAAGTGGAGCTTTTTGAAAAATAAATACTGCATGTCCTTAATAGGTATGTCCCTGTTAGGCAGGGAGGAAATAGCCAAGTGAGGGAACCAAGTGAGGGTTCATAAAGGAGGTTGAATGTTAAGAGGAAAAAGCAAGTGTATGTAAAGATAAAAAACAAGGTTCAGTTGTTTGAGGGTTACAAGGTAGCTAGGAATGAGTTAAAGAAAGGGCTTAGGAGAGCTAGGAGGGGGCATGAGAAGTCCTTGGTGGATCAGATAAAAGAAAACCCCAAAACGTTTTACTCTTATGTGAGAAATAAAAGAATGACTAGAGTGAGATTAGGACTAGTGAAGGATAGTAGTGGGAACTTGTGCATGGAGTAGAAGAGATAGGATAGGCGTTGAAAGAATACTTTTCTTCAGTGTTCACTAAGGAGAGGAGCCATGTTTTTGAGGATGTGTGGTTCAGGCTGCTTGGATGGAGGAGGTAGATGTTCTGAGGGAAGATGTATGAGCAATTTTAACTTAATCTTTATTAAATTTATTATGAGCAGATTGGATACATCCTAGGATACTTGGGACGCAAGGGATGAGATTGCGGAGCCTTTATCTTTTGTCTTTGGGTCCTCACTGTCCATGGGGATTGTGCCAGAGAACTGGAGAGTGGTGAATGTTGTTCCTCTCTTCAAGAAAGGAAATAGTAATGACCCTGGTAGTTATAGGCCAGTTAGCCTTACTTCGGTGTTCGGTAAGTTAAGGAAAAGGTCCTGAGGGATAGGATTTATGACTATTTGGAAAGATGCAGCTTAAGGTTTCATGCCTCACAACTGTGATTGAATTCTTTAAGGAGATAACTAAGTATGTAAATGAAGGTTGATGTCATATACAACCACATTTTAGTAAGACGTTTGATAGGGATCCCTATGGTAGGCTCATGAAGAAGATAAGCAAGTGTGGGATAGATGAAATTTGGCCAATTAGATAAGTAACTGGCTGTCTCACAGTTCCCTTCCTGTGGGCGAACACTTCAGCAGTCACGGGCATTCGGCCTCCAGCCTTCGGGTAAATGTTCTTCAAGGGGGGCCTTCACGACACACAACAGCGCAGAGTGGCTGAGCAGAGACTGATAGCCAAGTTCCGCACATACGAGGACGGTCTTAATAGGGATCTTGGCTTCATGTCACACTATCTGTAACCCCCGTGTCTTGCCTGGGTTAGCAAAAAACCTCACTTACTGTGCTGTCTGGAGACAATACACATCTCTCTAACCTCTGCTTTAAGACTTGAATGGCAGGTTATAGAACATACAACATAGAACAATACAGCACAGAACAGGCCCTTCGGCCTTCGATGTTGTGCCGACCAAAATAAAAAGCAATGCCCCTCCAAACTAAACCATTCCCTTCTCTTCCATATACAAAATAGATGTAAGATGTTAGATGTAAGGATTTGCATTCTAATCAGCAATCTGTAACTGTCTGTGCTGATATGTGTGCTATTGCAGACCAGAACACTGCATTTGCCTGACGAAGACGAAAGTTGAAAGCTAGCAGATTTACTATCAAAAGTTGGATTTAAAATTGGTGTTGCCAGATTCTTACTGTCTCATAGAAGACAGAGGGTAGTGGTGGAGGGAAAATTTTCAGACTGGAGGCCAGTTACCAGCCATGTACCACAGGGGGCAGTGCTGGGTCCTCTGCTATTTGTGATTTTTATCAATGACTTGGGAGAGGGGGCTGAATGGTGGGTTAGTAAATTTATTGATAACACCAAAATTAGTTGAGTAATGGATGAGGTGGAGGCCTCTTGTAGGCTGCAAAGACACATTGATGGGATGAAGAGCTGGGCCCAAAAGTGGAAGACAGAGTTTAACTCTGATAAATGTGAAGTGATTCATTTTGGTAGGACAAACTTGAATGGGGATTACAGCGTCAACAGCAGGGTTCTGAGGAATGTGGAGGAACAGAAGATCTTTGTGTTCATATCCACAGATCTCTGAAGATTGCCACACAAGTGGATACAGCCGTGAAGAAGGCTTAGAGAGTGTTAGAGTTTATTAACAGAGGGTTTGATTTTAAGAGCCGTGGGATAATGCTGCAACTACACTGGACGTTGGTGAGACGATATTTGGAATATTGTGTTCGGTTGTGGTCACCTCACTATAAGAATCATTCCAATGTGGAATCATTGGAGAGAGTGCAGAGGAGATTTACCAGGATGCTGCCTGGTTTGGAGGGTAGGTCTCATGAGGAAAGGTTGAGGGAGCTGGGGTTCTTCTCTTTAGATCAGAGGAGGATGAGAGATGATCTAATAGAGATTTTAAGATGATGAGGGGGATTGATAGAGTGAACGTGCAGAGACTACTTCCTTGGGTAGATATAACTGTTACTAGGGGGCATAACTATAGGGTTCATGGTAGGAGATACAGGACGGGTGTCCAAGGTAGATTCTTTACTCAGAGTGGTTTGGGTGTGGAATAGACTGCCTGCTGTGACACTTGATGAACTTTCAAGAGGTTATTGGATAGGCACATGGAGCACACCAGAATGATAGGGAGTGGGATATCTTGATCTTGGTTTTGGACATAGCTCACCACAACATTGAGGGCCGAAGGCAATGTACTGTGCTATGTTCTATGTTCTAATAGAAAGATTAAATAAAATTCCACACTAAAGGTAAAAAATATTGCATAGATTCTGTGAGCTGAATGCATATATTACTAAGCAGTATCTAAATATAAAACATCTTCAGGGCACATATCAGTAGCTTGTATGCTTGGTGACCTCTATAATACTCAGATACTTAGAAAGCCTGAATTAGCAGACAAATCTAGGAATGCAAACAGCAAACATGAAGGAAGAGGTTACAAGATGAGAAAAGCATTATCTTTGGATAGCGAACACTCCAACTTGTGAACAGTCCTGATATTCCAGGATCGGTTTGATGAACCTTCGCTGGACTGTTGGATAGAATTTCTGTGCCATGTAGCGTATGTTGCCCATGAAATCCTTGGCAAATTAAGGCAACGAGTATTAATGGGATCACAACTGCAGAATAATTTCAGTGACCATAGTGCCCTATAAAATTCTATCCATAAACAATTCATAAATATCCCTGTGAATGAGTGGAAGCAACAAAAATGCATCTCAACAGTCCTTGAAAATCAGAGACAAAATGAAAATTTAATAGTATGCAAATGGGACGAAAGGCTAACACTCACTGGAGCCTGGTGGCTTTGCATTTTAAAAGAAGTGGCTAAAGAAATAGTGTATGTATTAGATGTAATTTTCTAAAATTCTATGGATTCGGCAAGTTGGAAAACTGCAAATGTTACACCTCTGCTCTAGAAATAAGGGGGAAAGAAAACATTTTCTGAAATTTCAGTCTACCATTCAGAAAATACAAAAAATTCAACATTTAAGAGATAATTCAGGACAGTTAGAAAATTATAATGCAATCAGGCAGAGTCAATATGATTTTGCGACAGGGAAAGGAAAATAACGCTTAACAAATTTATTGGAGTTTTTAAAGGATAAAATAAACAGGGTGGATAAATGAGAACCAGTAGTTATAGTATTTTTGATTTCTAAAATGTTATCAATAAGTGCTTCATAAAAACTTCTAACACAAAATTTGATTTGATTTATTATTGTCGCATATATTAGTACAGAGTGAAAAGTATAGTTTCTTGTGCACTATGCAAACAAAGCACACCATACATCAGGAAGAAAAGGAGAGAGTGCAAAATGTGGTGTTACAGTCAGAACTGGGGTGTAGAGAAAGATCAACAGTGCAAGGTAGATCTGATGGCAGCAGGGAAGAAACTATTTTTGAGTTGGTTGGTACATAACATCAGGTTTTTGTATCTTTTTCTTAGTGTCATCTACACATTTTGACAACTGCAAATCATCTATATAAATTGTAAACACTTGCAGTCCCAATAGTGATCCCTGAGGCACACCATTAGTCACTGATCGTCATCCAGAAAAACACCCATTTATCCCCATTCTTTGCTTTCTGTGAGTTAATCAATCTTCAATCCATACTAACACATTACCGTGCACTTTATCTTATGTAGCAGTCTTTGGTGCAGCACCTTGCCAAATGCCTTCTGGAAATCCAGATAGACCACATTCACAGGTTCCCCATTGTCCACTGCAATGTAATGTTCTCAAAGAATTCCACCAAATTAGTCAAACATGACCTGCCTTTCATGAAGCTATGCTGTACCTTACCAATAGGATTTATATCCAGATGTCTCACTATTTCTTCCTTGATGATAGATACAAGCATTTTCCCTATTACAGAAGTCAAGCTAAGGGGCCTATAGTACCTATTGTCTACCTTTTTCAAACGTGTCATGACTAATCTTTCAAAACACTTCATAATCTATGGTTTCGGATATGGATAGTTGACTGGTTAATTACCAGGAAACAAAGAGTTAAAAAGGGTTATATACAGGTTGGAAAACTAACCAAAAGAATGCTGTAGAATCAGTGCTGTGATTATTGATAATCTATATGAATGACTTGGATGAAGGGACGAAATGTATTGCTGACAATACAATGATATGTAGGAAAGCAAGTTGTGAGAAGGATGCAAAGATGCTGCAAAGGGATGTAGATAGCCTAAGTGAATGGACAGAAACATTGACAGATGAAGTGTGTAGGAAAATGTGAGGTTATTTAAAGCAAGAATTGAATGGAGACTACATAATGTTGCAAAAAAAGATGAACTACCGACCTTGTACATGAATCATAAATAAGTCTGAAAGCAGGTACAGAAAGTAATTAAGAATACAAATGTATTATTGACCTTTATTGCAAGGCATTGAAGTGTAAAAGTAGGGGAATCTTGTTACAACTGCAAAGTGCATTAGTAAGACAGAGAAACATGGAAAATAGGAGCAGGAGTAGGCCATTCATCTCTTCGAGTCAGCACCCCATACGTTATCATGACTAATCGCCATACTAAATACCGTGATCCCACCTTCCTCCCCATGTCATTTTATCTCTTTGCTTCAAGTGCTATACTTAAATGCTTTCTGAAAAGAAACTATGCTTTGGCCTCAACTATTTTCTGTGGTAGTGAATTCCATAAGTTGACCACCTTCTTGGGGAAGAATGGATAATATTGGATTAGGTTAGAGGGCCATTAGATTCATTCCACTGGTTGGCGCAACATCGAGGGCCGAAGAGTCTGTACTGCACTGTAGTGTTCTATGTTCTATTTCTCCATATCCTATATCCACAGATTATTAAACCTACTCTGCACTCTTCTAGAGCAAGAAGATCCTTCCTCAGATAAAGAGAACAAAACTGTACACAATATTCCAGGTACGGTCTCACCAAGACCCTGTGTAATTCTATCAAGATATTCCTGCTCCTGTACTCAAATCCTCTCACTATGAAGGCGAACATACCATTTGCCTTTTTTACTGCCTGTTGCACCTGCAGGCTTACCTTCAACTGTGGTGTATGTGGACAGCTAGTTTTGTTGCACATTGCCGTCTCCTAATTTTTCTCAATTTCGATAGTAATCTGACTTAACATTGTTGCTACCAAAATGCCTCACATAGGTGTAAATTATACCACATTCATCAATCAGTTCCCCAATCACTCACCTTGTCCAAATCACATGGAAGGATTTCTGCATCCTCCTCACAGCTCACCGTCCCACCCAGCTTTGTGTCATCTGAAAATTAGGAGATATTATATTTAGTTCCCCTATTTAAATAGTTAATATATAGTGAATAACCGGGGTATTAGTATTGATCCCTGAAGTACCCCATCCTTTGTGAGGATGGAACCAAATATGTATTTATTTCATCAGCCCAGTTGATCCCATTGTAAATTTCCCTATTTCTGACTATAAGGGACCTACATTTGTTTTCACGAATCTATTTCTCCTCACATACCTTTAGATACATTTACAGTCAGTTTTTATGTTTTCTGAAAGTTTGCTCATGTATTCTATTTTCCCCTTCTTAATCAATCCTTTGGTTCTTCTCTGCAGAATACTAGAATGCTCCTAATCCTCAAATCGGTTGTCTATACAATCGGATCCAATACTAATTCCAATTTCCCTTGTTAGCCATGATTTGGCCATGTTTCCATTTTTACTTTTGCATCAAACAGGAATAAATAATTGTTGCAGTTTACCCATTCAGTCTTTGAATGTTTGCCATTGCCAGTCCACCATCATCTCTTTAAGCAGTATGTCCCAATCCATCACAGCCAACTCGTAACTTATATCATTGCAATTTCCTTTATTAAGATTCAGGACCCTTGTCTCAGAATCAACTCCATCACTCTTCTACTTGGTGAAAAATTCTATCATGTTATGGTCATTCATCCCCAAGGGCTCATACAGAACTAGCCTGCCAATTATTCCTTTCTCTTTATATAATACCCAGTCTGGGATGGCCAGCTCCTTAGTTGGTTCCTCAATAAATTAGCCAAGAAAACCATCCCACATGCACTCCAAAAGTTTCTTCTCTATGATATTGTGATTAAATTGATGTGCTAAGTCTATGTGCAGATTAAAATGACGCATAATCTTTATCACAGGGAGAGTACTTTGTGCAGTTTTGGTTGCTTTACTTGTATTAGGAGCAGTTCAGATAAGGTTCACTCGGATGATTCCAAGGAAGAAGAAATGATTATGTGGAAAGGTTATAGGTCTTATGTGGAAAGGCTGACCTGGTTGGAGTTTAGGAGAATGAGAGGTGATCTTATTGAAACATAAGATTCTGAGGGACACTAGACTATATGCTGGGGGATGTTTCTTCTTGTAGCAGAAACCAGAACAAGGGCACATTGTTTTAAAATCAGATTGAGGTGAGGAGGAATTTCATCCCTCAGAGTCTTTGGAATTGTCTACCTTAGCAAGGAGCAGTATCTGGGTCACTAAATATTTAAAAATCTGAGTTAGAGAGATCTTTGATTGACAAGGGTGTCAAGGGAACACAAGCAAAAAAGTAGAATCAAAACCACAATCAGATGAGCCATATTGATAACTGACTGGTGGGGTAGGCTCAAGTGACTTATTGGCTGACACCTGCCCCTATTTCATACATTAATTTGAAATTATTTTGCATGCCACACATATTTATTGCCCCTACAAGGTGAATTCCACCGCGCCTCTCCAAATGCTTATGTCACTTATATTCTAGAATATAGAACACTACAGCACAAACAGGTTTTTTGGCCCACAAGATGCACCGATTATACCCATATCTACCAGGCCTATCTATAACTCTCAATCCCATTAAATCCCATGTATTCATACAGAGGTCTCTGAAAAGACCCCAGCGAGTTCGCCTCTACCACCACCGACGGCAGCCGATTCCACTCACCCACCACCCTCTGAGTGAAAAACTTACCCCTGACATCTCCTTTGTACTTCCTCCCCAGCATCTTAAACCTGTGTCCTCTCACATCAACTATTTCAGCCCTGGGAAATAGCCTCGGATAATCCACCTCTCATTATAGATTATCCTCATAGAGGATAATCTATACCTTGCAACATCTTATAAACCTCTATCATGTCACCTCTCATCCTTCATCTCTCTAGGGAGAAAAGACCTAGCTCCCTCAATCTATCCTCATAAGGCATGCCACTTAACTCAGGCAACAACCTTGTGAATCACCTCTGCACCCTTTCAATAGCTTCCACATCCTTCCTGTAGTGAGGCAACCAGAACTACACACAGTATTGCAAGTGGGGTCTGACAAGGGTCTTACAAAGTTGCAGCATTACCTCCCGATTCCTAAACTCAATCCCTCGATTAATGAAGGCTTGTACACCATATGTCTTCTTGACAACATCCTCCACCTGCGAGGCCGGTTAAAGAGTCCTATGGACACGGACCCCAAGATCCTTCTGCTCCTCAACACTGCTAAGACTCCTACCCTTCGTATTGTACTCCTTCATCCCATTGGACCTGCCAAAATGGACTATTACACATTTATCTGCGCTGAAGTTCATCTGCCACTTCTCTGCCCAGTCTTGCACGCTATCTATGTCTCGCTACAACTTCTGACATCCCTCCAGACTATCTACAACATCACCAACTTTCGTGTTGTCAGCACACTTACTAACCCATCCTTCCACTTCCTCATCCAAGTCATTTATGAAAATGACAAACAGCAAGGGTCCCAGAACAGATCCCTGAGGTTCCACTGGTGACCAACCTCTTGCAGTTTTCTGCATCCACAACCACTCTCTGCCTTCTGCAGACAAGCAGTTCTGGATCCGCAAGGCAACAACCCCTCTCACCTTTTCAAGAAGTCTTGCATGAGAAAGCTTGTCAAACGCCTTGCTGAAATCCATGTAAACCACATCCACCACTCTTCCTTCATCAATGTATTTCAAAGAATTCAACTATGCTCGTAAGGCACGACCTGCCCTTGACAAAGCCATGCTACTTCTGATCATACTAAACTCTAAATGTTCATTAAATGCTGTCCCTCAGTATCCTCTCCATCAAATTACCAACCACTGAGGTCAGACTCACCAGTCAGTAATTTCACGGGCTATCCCTGTTCCCTTTCTTGAAAATAGGAACCACATCCGCAATCCTCCAATACTTTGGAACATCTCCCGCCTCCATCGGTGATGCAAAGATCATCACCAGGGGCTCTGCAATCACTTCCCTACCTTTCACAGTAACCTAGGGTACATTCCATCCAGTCCCGGTGACTTATCTATCTTGATGCAAATCAAAAGTTGTAACACATCCTCTTAACGTCCACATACTCAATCTTTTCAGTCGCTGCAAACCTGCAGTACAACCGCCCAGATCATTTTCCACCGTGAATACCTAGGTAAAGTACTCATTAAGCACCTCTGTTTTTTCTTCTGGTTCTGCACAAACATTTCCCACTTCACCTTTTATAGGTCCTATCCCTTCACATCTCATCCTTTTATCCTTCACATATTTGTAGAATGCCTTGGAAGTCTCCCTTAATCTTACCCACCAAAGCCCTTCCTACAACTCGTATATTCCTATAGATCCTTAATATTGCCTAGTTCTCTGAACCTTCTGTATGTGTTTCTTTTCTTTCTGACTAGGTTCATCACAACGTTCATGTACCACAGTTCCCATGACCTACCAAAACCTCCCTGTCTCATCAGAATGTTGTCGTGCAGAGGTCCAGATAAACATTCCTTGAAAATCTGCCACTTTCTTTGGGTACTTTTCCCCGAGAACACTTCCTTCCAGTTTACTCATCCAATTATCTGCCTAATGTCTTCATATTTCCCTTTACTCCAGATAAACACATTCCCAGCCTGCCTGATCCTACCTCTTTCCAATGTTATCATGAAGGAGATAGAATTATGATCACTATCCTCAAGATGCTCTCCCACCAAGAGATCTGACACCTGTCCAGGTTCATTAGCCAGCACCAGCTCAAAAACAGCCTCTCCTCTCGTATGATTATTCAGGTACTATGTCAGGAAATCCTCCTGAACACATTGAACAAACTCTTTTCCAACCAAACCCCTTACCCTAGGGATATTCCAGTTGATGTTTGGGAAATTAAAGTCCCCCATCACAACAACTCTGTTATTATCACATCTCTCCAGGATCTGTTTCCCTATCAGCACCTCAACTTCCCTGTCACTATTGGGTGGCCTATAGAATACACCCAGCAACGTCACCGACCCTTTGCTATTCCTAACTTCCACCCACAGAGACTCCGTAGACATTCCCTCCTCGGTATCCACCTTCTCTGCAGCCATGACACTGGCCCTGATCAACAGTGCTGCTCCATCACCTCTTTTGCTTCCCTCCCTGTCCTTCCTGAAGCATCTAAATCCCGGCATCTGAAGTACCCAGTCCTGTCCATGAGACATCCAAGTCTCCATAATGTCACACTCCCAAGCAGCAATCCACATCTTAAGCTCATCCACTTCATTCACTGCACTCCTGGTGTTAAAATAGACACATCTCAGACCTTCGGTCTGAGGGCTTCTCCATCATGTGATCTTGACAGATTACAAAACTGACAGTATAAAATTTATTTATTGCTGTCACAAACCCACTGATATTAACACTGCAACTAAGTTACTGTGAAAATCCCCTAGTCACCACACTCTGGTGCCTGTTCTGGTACACTGAGGGAAAGTTTAGCAAGGCTAATGCACATAACCAGTATGCCTTTCTGACTCTGAGATGAAAACAGAGCACCCGGAGGTAACCCAAGCAGACACAGGACGAACGTACAGACTCCACGTCCCTGGAACTTGGATCCCTGGCACTGTGAGACAGTAGTGTTCTCCATGCCACCCCAGGGAATGTGGAATAGAAAAATTAACTGGCTGCATAACATGGATCACTTATTATACCCGGATATTTGGTTACTCTGGAGTTCACTGGTTGCCTATTAGAGAAATAACTTTACTTGATTAGCCATTCATGTTCCCAGAATGAAATGGCATCAGCTTTAATATTTTGGAAATTGAACTCCCATAGAATGATTTGTCAGTGGTCTCTGTGTGTTCCTGAATACACAGATTGTGGATTCAAATCCAACTCCAGTTTCAACACTGCAAAATTCCTGCCACTCCTGCTCAGAGCTTGAGCATTGTATTGTATGAAAGACTGCATTTTGGACAGAGCAGCATTCTTAGAATCTTTCACCGAGAATGTCAGGCTACACATCAAAAATTTGATGCCAACATTTGGAAGATGATTAGGAAAATTAGTCTGATCTGTATTTATTTCTGTGTATGCTGTATAATATTATTTTATGCTTGATTGGTGGTGAGGGTGGGGGCGGTGGTTGTGATTGTTACTGGGCTAGTAATCTAGGGACTCCGGGGATCAGGATTTAAACTCCAGCACGGCATATGGTGAAATTTGAATGTAATACAAATTTGTGTTCAACTGTCTAGTAATGATCATGAAACCATGGTGGATTGCCATTCTAACCAAGTCTACCCTGCATGTGACTCTGAAATAGTTGAGCAAGTCACTTCGCTGAAGATCACTTCGAGAATAAGTGCTGGTCCAGCCAGCGACGCCCACATCCAATGAATAAAAAGGTCGCCACACATTCCGAATTTACTACAACAGCTGCATTTCAAAAGTATTAAATTGATTGCTAAATGTTTTAATGATCTAATGTCCTGAAAGCGTTAATGCAAGTTATTTACCTGTTACAGTTACTTGAACGGGGTTGCTGTGACGCGACAGCACCTCTCTTCCTGAAATTATTTTCAAATCCTGACATGTATACAATCCTCCGTCCCAATCAGAAATTGAATTAATGCGGATTTTGGCCCATCGGTGATTTTGGTTTGTACGGGTCAGCAACTCGCTATTTCTGTAAAAAATGAATATGCCACTGCTATTGGTGGAGTGACTGGTACATGTTATAGTGGCCGCTTCTCCTTTAACGAACACACCCGAGGGTTGATCCAGGGTAATTTTTGGAATTGCTAGTGGATCTGAAATGAAAAAAAGGTTTAGAATGTTATTTTATATAAAATACTTTTGACATAATTACTATTATGAAGACCAAATATTATTTCATACTTCAATTCCAATCTCTGCACAGTGCACACAATTCTCTAAGCAACAATTAGATATACCTCATACGCCCAAGCCCAGTTCAACTGATTCAGTTGGAAGACAATCCTGAATTTAGGATAAGGGTTAGGGTGGTATTGGAATAGGAATGTGAATGATGCTGGATTGGGAATGAGGACAATCCTGGATTGAAGATTATCCTGGATTGGGCTGAGGATGATTCTGGTTTGGAAATAAGGATAATTGCAGATTGGAGATGAGGATATCTGGATTAGTTATTAAGAAGTGGCATGGTGGCACAGTAGTTAGCACTGCTGCCTCACAGCGCCAGGGACCTGGGTTCGATTCTTGGCTTGGGTCACTGCCTGTGTGGATGTTATCCTCGTGTATGCGTACGTTTCCTCTGGGTGTTCCAGTTTCATCCCATAGTCCAAAGATGTGCAGGTTAAGGGAGTAGGGCCTGGGTGAGATTATTGTCAATGTGCACTCAACACACCAAGTGGCCTCTTCCTGCACTGTAGGAATTCTATGATTCTACCATTGATCAGAATATAGAGATGATTTCCAGAATTGGCATCCCAATGTACAAATTCATCCTTGTATCTGATTGCTATATCATTCATCAGTGTTATTAATCTTTTGTTTCTTGGTATATTAAACTGTAATCACAATAAGGTTTATTAAAAGGAAGAAGGTGCTAACCAAATGATTGAATGAAGAAATAAAATGGCATAAAAAAGTTGTGTGCAATATATTCAGTGATTTATATGATGTAATTTAAATTGTGTAATTTGAATGAATTTAGTTGACTAGTTTGCAGTTTGTTTCACTTGCATACAAATTTAGTCATGGGTCACTGATCCATTTGCCTGTGGTTTCAATGATCAAGAGGTTCAACTGATTCAACTGTGGCTGAATTACCTGCAGAGTTTTCACTTTCAATGTGCTGAAAGGTCTTCAATCCAGCAAACCTGATTTTTGGCCAAAGTTGTTTACAAGTATGCTGGGAATTCCTGTGGCTCACCTGAAACTTAAAATACTATAAAGTATTAGATTCTAACAGCTTGTTCCTTGGTGAAGGATGTGTTTACAGAGAGTTTGGAGGTAGGTTTCATATATAAGTGGAAACCAAGCTTAAGTAACGAACGACTGGATTGAGGATGAATCCATAAAGTGCACTAGGGAAATGTCATGAAGCCAACCAGAGAAAAGGATTCAGAAATGGGTAAAGGAATAGGTTTAATAAATGAACTCAAAATAAAAGATCCCATAAGAAATAGTGATCATAACATGACAATACTGCGCCTCATAGTGCTGGGAACCTGAGTTCGATTCTGGCTTACAGTGACTGTCTAAACGGAGTTAGCATGATCTTGTTGTGTCCACATGGTTTCCTCTTACAGCCCTAAGCAGGTTAAGATGATATGCCATGTTAAATTGCGCTTTAGTGACCAAAGATATATAGGTTACTGGTAAATATATGTGGTTATAAGGATAGGGCCTTAGGTGGCATGTTTTTTCAGAGAGCTTGCACAGCCTCAATGGGCTGAATGGCCTCCTTCTGCACTATAGGGATTCTAAGAATAGAACTTCACATTCATTTGAAAGTGAAAAACTTGGATCTGAAACAACTGCGTTTAACTTAAACACAGAGTGTTTAAATTAAACACAGTTAAACACAATACACTTAAAAAGGGTATTTCAATGTATTGATATTATTAAGCTAGAAATAGTGCAGAAAAGGTTTTCTAGGATGTAACCAGGACTTGATGGTTTAAGTTATAAGGAAAGACTAGATAGACTGGGACTAGAAAATAATAAAGAACATAGATAACGTACTCAACATCTTTTCCCAAAGATAGGAGAGTCTAAAACTAGACGGCATTGGTTTAAGGTGAGAGGGGAAAGATACAGAAGGCTCCATTTTAGACAAACTAACGGAGCTAAAGGCAGATAAGTGGTTTGGTCCTGATGGCTTGCATCATTGAATCATTGAATCCCCACAAAGCAGAAGGAGGCCATTTGACTCCCTTGTCTGCATCAAATCTGGGAGAAACTATCATTATTATCTTTTGGCCCTATCCCTATAACCTGACACATTTCCCCTTCAATTCTACTAATCTACATACCTTTGGACACTAAGGAACAATTTAGCACAGCCAGATACCTAACATGCATGTTTTTGGAGTGTGGGAGGAAATTGGAGCACCCGGAGGAAATCCATGCAGACACGAGGTGAACATGCAAACTCCACATTCACCCAAATCCGGAATTGAAACTAAGATCCCTAGAGCTGTGAAGCAGCAGTGTTAACCACTGTGCAATCGTGGCATCCATGGATCATAAAAGAAGTAGCTACAGAGATAATGGATGCAGTGGCTGTAATTTTCCTCAAATTGTTGGATTTTGCAGAAGTGCCAAAGAATTTGAAAACTGTCAATGTGACACACCTATTCAAAAAGGGAGAGAGACAAATAGACAAATGATGGGTCCATTAGCCTAGCAAGTATTGTTGGAAAATGTTGAAATCAATTATTAAGGAAGTAATAGCAGCATATTTGGAAAACCATAATCCAATCAAGCAGAGTCAGCATGTCTTCATGAAAGGCAAATTGTTTCTGACTAACTTATTACAGTTTTTCGAGGAAGTCTCACCCAGAGTGGATAGAGGGAACCAGTAGATAGATGTGCTGTATTTGGTCTTCCAGAAGTCATTTGCCAAAGTACCCATCAAAAGAGTTGACTGACAGTGTTGGAGTTTATATTTTGGCATGGATAGAGAATTAGATAATGGGCAGGAAACAGTGATGGAGAATAAGGAATTATTTTTGAGGTTGGCAACCTGTAATCAATCCAAAGAGATCAGTGCTAGGATTGCAGCTGTTTATAACATATTTATGACTTGGATGAAGGAAGCAAACCTTGCTTAAACTGGACCATCTGATGGGCAACATGACAGCTCAGAGACTATCGCTGTTGCTGTGCAGATACATGGATTTGGGCCTGTGTCTGCGGGAGTTTGCGCGTTCTCCCCGTGGTTGCGTGGGTTTCCTCCGGGTGCTCCGGTTTCCTCCCACATCCCAAAAATGTGCTCTTAGGCTGATTGGGTAACATATTGTCCCTATATTGGTCCCTATATGGGAATCTTCAACAATAGGCATAGCCTAAAGTCAAGGATACGTCATTAAGACATTAGGACGGCGGCGTAGGCTTGTTGGGCCGAAGGGCCTGTTTCCTGTGCTGTGTTGCTCTTTGTTCTTTGTTCTTTGTTCAAAAGTACTGTCGTCTAATTTGTAAAAGACACAAAATTAGGCAGAAAGGCCAGTTATGAGAGGTATATAAAAAGAGATAATAGATTATGTAAGTTGGCAAAAAGTTAGTAAATGGACTATAATATAGGAAAATATGAAATTGATCATTTTAAAAGAGCAAAAGAACAGAATATTATTCAAATGCAAAAACAATACAGAAAGTGCAACACAAAGGAATGTCGGTGTATGGCTGCATGGAACATTTCTGCGTACACACTACAGCAGGTAACCTGGAATGTTGATCCTTATTTCAAGGCGAGGTGGGGAGGCGAGGGGGGGAGGGGGGGGAGGCTGGAGTTTAAGAGTGAGGAAGTTTTGCTGCAACTATATAAGGCATAGTGAAACCATATCTGAAACACTGAGCAGTTTTAATTCCCTTGTTTATGGAAAGATATTATTTCATTGGAGGCATTTCAGAGAAAGTTCACCAGGGTGATCCCCAGCACAGAGGGATTAAAAAGGCTAGGCTCTGTTCTATTTTTGTGTGTTTGTTTATTTGTTTTGTGTGTTTTTATTATCATGGAGAATGTTTACACTGATTCATTTATTTTACTGTCACAAGGATTTTCTGCTCAAGTTACCAGTTTTTGACATGCAAGGTTTATAGGTTTAAAGTTACAGCATCATGTGGAACCACACCTCTTACGTTTAATATGCAACTCTTAATTCCTTTTTCTGTTTCCACTTTGTTTTTTGCTACTTTAAATCCTTATCTTTTTGATGTTGCTCGCCTCAACACTTGCTATTTTTAATACATGCATTTTTCATGCATTTTACCCACAGGCAGCAAAAATAATTATTAACTGTCTCAAAACCATGTGGGTGGCATTGTGGATAGCACCACTGCCTCATAACACCAGGGACCCAGGTTCAATTCTGGCCTCGGGTGACCATGTGGACCTTGCACGTTCTCCCTGTGTCTGCTTGGATTTCCTCTGAGTGCTCTGATTTTCCCCCATAGTCCAAAGATATGAGGGTTATGTTGATTGACCATGCTACATTGCCCCTTAGTAAATACATAGAATTACAGGCCTGGATGGGATTGCTGTCAGTGAAGGCTGAAAGGGCCAAATGGCCTCCTTCTGCATTGCAGGGATTTTATTCTACTCTATGATTCTAACCATTGGAATTTAGAAGAATGAGAGCTCATCTCATTGATACATGCACAATCCTTAAAGGACTCGACAGACTAAATGCTGACAGGATAGTTTCTTCATGGGGCCAGAAGGCATCATCTCAGAATGAAGGAGCACTAATTTAAGACTGAGATAAAGAGGAATTTGTTCTCTCAGAAGGCTGAGAATTGCTGGGTCCCCTTGCCACAGAGAGCTGTGGGGGCTGAGTTCTTGGGTGGAATTTTCCTCAAAAAAGTCTCAAAATAGGTGTGTTGCACACCAGCTTTTTGGCCTCATTCAGCACAACAACTTTTCCATGTCTAATGACAATAAAGAGATTTGCACCGTGGGTTGGACCCTAAGATTGCCGGTGAAATCAGCTTCAGAGCGCAGGATGTCTGAGAGACCGCTTTCTATTCACTCCACCCACAGACATTGGACTTCCAAACCCCCCCTATCTTCACCAACACTGTGTGCCAAGGCACCAGGACTCCTACATCTCCTTGCCCCACCTCCCCTTGTATAGACCCCAGCCTCCTCTCTTGCATAGTACCCCCTTGCAGACCATCTCCCATGTAAGTCCCACATCATTCTGCATACCACCCCCTCTGGGTCATAGCACCAACCTCACTTAGACTCCACCCCCACTCAGGTCCCACCCTATTTAGGTCACCACTTCCTCTGGCATGACTCCTGGCACACTTATGGCGCCCAGCGCAAAAGAGGCCCAGAAACATTGCATGCAATGGCAAACCAGGCCTGAACCTGATTCCTGATTTCGTACATAATCTAATCAGCTCATCGTACCAATCGACTGGCATGGTGAACCAGTAAAATAACATCACTTGGGTATATTTAAGGCTGAGACAGATAGATTTTGATCAGTAAGGGAATCAAGATTGATGGGCAAAGGTCAGAAAGTGCACCAGAGGAATGTCAGATCAGCCATGATCCTATTGAGTTGTGCAGCAGGCTTGAGGAATCAAACAGCCTGCTCATGTCTCTATTTCTTACAATCTTATGAGGTTAATTCCTGATTGGGAATGAAAATAATCTGGATTTCAGGATAAGGACATTCTTGGATTATGGGATGGGGATGATCATAGATTGAACATAAAGAGCATCCTAGATTGGACATGAGGATGATTCTGAATTGAGAATGATCCTAGATTGTGAAGAGGATGATCTTTATTAGAACAAAGAACAAAACAGCACAGGAAACAGACCCTAAACCCAACGAGCCCGCGCCGCCACCCCGATGTTCCCACTGCTACTGTGATCCCTGTCTATGTTTATAGATCTATGGATTAAAAACCAAATTTGAGACAATTTAAGGAGAATTTGTTTTGCCAATTAGCCTAAGAGCACATCTTTGGGATGTGGGAGGAAACTGGAGCACCCGGAGAAAACCACGCAAGCACGGGGAGAATGCGCAAACTCCCACAGACACAGGCCCAAATCCATGTACCTGCACAGCACAGCGATAGTCACTGAGCTGTCGTGTTGCCCATCAAATGGTCCAAGTCAAGCGTACACTAACGACGTGGAGCACTAGGATACACTCGAAAAAAATCCAAGAGCAGCCCTCTCACGACCCATTGCGTGTATGCCCGTCGTTAGACAACAAGGTGGACAAAAGCACCTGTAGGATAAAAACAAGTACATCAATATCATCATCTATTTACACACTTCCCAGGGACTCCCAAGGCTCATGATCCCTATTTTAAATCAGTTTTTTATATCCCTCCATTCCCATTCTGTTCATGTGTCCATCTAAGTATTTCTTAAATAACTCCAGAGTGCCTGCTTCCAACACTTTACTTGGCAGCGCGTTTCATACCCCCACCACCCTCTATATGAAAAAACTCCCTCTAGAATCGAAATTATACCTTACTCCCCTCACCTAAGCCCGTGACCCCTCGTGCTATTTGAGTCCATCCTAGGAAAAAGCTTAACCCTGTTTACTCTATCTATATTTTCATAAATGACCTGGATGAGGAAGTGGAGGGATGGGTGAGTAAGTTCGCCGGTGACACGAAGGTCGGTGGTGCTGTGGATGGTCTGGAGGGATGTCAAAAGTTGCAGCAGGACATCGACAGGATGTAAGACTGGGCGGAGAAGTGGCAGATGGACTTCAACGCGGATAAATGTGTTGTGGTCCATTTTGGCAGATCCAACGGGATGAATGAGTACACTATCAAAGGTAGGAGTCTTAGCTGTGTGGAAGAGCAGAGGGATCTTGGGGTCCGGGTCCATAAGACTCTCAAATCGGCCTCCCAGGTGGAGGATGTGGTTAAGAAAGCTTACGGTGTACTGGCCTTCATTCATCGAGGGATTGAGTTCAGGAGTCAGGAGGTAATGCTGCAGCTTTATAGGACCCTTGTCAGACCACACTTGGAGTACTGTGCGCAGTTCTGGTCGCCTCACTATAGGAAGGACGTGGAAGCTATTGAAAGGGTGCAGAGGAGATTTACAAGGATGTTGCCTGGATTGGGAGGCATGCCTTATGAAGACAGGTTGAGGGAGCTGGGACTGTTCTCCCTGGAGAGACGAAGGTTGAGAGGCGACCTGATAGAGGTTTACAAGATGTTGAGAGGAATAGATAGGGTGGACTCTCAGAGACTATTTCCCAGGGCTGAAATGGTCGCGATGAGAGGGCACAGATTTAAGGTGCAGGGAAGCAAGTACAGAGGGGATGCTAGGGGAAAGTTTTTCACTCAGAGGGTGGTGAGTGAATGGAATCGGCTGCCGTCGGTGGTGGTCGAGGCGAACTCGCTGGGGTCTTTTAAAAGACTTCTGGATGAGTATATGGGATCCAATGGGATTGGGGGTTATAGATAGGTCTATGGCTGGGTAGGTTTTTGATGTTTTCAGCACAACTTGTGGGCCGAAGGGCCTGTTTGTGCTGTAGTGTTCTATGTTCTATGTTCTATACCCTTCATAATCTTGTACACATCTAATAGATCTCCTCTAAGTCTACATCTTTCCAAGGAAAACAACCCCAATTTGCCTAATCCCCCCTCGTAACTCAGACCTTCCATACCAGGCAGCATCCTGGTAAACCTCCTCCGCAGTCTCTCCAGAGTCTCCACGTCCTTCCGGTAGTAAGGCGACCAGAACTGGACGCAGTATTCCAAATGAGGAAGAGGATCAAAAACCCAATGTGTCATTGAATTTAGACTTGACCACAATTTTTTTTATTCTGGCCTTAGTGCAAGATAATCACACTCCAAGTGTGATTCTATTGATGTAACGTGAAGATGCCGGTGCTGGATAGGTGTAAACACACCAGGTTTAAATCCAACAGATTTATTTGGTAGCAAAAGCCACTAGCTTTCAGAGCACTTGCTGCTTCTTCATCAGGTGAGTGAGATTTCAGTTCACAGGGCATACCTTTGTAAATTCAATTTACAAAATAATGGTTGGAATGTGAGTCTTTACAGGTAATCAGATCTTAAAGGTACAGACAGAGAGAGAATTAAACACAGGTTAAAGAGATGTGAATTGTCACCAACTGGGACAGTTAATGAGATTTTGCAAGCCCAGGCAAGTTGTGGGGGTTACAGATAGTGTGACATGAACCCAAGATCCCGGTTGAGGTTGTCCTCATGTGTGTGGAACTTGGCTATCACTTTCTGCTCAGCACTGTCATATGTCATGAAGGCCGCCTTGGAGGATATTTACGCCAAGATCAGAGGCCTGTGACTGCTGAAGTATGCCGCAATAGGAAGGGAACACTCTTTCGTGGTAATTGCCAAGTGGTGTTGTAGCAGCTGAATGATCTCCCCAATGTACCATGCTTCGGGATATCCTTTCCTGCAGCGTACCAGGTAGATCACATTAGTTGAGTTCTAAGTGTATGTACCATGTACCTGATGGATGGTGTTCTCATGTGAGATGATGGCATCCATCTCAATGATCAGGCACATCTTGCAGAGGTTGCCCTGGCAGAGTTGTGTGGTGTCATGGTCACTGTTCTCCTGCAGGCTGAGTAGTTTTGCTGCTGCACAACTGAGATTGGGCAGTTGTCTGAAGGCAAGAAGTGAAGGTTTCGGGATAGCCTCTTTCAATGACATGTTGAAGACTTTAAAGGAGATGCCATAGATTGTCTGCTCTAGGGAAGTACGGACGATGAAGTCTCCAGTATTTGACTTCTGAGGAGGTTGGTGCAGTTTCTCACTGTGGCACATCGATTGATGAATCGAGCGCTATATCCTGCTCTTATGAGGGCATCTTTCAGCACCTGGAGGTGCCTCTGTTGTGATCCTCATCTGAGCAGATACAGATGAGTATACAGAGGGCTTGTCTACAGGGGATGTCTTCTTTAACATGTTTAGGGTGGAAGGTGGAGAAGTGGAGCATCATGAGATTATCCATGGGCTTGCAGGACAGAGAAGTGCTGAGGTGACCATCTTTGATGGAAATGTATATGTCCAAGAATGCAACCAATTCCAGAGACTAATACATGGTGAGTTTGACGGTGCAAAGGAACATAGAACATAGAACATAGAACAATACAGCACAGAACAGGCCCTTCGGCCTTCGATGTTGTGCTGACCAAAATAAAAAGCAATGCCCCTCCAAACTAAACCATTCCCTTCTCTTCCATATACTTATCAATTAACCTCTTAAACGCCACCAAACTTGGCGCATCTACAACAGCTGCAGGCAGGGCATTCCACTCCCTAATCACTCTTTGAGTAAAGAACCTACCTCTGATATCCGTCCTATAACTCATACCCCTTAATTTAAAGCTGTGTCCCCTCGTGCTAGCTTTCTCCATCCTAGGAAAAAGGCTATCACTGTCCACCCTATCTAAACCTCTAATCATCTTATATGCTTCAATAAGATCCCCTCTTAGCCGCCTCCTTTCTAACGAAAACAACCTCAAATCCTTCAACCTCTCTTCATAGGACCTGCCCTCCATACCAGGCAACATCCTGGTAAACCTCCTCTGTACCCTCTCCAATGCCTCCACATCTTTCTTATAATGTGGCGACCAGAACTGCACACAATACTCCAAGTGCGGCCGCACTAGAGTTTTGTACAGCTGCAACATGATGCTGCGGCTCCTAAATTCAATCCCCCTACCAATAAAAGCTAAGACTCCATAAGCCTTCTTAACAACTTTATCCACTTGACTGCCTACTTTCAGGGATCTATTGACACATACACCAAGATCCTTCTGTTCCTCAACACTATTAAGAGCCCTACCATTAGCCCTATACTCTACACATTTATTGTTCCTGCCAAAGTTCATCAAAGAGAAAATAGCAAGACACTTAGAAGAGAACGGTTTGATCAAGCAGACGCAGCACAGATTTATGAAGGGGAAGTTGTATGTGATAAACCTACTGGACTTTTATGAAGATGTGACGAGTGCGGTAGACATAGGGGATATGGTGTTTTTAGATTTCCAGAAGGTGTTCGATAAGGCATCTAACAAAAGGTTGCTGCAGAAGGTTAGGGTACACAATTAGGGGTTAAGTGTTAGCGTGGATTGAGGATTGGTTATCTAACAGGGAGCAGAGAGTTGGAGTCAATGAGTGCTTTTCTGGTTGGCAGTTGGTGACCAGTGGAGTGCCACAGGGATCAGTGCTGGAGCGTCAATTGTTTATCATTTACATAGACAATGTGGAGAAGGGGGCTGAGTGTAGGGTAAAAAAATTTGCTGATGACACAAAGATGAGTGGGAAAGTAAATTGCATGGAGGGTGCGGAAAGTCGGCAGAGGGATCTGGATAGGCTGAGTGAGTGGGCGAGGACTTGGCAGATGGAGTATAATGTTAGCAAATGTGAGGTTATCCATTTTGGTAGAAACAATAGTAAGAGGGATTATTATTTAAAGGGCGAAAAGATGCAGCATGCTACAGTGCAAAGGGACTTGGGGGTCCTTGTGCACGAATCGCAAAAACCCAGTCTGCAGGTGCAGCAGGTGATCAAGAAGGCGAATGGGATGTTGGCCTTTATAGCGAGGGGGATAGAATATAAAAGCAGGGAGGTTCTTGCTGCAACTGTACAGGGCACTGGTGAAGCTGCAATTAGAGTACTGTGTAGCCAAGGGAATTAAGAGTTATGGAGAGAAAGTGAGGAAGTGGAGTTGATCCACTTCAGATCAGCCATGATCTTATTGAATGCGGGGCAAGTTCAAAGGTCTAGATGGTCTATTCCTATTTTTTATGTTCTTATGTTCAACTGCACATTGCTGTCAAGGTCCCAGTCAGGGCTGTACAAATGATTCATCAATAGAAAAGGGTTCCACTCCCTGAATGTGCAATTGGTTTCTGTCTCTGCCAGACCCTCATGGCAGAGTGCATTCTAAGGGGCTCAGACATGTTGGCCTTTGAGGAGGACCCAGGCTGCAGGGATAGCTCGTTGCTGGCACGGGATACCCGCTTTGGACTTGGCTGATGATGCCTGTGCGGAGGCCTGAGACTGAGGCAGAGACTCGGCATAATGAGACCCATGTTGCCACCTGCACAATATGTAGAGGTGCATAGGGCTCCTCTAAATGAGATTCTTGTACCGAGGCCCATCTGGCGGGGCTCTGGAGTACAACCTCCTGATTTCTTCTGCGTTGTGGTGATGTGATGTGCCGTTCACAACATGGAGGATTTGGAAGATTTGGAGGCTGACCAGCCAGGAGGAGGAGTGGGAGGACCACACCAAGTAACATCACCCAGGCACAGGAAAGTTGGCAGCAAGAATCAGGAATGCGAGAGAATCAAGGGAGGCTCTGATCATCAAGTGCTTTCCTCACTCAGGGCCTATGTTTCTGCACGTGGATTCCACTTCATCCGCCTGCCCCCCCCCCCCAAAATCCTACTATCTCCTGCAACATTATAACACCAGAGTGGCTGGCCTGTATTAGCAAGTTTCTTTGGTAGACAAGAGAGTGATGATTTATTAAATACCATTATAATGATGCTCTGATGCAAACTAGTCTGACTCCTACCTGAGCTCTGCATTATGTTGGCACCTGAGCCCACATCCGTGTCGTGGGTAAGGGATCTGTAAACTCTCATATAGGGACCTGATGCAGGTGGGCTGGGGGAAGGAAAAATCACTCATGGGTTCTGGGGAACCAATGGCTCCATTTTCTCAGTGACACAATGTTGAGGGGCCTTCCCAACTGACATCAACATGAAGAATCCCTCCCGCGACCATCAGAATAACAGCATCCCTATTCATGGCAAATCTGAGACAAATTAGTCACAGGCGGGTGATGAAAAAACATTTGTTGTTTACAATACAAATGTTTAAATAATAAGTGCTAACATAAAAATGTGTGAACAGAAAATGGTAAAGTGCTTAAAAATCTATGTAACTAGTGCAGCCCTTCACTGCGTTATGTCAGTGCAACTACTACTTCTGAACCTTATGTGGCCTACATGTCAATGCCTTCGCAGAATGTGCATTGGACATTGGAGGCTGCTTACCTCACTCCGTTGCCTGTGATGTGTGAGGGGGGCATCTGGAGGCCCTGGAACTTGAGGACACTGGCTGGCATGACAGCCTCTTAATCCCGATACCCCTGAGATGCTCTGGTGTCAGAAAGGGGGCTAGTCAGAAGGTGCAGCCGTGGTCCGGCTGGAAGGCCCCAGCATGGACTCGAGTCCTTCCTTCTCCCTCGTGTAGGCGCTGGATCACTCCAAGGTACAGTGATGTTTCTGCAATGAGTTCCAGAAGCTCTGGCGTCCAGTTAGCTCCAGAGGACCATCTGGGTTCTACCTTCTGCGATGACCATCTGAGTTGGAGGCCACCTGTCAATGGTTGCAGCAGATGCTCTTCAGAGTGGGCCACACACTGCAGGTCATTAGTCGTGACCTTCTGTGACTGGGCCACACTCTCAAGAGCTGCAATCATAGTCCACTGTGTCTCAGTGTTGCCGCGCTGTGTCTTGTGCAAGCTCTTGAGCCTCTCAGCCATGGACCACAGAAACTCTAAGGTATTGAGTTCCTCA
Organism: Sphyrna mokarran; assembly: GCA_024679065.1. Classification (NCBI taxonomy): domain Eukaryota; kingdom Metazoa; phylum Chordata; class Chondrichthyes; order Carcharhiniformes; family Carcharhinidae; genus Sphyrna; species Sphyrna mokarran. The sequence continues at coordinate 102,087 of JAGIQG010000029.1, read as the reverse complement.
GCTGTGGCCCACTGTGACTTGACCATCACTTGGAGCCTGCCGCTCATGATGAGGATTCTCTGCCCCAGGCTTTCCACTGCTGGTGCCACCCTTGCAGTGTTGGCCTGGGAGCAAGACAAGACAAACAATAGCTGGTCCACATGAAAATTTTCCTTCACCAGCTTCTTCCCAACAGACTTGCAGTCAGTACAACTGTGGTCATCAGCCCCTCTTGCATTCCCTGGCTCTGTTGTTCATCGCCAGCAGTTGAGGAAGAAATTATCTCAGAGGCCCAGCATGTAATCTGGGGCTAGCTGAGTCCATACCTCTGGCAAGCTGCTGCGTGACAGAGGCCTTAGATGCTCCTTCCTCCACCCGGTATATCAACAGATGTGTCACGCTTGCCACAGAGTGAGCCAGAAGTCTCACCATTAACTGGACCCACCAATGTGAAACTGAGGTAGATGCAAATGCCAAACCTTTGCAGTTTCCTTCACCAGCTTGCTCTGAGGAGTCTTTGAATATCTTAGGATGGGCAGGAACTACATAGAAGATACCATATAGAAGACAAGGTTAAATGCAAGGGAGGAAGAGGAAATTGGTATGCGAGACAGTTGCTTGAGATTTCTCCACTGAACATAGAACAAAGCACAAAGTAAAATACAACCTAAGAACAAGCCCTTCGGCCCTCTAAGCCTGCACGACCACGCTGCCTGACTTAACAAAAACCCCCTATCCTTCCAGTGACCATATTCCTCTATTCCCATCCTATTCATGTTCTTGTAAAGACACCCCTTAAAAGTCACAACCGTGTGCACTTCCACTATCTCTCCCGGCAATGTACGTCTCCTTTAAATCCCTCGCACCTTAAACCTATGCCTCCCTAGTAACTGACTCTTCCACCCTGGAAAAGCTTCTGACTATTCACTCTGACCATGCCTCTCATAACCTTGCAGACTTCTGTGAGGTCACCCCTCAATCTCTGCCTCTGCATTGAGAACAAACCAAGTTTCTCCAACCTCTTCTGGTAGATAATGCTCTCCATCCAGGCAACATCCTGGTAAGTCTTTTCTGTACCCCCTCCAAAGCCTCCACATCCTTCTGATAGAGTGGTGGCCAGAATTGAACAATATATTCCAAGTGCAGCCTAACAAAGTCTCTATAAAGCTGCAACATGACTTTGCCTATCAATACACTAAAGAGTTCTGCCATTTACTGAATATTTCCTATCTGTATTAGACCTCCCAAAATGCATTACCTAAAATTTGTCCGGATTAAACTCCATCTGCCATTTCTCTGCCCAAGTCTCCAACTGATCTATATCCTGCTGTATCCACCAGCATTGCTATCCGCAAATCAATTGACGTTTGTGTCATCTGCAAATACAGTTACATTTTGCTCCAAATCATTTATGTTTATTACAAACATCAAAGATCCACGAGGAATGACACTTGTGATTACAACATTAGGTTAAAATCCAACAGGTTTATTTGGTAGCAAACGTCACTAGGTAGGAGGCACCTGCCACATCCCTCATTCAGAAATGTACCCTTCCACTGCTACCTGTTACCTTCTTTGACCAAACCAGTTTTGTATCTACCTTGCCAGCTCACCTCTGATCCCATATACATCTGATTGTACCTTTAAACCTTGACCCTCGTACCTTAAACCCTTAGTAACTGCCTCAAATTGAGCAAAGAACAGAGAACAAAACAGCATGGGAAACAGGCCCTTCGGCCCTTCGGCCCAACAAGCCCGTGCCACCACCCCGATGTTCCCACCTCTACCCGTGATCCCTGTCCGTGTTTATAGATCTATGGATTAAAAACCAAATTTGAGACAATTTAGGGTGAATTTGTTTTGCCAATTAGCCTAAGAGCACATCTTTGGGATGTGGGAGGAAACCGGAGCACCCGGAGAAAACCCACGCAAGCACAGGGAGAATGCGCAAACTCCCACAGACACAGGCCCAAATCCATGTACCTGCACAGCACAGCGATGCTGTGTGCTGTCGTGTTGCCCATCAAATGGTCCAGGTCAAGCGTACACTAACGACGTGAAGCACTAGGATACTCTCAAAAAAAATCCAAGAGCAGCCCTCTCACGACCCATCGCGTGTATGCCCCTCGTTAGACAACAAGGTGGACAAAAGCACCTGTAGGATAAAAACAAGTACATCAATATCATCATCTATTTACACACTTCCCAGGGACTCCCAAGGCTCATGATCCCTATTTTAAATCAGTTTTCTATACCCCTCCATTCCCATTCTGTTCATGTGCCCATCTAAGTATTTCTTAAATAACTCCAGAGTTCCTGCCTCCACCACTTTACTTGGCAGCACATTCCATACCCCCACACCCTCTGTGTGAAAAAAACTCCCTCTAGCGTCCAAATTATACCTTACCCCCCTCACTCAAAGCCCGTGACCCCTTGTGCTATTTGAATCCATCCTAGGAAAAAGCTTAACCCTGTTTACTCTATCTATGCCCCTCATTATCTTGTATACCTCTATTAGATCTCCTCTATGACTTTCTAAGGAAAACAGTCCCAATTTGTATCGTTTGCAAACTTGCTGATTGCTCCATTTACTCCCTCTTCCAAGTCATTTATATATATTACAAATAGAAGAGGTCCCAGTACCGAGCCCTGCGGCACACCACTAGTGACCGACCTCCAGCTAGAAATAGAGCATAATAGAGGAAAAAGCAGACCTCTTTAGGGACAGAGGAGAGCTTAGAGCCCGACGGAACTGGCAGAGTACCTGAATGAATACCTTGCGTCGGTATTCACGAAGGAGAGAGGCTTGTTCTCTCAGTGGACAGTGGAGGCTGTCCCTTCCACTATTATGCTCTGTCTCCTATTACCAAGCCAGTTACTTATCCATCTAGCTACCTGTCCCTGTATCCCATTAGCCTTGACCTTCTCGACTAACCTCCCATGAGGGACTTTGTCAAACGCCTTACTAAAATCCACATAGACGACATCAACGGCTTGCCCTTCGTCGACCGTTTTCGTCACCTCCTCAAATAATTCTACCAGATCTGTAAGGCACGACCTCCCCTTAACAAATCAATGCTGCCTATCTCTAATCAGATCGCAAACGCTCTAAGTGCCTATACATCCTATCTCTAAGAATCCCCTCCAACAGCTTCCCGACCACTGACATCAAACTCACCCGCCTATAATCCCCAGGGTTATCCCTACTACCCTTTTTAAACAACGGTACAACATTAGCTATTCTCCAGTCCTCTGGGACCTCACCTGTGTCCAAGGAAGAGGCAAAGATTTGTGTCAGAGGCCCAGCAATTTCACCTCATGCCTCCCTAAGTAACCTGGGATAAATGCCATCAGGCCCCGGAGATTTATCAGTTTTAATGCTACTTAGAAGCTCTAACACTTCCTCCCTCGGTATGGATATTTCCCTCAACTGGTCCATAGCTCCCTCAGAGACAGGAGCTGTCAACAAGCCTCTCTCCTTCGTGAATACCGACGCAGGGTATTCATTCAGGTACTCTGCCAGTTTTGTCGGGCTCTAAGCACAGTTCCCCTCGTCTGTCCCTAAAGAGGTCCACTTTTTCCTCTAACCACCCTTTTATTCATAAAAGCCTTTGGATTTTCCTTAATCCTATCCGCCAAAATCATTTCATGCCCTCTTTTTGCCCTTCTAACTCCCCGTTTGAGCTCCCTCCTACTCTCTCTATGTTCCTCCAATGCTGTCTCGGTTCCCAGCTGCTTTGACCTATCATACGCTTCTCTTTTCTTCCAACCAAGTCCTCAATATCCCTAGTAATCCACGGCTCTCTAATCCTACCTTTCCCATCTTTCCTCTGACCGGCACATATTTATCTTGCAACATTTTCAGTATTCCCTTGAAAGACTCCCACATGCCTAGCGTGGACTTAGCCTCAAACAACCGTTCCCAATCAGTTTCCATAAGTTCCTGCCTAATCCGACCATAGTCAGCCTTCCCCCAATTCAGCACCCTGCCCCTAGGGCAACAAGCATCCTTTTCCATCTGTATCCTAAAGTAGACAAAATTGAGGTCACTGTTAGCCATATGTTCCCCTACTACAACATCAACCACCTGCCCTGGCTCATTACTCAGAACTAAATCCAATATAGCCCCTTCTCTAGTCGGGCTAGCCACATACTGCTCCAACGATCCTTCCACTACACATTTTACAAATTCCTCCCCATCCAAACCTCCAGCTCTAGGTACCTTCCAATCCATCCTAGGGAGATTAAAATCTTCCACTATAACGACTCTGTTCTTTCTGCACCTATCCAAAATGTCTTTACATATGCCTTCTTTAACTATCCGTGGGCTGTTGGGTGGCCTATAATACACCCCTAGCATAGTAATCGTCACCTTTTTATTCCTCAAGAGTCGAAGATTGATAAATACTTACTTCTCGACTCCAGCCTGACATTGACAGTTTGGATGACATCCTCTCTGGACATCTCCAGCCCCTGCTCCTCAAAGGAGATGAGGATCCGGGGATCTGGCTCACCACCCCTGCGTTCGCCCTCTCATGGGTGTTATTGTCATTCTTCTCCTATGGGGACAGAAGGAGCCATGAAAGAAATGATGGCATACTCCAACAGAGTATCATGGAGTGGTCCTCAAACACTTGAGTAAGGAAGGAGGAGAAGGGAAATGCTCAGGGGTCTGCGGCTGCAAGCATGCAGAGTGCTGGCAGTTGCAGGGTTTCTGAGGGCCACTTGGGGAAGATGCCAGAGGTTAAGCATTCACCCTTGCTGTCCAGATCAGGTCATTGTCCTTTGTGCAGTTTTGAACACTTCACTGTTCTAGGGCCAGTGCCATGACAGTAACCAAGGCAGCAACTGCCTCCCACACTGCTTTGCCATCACCTGCCCTAGGTCTGTATCCTGCTGAGGGGAAGAAGTTGTCCTGCCTTGTCTCTGCAGCATCCAGCAATTTCCCGAGGTTGCCCTCAGTGAACCTAGGTGCTGAGTTCTCTGCCATTTTTTCCTGCATTAACGTCTGCCTGTCCATCCTCGGGGTTTTTATGGAGCTGCCCCTTGTTAAGGCAGATCAGCTGCAGGCAGTTTAGGACCTCACTCCAGCAAGTCAAATGCGGTTTGCTTGTTAGCAATGAGGGGAAGGCAAGACAGGTGTGCTGCTGGGGGTGGGGTGGTGGTCTGTGCCTCTATGAGGACTGGGGGCAAGGGAGAGAGAGGGAGGTGTCAGAGAACTATCTGAGTCAGGGGAGATGGGGGCCACCCTGCAGGTTGGTCCCTGGGTGAGTGGGAAGGGTGGGCGGGCTACTGCTACTCAGGCTGTGGCGGGGGTGTCGGGGGTCAGTAACTTTGGGTGGGGTCAATGTCCGTGGGAACCTTATCCGGCCTGGAATGGATCTGGCAGGGGAGCCGTATTATTTTTTGCACGTCTGCAGTTGGTGTCTCCGGTGGAGCGAACGGGTTTTGGGTAGATTGAGCTCCACCCACAGGTTTCTGCAGCAAGACTCGGATTCGCTGAAAATTTTGCAGGCGGCGTAATGGGGGCCTAAAAACGTGTTCAAAAGACAAATCTGAAACTTTCCCAGTTTCAAATCTGCCCAGCACTTAGACAAAAAATGGTAAAAGGCCGCCCAGTGCCTCAGGGTTTTTTTCTATTCCTGCAGTAGGAAATTCATCCTGATTTTAGTGCCTCTCGAATGCGAATCCCCAGTGTTGCTTTCTCAAAGTTAAAAACATTGCCATTCATCTCATTTTCACCTCCATGTGTCCATATCTCATTGTGCCTCTTCACAAATGTTGGTTCCAATGTGAACGGCTCTATTTTTCTGGCTTTTTAAAAGAGAAAAGTAGTGATGGAATTTTGAAGATGTGTCTAGTTGAAGGGAAATGAGAAAACAAACATCCTGGGGACGGAACAAACTGTCAGTTAATTTACTTTTGTACTCATTTTGTACTGATGTAATTGGCTCTGTCGCAAATTGTCTCCAATTTTATCAGCTTGACATCATTTTATTCTGTCGGCAACTCCGGCAATAACGAGAGAAACAAAATTGCTGTGCTTACATTGAATCTTTTTGTCGTTAGGGGAATAAAAACCGGCCAAACAATCTACCCTCAGAATCTGGCATCTTTGCCCCCTCTATTAGCCTGGTGATCATTTCAGAGATCCATCCTAGATCTGAAAACCGTGCAGGGAATGTGCTCCCGGAGCTCAGTACAAGTAGACATCAAACACTTTGCTTTCAAAATAAATTCCAACATTCCGTTTAACATTAAAATTCTTTAGTAGCATTTACTGAGTTCGTTCCCAAATCTCTGCTGACCTGCAGTTCTCAGCGAACCACATTTAGCAACTATTTGGAAGTAACGGTTTAGTGTGCAAAATATCATTACTTTCTAAATATAAGCAATTCCACCTGCACTGAATCTATCAATGTCCGTTTTTAATATTCACACTTTTGGCTGTGTCATCGAATGACTGTTGCCAGCATGATTAATAATGTTATTATCGATTACTGCAGCAAGTCATTCATAAAAATAGTGAAAGTCACTCTTTGAAACAGCAGATGCCAAATCCACCAATCTGAGGATACGGCTTCTGCTATCTAATTAATTCCCTACCTCAGTCATACGTTGTCTCCAATTCAAAGCGTTCCAATGTTTTCTCACTCCCGCCCTAAAATATTTTTTAATAACTTACTCACGATCATCAGCTTGCAAACTCCTTGTTTATCTCTTCAATATTGGAGTGGTGAATTGTTGACACAAGGATCCAAATTCGATTTTGACGTAAGTTTATGATAACACGCCACAGTACATCTTTATGATAACAGTTTATGATAACATGCTTTGGCAGCATGCTGAACCTGGAATTAACGATTCATTATAGCCTGCCCACCCAATTCCTCCATTACATTATACAATTAACCCGTTTCATTGGAGGTGATCTCAATGCCAAGAACCGGTCCTATTGGCTGAACATCTTTGTCCGATTGATTGTTGCATTATTACCGTCTCTGTCTGTGTAGATTTTACACGCGTTATTACAAAAGCTGTCCCAGCTCCCTCCCCATTCCATGGTATTCCATTATTCACACTGTGGGTGCAGATGCATTGTAATTCCATGAATTACATTGGTCCTATTCGCTGGTGATAGCAATCCCTGTGGCAATTCTGGTTGGTGGATTTATATGTTTTGTAGGGGAAAGATCTCATTTATATTTCCGAACGATATTGTTTTTAATGATTATCACTTTATCATTTTTTTGTTTCAGTGACATATATTGACAGTCATTGGGGGAGATCACTTCACAGAGACTTGTTTTACTTCTGAGCTTCTGGGAATTCCCTTCAATGTTTGCATAAGATGTGCATGTTTTTCTCTTTTAATCCACAGATGCTTCAGTCTGCCTTGTTGTCCAGGGGCATTTACGCGATGGGTCGTGCGAAGGCTGCTCTTGGATGTTTCGAGAGTACCTATTGCTTCACGTCGCTAGTGTACGCTTAAACTGGATCAGCTGATGGGTAACAGGACAGCTCAGTGACTATTACTGTTTGCTGTGCAGATACATGAATTTAGGCCTGTGTCTGTGGGAGTTTGCGCATTCTCCCCGTGTTTGTGTGGGTTTTCTCCGGGTGCTCCGGTTTCCTCCCACACCCCAAAGGTGTGCTGTTAGGCTGACTGGTGTAACAAATTGTCCTTAAATTAGTCTTCCCTCAATCTGGTTTCCAATGTGCAGTGCCAAAAGCGTAGACAAGGATCATGGGTGGAAGAGGGAACTCACAATGATAAAATGGCAGTGCATGCTCGCTGGGCCGAAGGGCCTGTTTCCCGTGCTGTATTGTTCTTTGTTCTTTGTTGAGATTTTAAAAAGGAATCCACGTTGAGATAAATGTTAAGAAGGATCATCTTAAAGTTGGTGATAGATATAGGATTTGGCACAGGGCTAAGATGTATTGCAAAAGTGAAACATGTCAGCAAGAAAGCAACAATCGAATAGAATATAAAATATAGGGTTTGATCATTGGGGCTACATTGAAATCATTCAGGTTTCAGTGAGTTAATGGTGAAATTTGTTACAAGTAGGAAAGTGTGAACCAGCCAACCTCTACTCAACTTTCTCATTGGTCACTAAACCTCTTCAAGACAGCAAGTTCCAAACCCATGACAATTGTCTTCTAGAAGAAGAAGCACCACAGCCACATGGGAACACCACTATCTGGAGGTACCTTCCAAGCAGTCAGCATATTGACTTGGAAATATATTACCGTTCTTTCACTGTACTGGGTTTATATCTTGGCCCTCCCTCCCTAACAGCACTACAGGTGTACGTACACCATAAGGTACTCAGCCTATCGAGTCTGCTCTGCTATTCAATCATGGTTGAAACTTTTCTCATCATGTGGTTAAGAAGGTACCTCCAGAAGATGTACTGGCCTTCATCAATTGAGGTATTGAATTTAAGAATTGGAAGATAATGCTGCAGTTTTATAAGATATATATTTTTACATATTTATCAAGGACTCGCAGTAGCTGCCCCTTGAACATGCTCCACATTTCAGATGTTCCCAGTCCCTGCAATTTCCTACTCCAACCTATGTATCTTGCCTATAAGGATGAGAAGAGATCTGATAGTAGTGTATAAGATGTTGAGAGATATCGATCGGGTGAATTCTCAGAGGCTTTTTCCCAGGGTGGGAATGGTTGCTACGAGAAGACACAGCTTTAAGGTGCTGAAGAGTAAGTACAGAGGAGATATCAGGGGTAAGATTTTCACTCAGAGGGTAGTGAGTTAGTGGCATTGGTTGCCATCGGTAATGGAGGCAAATTCGACAGGGTGTTTTAAGAGACTTCTGGATGAGTACATGGGACTTAATAGAAGGTAAGCCTAGTAGAAAGGGATATCATCGGCGCAACTTGTGGGCTGAAGGGCCTATTTGTGCTGTAGTTTTTCTATGTTCTATTCCCATTCTCCTGCCCTTTCCCTATAACTCCCGATCCTCTTATTAATCAAGAAGCTATATATCTCTGAAGTAAAGACATTGAATGACCTGTCCTCCACTGCCTTCTGCAGCAAAGAGTTCCAGTGATTCCCCACTCTCTTGCTCAAGAAATTCATCTTCCTGTTTTAAGGCCTAGTTTTTCCCACAGGTGGAAACATGCTCTCTATGTCCACTCTATCCAGGCCTCGCAGTCTCCTGTAAGTTTCAACAAGATCCCTCTTCATCCTTCCAAACTCCAACTGTCCTCATATTACAAGCTCTTTATTCTAGTGGTCATTCTTGTGAAACTCCTCTGAACCCCTTTTCCAAGACCGGCACATCTTTCCTCAATATGGAGCTCAAAACTGCTCACAATATGCCAAATGTGGTCTGACCAGAGCCTTATACAGCCTCAGAAGTGCATTCCTCTTGTATTCTCACCCTCTCGACAGGAATGCATTTGCCTTCCTAACTGCCAACAGAATCTGCAGCAGCTAATCTTAAGAGAATCTTGATCAAGGACTCCCAAGTCCCTTTGTGATTTCCTAAGCATTTTCTCACTTAAAAATAGTCTCTGCCTCCGTTCCTATTTCCAAAGTGCATAGCCTCACGTTTTTCCACATTGTATCCCATCTGCCAGTTCTTTGCCTACTATCCTAACCTGTCCAAGCCCTTCTGCAGCCTTCCTACTTTCTCAACAGTATCTGTACCTCTCCATACCTTCGTATCATTTGCATTAACAACAGTGCCTTCAATTCCCTTTTCCAAATTATTAATCTATATTGTGAAAAGTTGTGGTCTCAGCACCGACCCCTGAGGCACACCACTAGTCCACACCAAAGAAAAGCAGCTCACATCACCTTTTGAAGGGCAATCAGTATAGATAATAAATGATAGCTGATCCAATGATGCCCACATCTCAAGAATGAAAAGGAACATACACATGTACAAACATTCACGCATATGTAATCATACATATACACGCACATGAGCATGCACAATACAACGCATACATACTTACACGTGCACAAAGAACATAGAAATACATACACACTGAAGTATGTACATGCACATCATAAATAAGGGAATTTGAGCCCCATATAAAAAATACACAATTGTCCTTTGATTGTTCTTGAGGTTAGGTGGGATTTTCTGATTGCACTCACCCTAAAATCAAAAAATCTCATCCAAGGTCAATGGAACTTTCCATGGTTCATATTCATTCTGCTTCCCATGGCGCATGGGATGAGAAGATTCTGCACGTAGACTAGAATTTTACCGGTACGATCACCCCGTTTTTGTGGGCGGGTTGAGGCTTGAAGAACAGCATTCTCCATTGGTCTCAGGCAGGATCATACAAATCTCAGGCGAACGTGCTGGTAAAATTTCACCCATAGTACTTAAACACAATGGTGGATCAGTTGCTTTCTTGGAGGTGGTCAGATGTAGAAATGTTACAATTGTTACAAGATGTCCATTTGCTGAGAGGTCTTTTGTAGAATTGGTTTCTTGAACTGGGCAACACAGATTCCAGACAGCACAGCATTCAGCTTGTTTCCTCTGATGAAGATTTGATTGACATTGTTGTGCCACTTGTAATCTCTCATGTAGCTAGGCATTCTTGCCTTAAAATCCTTCACTATTGTGTATTTCCAAGGGGTTTTGAATAATTCTTTCTGTGGCAACTATTGATTTCAATATTCCGTACTTTGTAGTTTAGACAAGTACATGTTTTAACTGATGTTTGGATTACAGGAAATATACACTCCCTGCTAAAGTAATTTAGATTTCTCACTTTCCACCTTGCATTTCAGTCTGTTTTCCCTGTCGCAATTCAAATTGCCAAAGTCACAGTGCAAATGCCTTTTAAATGTTGCTAATGTGTTTGCCTCAACTACTTTCTCTGGCAGTTTATTCAATGCACGCACCACTCTCTACATGACCAAATTGGCCCTCAGCAATTCCCTTCTCACCTTAAACCTAGTTTTCAATTTTAATTCTAATTCTAAATTTCAATTCACCTTCCCTGGGAAAAAGACTTATGTGTGTTCATGCTAACTATGCTAACAAGGTTTAAAAACCATATTTTCAAAAACTCAAGGGGCACTAACATGCAAAGATGCATTGCAAACAATGCAAAGAAAGAACAAGAAGTGCAATGTGGATTAAATATTAAGGGAGTAGATTAGTGAGCATAGGCATCAATCAGCCTTCACTGTGACAAATTTGCCAAGTGGAAGAGGGGGCGCGGTGCTGCTGCTAGTAAGTAGGGAGGTGGGGAGTTTGGAGAATTCAGTGAGGTCAGTAGTTGCGATTTTTCATTCACTGTGTATCTAAAAGGCAAGTAAATTTGAGAAACAGAAAGGTATTCAACAAAGATTTACAAAGATGTTGCCAGGATTTTAATGGGCATAAATTGTATGGAGATGTTGGCCAGGTTAGGATGTTATTCCTTGAAAAGTCGGAGAATGTGGAGTGAACCTTATTCAGGTGTATAAAATCATAAGGGGCCTAGTTAGCATGAACGCACATAGTCTTATTCCTAGGGATGGGGAATTGAAAATTAGAGAGGGGTTTAAGGTGAAAGTGGAATTGCTGAGAGGCAATTTGGTCATGCAGAGGATGGTACGCACATTGAATAAACTGCCAGAGCACATTAGCACATTAAAAAAACATTTGGATGCGTAATTGGATGGCAAAGGATTAGAAGGATATTGGCAAAAAGAAAATTTGGACTAACTGAGAAGTATCATGGTTGGCATGTAGCGGTTGGGGAGAAGAGCTGTTTCTGTGCTAATATGGCTGTGATTCCATTACTGTAAAAAGACAGATTGATCCTTGAACTTATCAGTAAATACTAAGTTGCCGCCAAATGCTGCGATTTGGACTTCGAACAAACTTCAGCATAAAATCTGTTTAAAGCACTGTTGCTGTGAACGCAATAATGGGTGTCGTAAAGCAGACCTGCAGGGTGGGGGTGTGGAATCTGAGTGAAATCCATGGGCAAAATATGTATTTCCTGTAATCAAAAACACATCGAAGAAAATCAACTTCAATTCGAATGGCTATTGGGTGAAAATATTTTCACTAACCTTGAAAATCGCCAAGCTGAGTCCCAAAAAGCACTAAAAAAATAAGAAATATAAGCTGTTCTTCTGGAGCCGAAATCCAGCCGATTGGTACAAATTCAAATTCAGAATGATTGTCAGAAAACACGTGGATTGAGTGTGACACACAAATCTGTTTACACGCGCACGGCCCGACATCTCTAAACCAGAAAAATAATCCTGATGCGCTAGAGTGCCGCTCGAAAGGAACAACGGCTTTATTTCATTGCCTCCATTATTTTCTGTTCTGTTCTGAAGCTTCAATTTTGAGACCGCATCCTTTCATTAATGGACACGATTTTAGACAAATCATTCCGATTTGTGTTTCATCCTCACATTTTCTAAACCCCCCAACACTTACCTTTCCCCTAATTCTACGCCAATTGTAATTCCGCATTGAAAGCAGCACAAATCTGTCACATCTTCATGGAGAATCTCCCTCAAACAGCCAGAAGTTGCTTCCGACCGAACTGAGATCGGCCAAGCCCCAAGTCTCCCGCTTACATTGGCCCAATGCTATCAATTTCAACACTTTCCAAGACTCACCAAAGAGCAGTAGCACACAATTATCCATAATCTGATAGGACAAACTCTGAGACGAAAAACTGAAAGAAAGACAGACTGGGTCTCTCAAAACAGAATTAGTTCAAACTGACACAGCAGTCAATGTAACATCTGTTCAGACAGAAACAGTTAACGTTTCAGCTCGCCACCGTGTAACAAACTCTAAGCAATGGACGAGAGAGGAAGGCAGAGCATGCCTCTCAAAACAGGAACTATCAATTCCGCACTGCCTAACAGAGATTGCGGCAAGTCAAATTGAAGAAACAACTCTTCACGCATAACAACAGAAAATGTTGGATAAATTCAGCAGGTCTGGCAGCTCCTCGGGAGAGAGTTAATGTTTGGGGTCCTTCTCAGAGTGCTGTCTTCCACATTGCAGAAGTTAACCCTGTTTCTCCCCTACAGAAACAGCATACTTTGTGATATTTTCAACATTTACTGTTTCCATTTCAGATTTCCAGCACCTGCAATATTTTGCTTTTATTTTTCACAACCTGGAATGCCAATATGGATCAACATATTACTATGCCTAGCATTGGAACCTTTGGACATTGCACAAGATGAGCATGCAGCATTAGAAGATAAGACGAGACCATTTGGCCCTCTGATTTGATTTATTATTGTCACGTGTTAGCGTATTGTTTCTTGCACACGATACAGACAAAGCATTCCATTCATAGACCGAGAAAAGAGAGCAGAAGAAAAATGTAGTACAAGAACCAGAGCTAGAGTGTAGAGAAAGATCAACTTAATGCAAAGTAGGTCCATTCAAAAATCTGATGGCAACTGGAAGAAGCTGTTCTAGAGTTGGTTGGTGGTACATGACCTCAGACTTTTGTATCTTTTTCCCAGTGGAAAAAGGTGGAAGCGAGAAAGGGCCGGGTTATGCTGACCGTTTTGCCAAAGCAGCAGGAAGTGTAGACAGAGTCAATGGATGGACAGCTGGTTTGCATAAATGGGCTACATTCACAACTTTTTATAACTCCTTCTGAACTTGGGCAGAGCAGGAGCTGCGATACAACCAGAAAAGAACGTTTTCTATGATGCATCTGTAAAAGTTGGTGAGAGTCGTAGCTGACATGCCAAATTCCCTTAATCTCCTGGAGAAGTAGAGGCATTGATGGATTTTCTTGAACGTAATGTCAGCTTGCTGGAATCAGGACAGGTTTTTCAGAAGCTTTCGGCTATTTCTATTTCACCCCTGTTGATGCAGATATGGTGCGGAGATGCTGGTGTTGGGCTGAGGTAAACATAGTGAGAAGTCTCTCAACACCAGGTTTTTTTGGCATCACAAACTTTTGGAATCTCTCCATCAGGTGATGTAGACAAGGGCATGTTCTCCACTACACTTCTTAAAGTCGATGACAATCTCCTTTGTTTTGTTGACATTGAAGAAGAGATTATTCTCACTGCACCAGTTCATCAGATTCTCTATCTCATTCCAGTACTCTATCTTGTCATTGTTTAAGCTGACCCACTACAGTGGTGTCACCAACAAACTTGAAAATGAAGTTAGAAAGTAATTTGGCCACACAGTCATAGGTGTACAAGGAGTATAGTAAGGGGGCAGATGACACAGCCTTGTGGGGCATTGCTGTTGAGGATTATTGTGGAGGAGGAGTTGTTTCCTATAATTACTGATTGCGTTCTGTGTCCTTTGAGGGTGCTTCATGATAATCAGCCATTGTTAATAAGTATAGTTAATAGTTAACAAAATTATTACTCATCAGCAATCTGTCAATTTTTGCTTTAAACAAATTGTATAAGTCAGGGTGATTAGCTGTGCAGAATTGTCCCTTGCTGCCAGGGGATTAACATGATAAATGCATGGAGTTGTGGGTATAATGCCTGGATGGAATTGTTGTTGGTGCAGGTTCCATGAGTCAAATGGCCTCCTTCCGCACAGTCAGGATTCTATGAACAGTCTTATTAAAACCCCAGTTTGTGAGAATAGTCTCATAAAACCTTTGATAGAATCATAGAATCTCTGCAGGACAAAGGTAAGATATTCATCCCTCCAAGTCTTCACTGACCACCATCCAAACCAGGCCTTATCTCCATAACCCCATGTATTTATGCTGCTACCCCCTGCTAATTTCTTGTCAGTTATTTTTTACAAATGTTTATCAATCAAGATCCAGTAATAATACTCAAGGCAAAATTATTCTCATAGAACATAGAACAATACAACACAAACAGGCCCTTCGGCCCACGGGTTGTGCCGATCACATCTATCAATCCATAGACCTATCTATAACCCCCTATCCTATTCTTTTCCATATACTCATCCAGAAGTCTTTTAAAAGACCCCAGTGAGTTTGCCTCAACAACCTCCGACAGCAGTCGGTTCCATTCACTCACCACCCTCTGAGTGAAAAACCTACCCCTGACATTATTTGGAGAAGTTTAGGCTGATTAGAAATAGTCAGCATGGTTTTGTAAAAGGCAGGTCTTGCCTTACAAGCTTAATTGAGTTCTTCGAAAATGTGACTGAACACATTGACGAAGGAAGAGCAGTGGACGTGGTGTACATGGAAATTGACATTTGACAAGGTCCCACATGCAAGACTTCTTGAGAAGGTGAGAGGCCATGGGATCCAAGGGGCTTTGGCCTTGTGGATCCAGAACTGGCTTGCCTGCAGAAGGCAGAGGGTGGTTGTGGATGGCTCTTTTTCTGCATGGAGGTCGGTCACCAGTGGAGTGCCCCAGGGATCTGTTCTAGGACCCTTGCTGTTTGTCATTTTCATAAATGACCTGGATGAGGAAGTGGAGGGATGGGTGAGTAAGTTCGCCGATGACACGAAGGTCGGTGGTGTTGTGGATGGTCTGGAGGGATGTCAGAAGTTGCAGCATGACATCGACAGGATGCAAGACTGGGCGGAGAAATGGCAGATGGACTTCAACGCGGATAAATGTGTTGTGCTCCATTTTGGCAGATCCAACGGGATGAATGAGTACACTATCAAAGGTAGGAGTCTTAGCTGTGTGGAAGAGCAGAGGGATCTTGGGGTCCGGGTCCATAAGACTCTCAAATCGGCCTCCCAGGTGGAGGATGTGGTTAAGAAAGCTTACAGTGTACTGGCCTTCATTCATCGAGGGATTGAGTTCAGGAGTCAGGAGGTAATGCTGCAGCTTTATAGGACCCTTGTCAGACCACACTTGGAGTACTGTGCGCAGTTCTGGTCGCCTCACTATAGGAAGGACGTGGAAGCTATTGAAAGGGTGCAGAGGAGATTTACAAGGATGTTGCCTGGATTGGGAGGCATGCCTTATGAAGACAGGTTGAGGGAGCTGGGACTGTTCTCCCTGGAGAGACGAAGGTTGAGAGGCGACCTGATAGAGGTTTACAAGATGTTGAGAGGAATAGATAGGGTGGACTCTCAGAGACTATTTCCCAGGGCTGAAATGGTCGCGACGAGAGGGCACAGATTTAAGGTGCAGGGAAGCAAGTACAGAGGGGATGCTAGGGGAAAGTTTTTCACTCAGAGGGTGGTGAGTGAATGGAATCGGCTGCCGTTGGTGGTGGTCGAGGCGAACTCGCTGGGGTCTTTTAAAAGACTTCTGGATGAGTATATGGGATCCAATGGGATTGGGGGTTATAGATAGGTCTGTGGCTGGGTAGGTTTTGATGTGTTCGGCACAACTTGTGGGCCGAAGGGCCTGTTTGTGCTGCAGTGTTCTATGTTCTATGTTCTATGTACCTGCCAAGGCCTTCTCATGACCCCTTCTGGCTCTCCTAATTTGCTTTTTAAGTTCCCTTCTACACACCTTATACTCCTCTAGATCCCTAACATCCCCGAGCTCTCTGAACCTTTTATATACCTTTTGTTTTTCCTAACTAGGTTCATCATTACCTTCATGCACCACGGTTCTCGCGTCCTACCAGAACCTCCTTGATTCCTCGGAACGTTGTCTTGCGGTGCCCCAGACAAACGTTCCTTGAAAAACCGCCACTTTCCTTCTGTACTCTTCCCCAAGAACACCTCCTTCCAGTTTATACATCCAATTACCTGCCTAATGTTTTCATATTTCCCCTTACTCCAGACATACACCTTCCTAGCCTGCCTGATCCTATCTCTTTCCATCGCTATCGTGAAAGAGATAGAATTATGATCCCCATTCCCAAGATGCTCACCTACCGTGAGATCCGATACCTGGCTTATTAGCAAGCATTAGGTCAAGTACAGCCTCTCCTCTCATAGGCTTTTCCACGTACTGTGTCAGGAAACCTTCCTGAACACACCTAACAAACTCCACACCATCCAAACCCTTTACCCTTGGGATATTCCAGTCGATGTTTGGGAAATTGAAATCTTCCATCACCCTGTTATTTCTACATCTGTCTAGGATCTGTTTCCCTATCTGCACCTCAAGTTCCCTGTCGCTATTGGGCAGCCTATAGAATATACCCAGCAAAGTTATCGACCCTTTGCTGTTCCTAACTTCCACCCACAGAGACTCCGTAGATATTCCCTCCCCGTCTTCCACCTTCTGTACAGCCATGACACTGTCCCTGATCAACAGTGCCATGCCACCTCCTCTTTTGCTCCCAACTCTATCCTCCTGAAGCACCTGAATCCCGGCACCTGAAGTACCCAGTCCTGTCCCGGAGACAACCAAGTCTCTGTAATGGTCTCATTATATTAAAGGCAAACCACATGGATTCTGACACTCTTCCACTGCACTGTGGAAATTCAAAATTTTCAGAAAAAGGATGCATTTTGAAACAAAAATGTTTCTTGCTTCCTGGATGGACACTTAGAACACAGAACATAGAACATTACAGCACAGAACAGGCCCTTCGGCCTTCGATGTTGCGCCGACCAATATAAAAAGCAATGCCGCTCCAAACTAAACCATCCCCTTCTCTTCCATATACTTATCAACTAAACTCTTAAACGCCACCAGACTTGGCGCATCTACAACTGCTGCAGGCAGGGCATTCCACTCCCGAACCACCCTTTGGGTAAAGAACCTACCTCTGATATCCGTCCTATAACTATCACCCCTTAATTTAAAGCTGTGTCCCCTCGTGCTAGCTTTCTCCATCCTAGGAAAAAGGCTATCACTGTCCACCCTATCTAAACCTCTAATCATCTTATATGTTTCGATTAGGTCCCCTCTTAGCCGCCTCCTTTCTAACGAAAACAACCTCAAATCCCTCAGCCTCTCTTCATAAGACCTGCCCTCCATACCAGGCAACATCCTGGTAAACCTCCTCTGTACCCTCTCCAATGCCTCCACATCTTTCTTATAATGCGGGGACCAGAACTGTACACAATACTCCAAGTGCGGCCGCACTAGAGTTTGTACAGTTGCAACATGACGTTGCGGCTCCGAAATTCAATCCCCCTACCAATAAAAGCTAAGACTCCATATGCCTTCTTAACAACCTTCTCGACTTGACTGCCTACTTTCAGGGATCTATGCACATACACACCAAGATCCCTCTGTTCATCAACACTACTAAGAATCCTACCATTAGCCCTATACTCTACACATTTATTATTCCTGCCAAAGTGCATTACCTCACACTTTTCCACATTAAACTCCATTTGCCACCTCTCGGCCCAGCTCTGCAACTTGTCCAAGTCTCTCTGCAAACTATAACACCCCTCTTCACTATCTACCACTCCACCGACTTTAGTGTCATCTGCAAATTTACTAATCCATCCTTCAATACCCTCATCCAGATCATTTATAAAAATTACAAACAGCAGGGGCCCCAAAACAGACCCCTGAGGTACACCACTTGTCACCGAACTCCACGATGAATATCTCCCATCAACCACCACCCTCTGTCTTCTATCTGCTAGCCAATCCCTAACCCAATTAGCTAAATCACCCTCTATCCCATACACCTTATCAAACGCCTTACTAAAGTCCATATATACCACATCAACCGCCTTACCCCCATCCACCGCTTTAGTCACTTTTTCAAAAAACTCAATGAGGTTAGTAAGGCACGACCTACCCTTCACAAAACCATGCTGACTATCCCCAATCAATTCATTTCTCTCTAAATAACTATAAATCCTATCCCTAATAATTCTCTCCAATACTTTGCCCACAACAGAAGTAAGACTCACCGGCCTATAATTCCCCGGAAAGTCTCTATTCCCCTTCTTGAACAATGGGACCACATTCGCTATCCTCCAGTCTTCCGGCACTATACCCGTAACCAACGATGACCTGAAGATCAGAGCCAGTGGCTCTGCAATTGCCTCTCTCGTCTCCCAGAGAATCCTAGGGTAAATCCCATCCGGCCCAGGGGACTTATCTAACTTCAAACCCTCAAGAATATCTAGCACATCCTCTAGCATGAAGTGAAGTATCTACTTCAATACTTTCCAGTTTACATCCCTGTACCCCAATGTTCTCCACAACTACATTTACATCTCCCTGCGTGAATACTGAAGAAGGGGAATAGAGACTTTCCTGGGAATTATAGACCGGTGAGTCTTACTTCTGTTGTGGGCAAAGTATTGGAGAGAATTATTAGGGATAGGATTTATAGTTATTTAGAGAGAAATGAATTGATTGGGGATAGTCAGCATGGTTTTGTGAAGGGTAGGTCGTGCCTTACTAACCTCATTGAGTTTTTTGAAAAAGTGACCAAAGAGGTGGATGGGGGTAGGGCAGTTGATGTGGTATATATGGACTTTAGTAAGGCGTTCGATAAGGTGGCCCATGGAAGGCTTCTGCAGAAAATGCAGATGTATGGGATAGAGGGTGATTTAGCTAATTGGATTAGGAATTGGCTAGCAGATAGAAGACAGAGGGTGGTGGTTGATGGGAGATATTCATCGTGGAGTTCGGTTACAAGTGGTGTACCTCAGGGATCTGTTTTGGGGCCCCTGCTGTTTGTAATTTTTATAAATGATCTGGATGAGGGTATTGAAGGATGGATTAGTAAATTTGCGGATGACACCAAAGTCGGTGGAGTGGTAGATAGTGAAGAGGGGTGTTATAGTTTGCAGAGAGACTTGGACAAGTTGCAGAGCTGGGCCGAGAGGTGGCAAATGGAGTTTAATGTGGAAAAGTGTGAGGTAATTCACTTTGGCAGGAATAACAAATGTGTAGAGTATAGGGCTAATGGTAGGACTCTTAATAGTGTTGATGAACAGAGGGATCTTGGTGTATATGTGCATAGATCCCTGAAAGTTGGCAGTCAAGTCGATAAAGTTGTTAAGAAGGCATATGGAGTCTTAGCTTTTATTGGTAGGGGGATTGAATTTCGGAGCCGCAACGTCATGTTGCAACTGTACAAAACTCTAGTGCTGCCGCACTTGGAGTATTGTGTGCAGTTCTGGTCCCCACATTATAAGAAAGATGTGGAGGCACTGGAGAGGGTACAGAGGAGGTTTACCAGGATGTTGCCTGGTATGGAGGGCAGGTCTTATGAAGAGAGGCTGAGGGATTTGAGGTTGTTTTCGTTAGAAAGAAGGCAGCTAAGAGGAGACCTTATTGAAACATATAAGATGATTAGAGGTTTAGATAGGGTGGACAGTGATAGCCTTTTTCCTAGGATGGAGAAAGCTAGCACGAGGGGACATAGCTTTAAATTAAGGGGTGGTAGTTATAGGACGGATGCCAGAGGTAGGTTCTTTACCCAGAGGGTGGTAAGGGTATGGAATGCCCTGCCTGCGTCAGTTGTAGATGCGCCAAGTTGGTGGCGTTTAAGAGGTTAGTAGATAAGTTTATGGACGAAAAGGTTTAGGTGAGAGGGTCAGTGCTTTTTCTTAATTGGTCAGCGCAACATCGAAGGCCGAAGGGCCTGTTCTGCGCTGTAATGTTCTATGTTCTATGTTCTAGGTCCCTGGCGCAGTGAGGCAGCAGTAGTGACGACTCTGGAATAGCAGCATTTCATGTAAACTTTGTGATGAATACATTAGAATGTGATTTATTGTTTAATGTATCAGATAGGTGTTGATTACATTGCAAGGTTACAAACGCCAGTGATTGAATCTCGACATAGTGGCACAGCGGTTGTTTCACAGTGGCAGGGACCCGGGTTTGATTCCCAGATTAGGTCACTATGTGTGTGGAGTCTGCACGTTCTCCCCATGTCTGCATGGTTTTCCTCCGGGTGCTCCACTTTCCTCCCACTGACAAAGATGTGCGGGTGGGGCAGATTGGCCGTGGTAAATTGCCCCTCAGTACCAGAGGGCATTAGCAAGGGTGAATAGGGATACCAGCAGAGGGCTGGGTGGTTTCGTGATCTGTGCAGCGTTGCATGGCCTCCTTCAGCACTGTAGGTATTCTATGAATAGAATGACCATAATCTAGTCTATAATTTATAATGTGTAAGTACATGGAGTACAACAGAATGATAGGGAAGGGTAGCTTCATCTTGGGATTGAACATAGTTTGGCACAACTTTGAGGTCCGAAGGGCCTATACTGTGCTGTACTGTTCTATGTTCTGTGATCTCGTCAGGTTGTTTTGACAGCATGTTGATCTTTCCACATTTAATTCAGGTTTCTGTCATGAGTCATTCCAATATGATTCATTGAAACAGGAATGGGATTTAACAGCAAGGTTCACTTTCAGATTGGCAATTCAGGAGTGACATTTTAGTATGAAATATTCACACCTGTGTTTCCCCTTTTGGTTCCTATTGTCATGGCTGCACCTTTCATCAAGCTCGCATTGGTAGAACAGATAGAGATCAGTTTTGTTGTGGGATTCGATCCCAGCTCCCAGAACTTTAGATGCGTTTCTGGATTAATGGTCTAGCAATAAAATGAATAACACTTCCCTAACTTGTGTTGAGGGTATTGCAACATAGCATTGGTTTGGATAGAGTCAATGAGTAGCAAGGTATATGTTTACGATTATTTATTAGTGTTACAAGTCGGCTTACGTTAACAATACAATGAAGTGACTGTAAAATCCCCTATTCGCTACACACGTCTGTTTGGGTACACTGAGGGAGAAGTCAGCATGGCCAATGCACCTAACCAGCACATCTTTCAAATTGTGGGAGGAAACGGGCTCGTTGGGCCGAAGGGCCTGTTTCCCGTGCTATTTTGTTCTTTGTTCTTTGAAACCGAAAGAGCCGGAGGAATCGCACGCAGACAGGGGAGAATGTGCAAACTCCATACTATGAATCAAGCCGGGAATCGAGCCAGGCCCCTGGTGCTCTGAGATAGCAATGCTAACCACTGTGCTGATCCAATGAAGTCACAAGTAATTTTGCACTCTGTTTCAAGTACTTTGAAACTTGCAAAAAAAAGTGAATTAGCTAGGAGTTTATCCTATTGGATTTCTGAGTATACGGCAGATGATTGGTGGATAACATCAGCCTTTCGGATTTGTTTTCTACTGTATGCGATTCAATGCTTTTACTACCCACTCCTAACGATTGTTGGTGTTCCAGGTAAGTACCTGACTGCTATTGCTCCGGCCCAATCGCCACAGGAATTGGAGCAGGCGAGGGGTTGACCATAGGAAGGTCTATTCAACACAACTGAGATTTTGCTGCTTCCAGAAGAGTGAGGCTGTGAACTCGTGTCCTCTGTGTCCACTTCCTAATTCTAAAAAGGCTGTTTAACTGCATTGATTTTCTTGTCATTTACTGCACTCGGTTTTGCTGCTCTTGTTTTTTTCTGTTGAATCGCTGTGTCCAGTTATTAATTCTTTCAGCCACTGACAATTGTCTCAGGGCTGTGATGTCTTCTCTGTGCTGTGACTTTCCATAGACATATGACCTCAAACGCTATTTCATTGTGATTAAAAAATTGAGACTCTTGTAATATAATTATCCTCTACTTTTAATACCAATTCACTGCTACTCACCTGCCCAGTCTCCAGACAGCGAATCCATTTTATTGGTCAAATATGCACAGATCTCGCAAAGACAGAAAACGTTTTGTAAAGTTTGAAGCCAATTCATTAGTGTTACAAGTAGGCTTACATTAACACTACAATAAAGTTACTGTAAAAAAATCAACTGGCACAACACTCCAACATCTTTTCAGGTACACTGAGAAAGAATTTAGCATGGCCAATGCACATAACTAGAACAAATTTCAGACTCTGGGAAGGAACAGGAGCACACAGAGGAAACCTACAGGGAAAACGTGCAGAAACTGTCACAGTGACCAAGCGTGGAATTGAATAGGGCCTTTGGCGCTGTGAGGGAACAATACTATCCCCTGTGCCACCACAAACTATCCAGAGTCACAGGAACACGGACACACTGACACACAAACGCACAGATATAAATGCAGACATCTGCTGACATCTGTTTGACATCTGCAAACAGATTTAAGAATGTATTCCCACTCAAACACCAATCCAAGAGTGACCAGATAGAACAATTGTACTGTACTCTCTTGCTCACACACACACACACACGTGTGTGGGGGGGGGAGGGGGGGTAGTGGGTTTACAACTACTCGCTGCCCATTGATGACGAGGTGAGCAGTAAAACTGCGTGACAGCTTAGAACTCAGATCCAAGCCCAATTTCTTGCCTCTTGCGACCTTACCGACAACGGATTTGTGACGTATTCTCCTGCACCTTTCTGGCAAGGACAAATTATTTAAATTTAATTTAAAGCAAGTTCAAATAAATTTAGCGAGCCACACTTGTCTTTGCAGCCTGACTGGGAGAGGTTGTGTCCAGTGAGGAAAATAGCTGGACCATATGTTGTCAAGTTGTCATGGCCTCACCTGTAGAACTGAAGGACATTGAGGAGACCGGACAAGAAAATAAATTTAGGAGCCACTTGGGCAGCCCCCACTGGGTCCAGGGTCTGGGGCATGAAGTAGCAGGGTCTGCAGGAGCAGAACCTGAAGATAGTACGCCCCCCAATGAGTGGTGACCTGCAGGACAGGGCCTGAAGGGTGCAGTGAAGGCAGCTTGTCCCTTGCGGAGCAGGAGGAAGTTGGGGTCATGGGAGTCTCCAATGCCATTCTGAACGTGATCAATGCATAGAGAGGGTTGCTGATCAGCATGAAAATGTTGGGTGTGTAGGTGTTCCCGCTGTCAGTCTGCACCCAATCTTTGTAGTGGGGTGGTCCCCACTGCTGAACTGTTGTGGTGTGGGTGAAGGGAGGAGATTTGTGGGCTTCGTGGTCGTGGTGGTACGGGAGGGAGGACAGCGATTAGCTGCTGTATCCATTGGAGGATCCTCATGAAGAGCTGCTGCCCTGGATTATCTGGGGACAGCTGTGTGTTGAAGCTTGCTGCAGCAGCAGAGAGCTGAAAGGTGTCTCTTTCAGACCAAGCACCTCACTGCTGTCTGAAATTGTGCATTTGCAACCACATAGGTTTGGCACGTGGTTGGTATCCCAACCAGTGCTGTGAGAGCTGCAAGTGATGGGGACACTGCTGAGAATGGTTTAACAGCCATCGAGTTTTAACTGCCCAAAATGAGGCCCTTCGGCCCATTACGTCTGAACTTATCATCAAACATCTATGCAATGGAATCCCATTTTCCAGCACAGAGAAATCTACAGAGAAATCTTCCCTCTATTTTAAATCCATGTCTCTCTGGTTATTGACACCCCCAATAAAGGGAAAAAGTTTCTTCCACCTATCTCTCAGAACACCCAACTGAAAACATTCCCTGCTGCCACCCACTACACGCTCTTCCCCACCCATTACATCCTCTCCCCCTCCAGCCATCTCTGCTCTAGGGTAAAAGAAAAACAAGCCTAGTTGTGTGATATCTCGCTGGTAGAATCGAAACCATTGACGGCACTGAGCAAGGTCAAAAGCAAAGATATGTGTCCTTTGGGCAATGCCCATTGGGCAGTACCAGGGTGTGGGTTCGAGCTGGGATCTACAGGGATGGGTCTGAGTTTTGTTGGTCATATAGTCCATGGCCTGCAGGGGCGCGGCCTGAAGGAATGGGTCCTGAAGGTGCAGGGCTTGAAGGCAGCTTTTCCCTTGGGGAGTGGGCCAATCAATAGGGATGGAGGCCCAGTGTCACTCTGAACGTGAATGGTTGTGGGACCGGGGGCTACTGTCACTCTGCTTGCAAAATCGTTGGAGTAGAGTGGGGGTTCTCACTGCCTCTCTGCGCACAGTGGGGTAGAAAGGGGTTCTCACTCTCTCTCTGCAGGCACGGTGGTTTAAGGAGGGGGTTCTACTGCCTCTCTGTAGACACAGTGGAGTAGGAAGGGATCTTGCTGCCTCTCTGTATGCACATTGGTGTATGGGGGATCTTGCTGCCTCTCTGCATGCACAGTTGGATAGGGAGGCTGTCCAGCTGCCTCCCTGCACGCACATTGGGGTAGGGAGTGGGGTCACTCCGTCTGTCTGCATGAGCAGTTTGGTAGGGAGGATGTCCTCGCTGCCTCTCTGCTTGTAAGTACAGTTGAGAGAGGTTTCTTGTTGCCACTCTGCACGGACAGTTCGGTAGGAAGGAGACCTCGCTGCCTCTCTGCATGCAAGGTGGGGTAGACAGGGGGTCCCATTGCCTCTCTGCCTACACAGTGGGATAGGGAGGGGGCCCTCGCTGCTTATCTGCATGCAAGGTAGGGTAGAAAGAGTGTCTAGCTGCCTCTATGCATGCACAGTGGTTAACGAGAGGAGGTTGCTGCCTCTCTGCATGCATAGTTGGTTAAGAAGAGGATCCCTGCTGCCTGTCTGCATTCACAGTGGAGTAGACAGGGGGTTTCTTTTTGCCACTGTGCTTTTAGTTTGTATGGGGAATGGAGTAATTGGTCCGGCTGGCAATGATGATGGTGGAAAGGTTGGGGGAAGTGTGGGGGATGGTGGTGGGAGGCAGGGGATCCAAATCAGTCGGCGGCTCCTCACAAAAAACTATTTGGGAGGGCAGGTATTCTATTGAAATAAGCTTCAGGAACAGACAACTGACAGCTGCAGCTTTATAAGACCCTTGTCAGACCCCACTTGGAGAACTGTGCGCAGTTCTGGTCGCCTCACTTTAGGAGGGATGTAGAAGCTATTGAAAGAGTGCAGAGGAGATTTACAAGGATGCTGCCTGGATTGGGAGGCAGGCCTTATGAAGATAGGTTGAGGGAGCTGGGACTCTTCTCCCTAGAAAGACGTAGGTTGAGAGGCGACCTGAAAGAGGTTTATAAAATGTTGAGAGAAATAGATAGAGTGGACTCTCAGAGGCTATTTCCCCGAGCTGAAATGGTCACTACAAGAGGACACAGATTTAAGGTGCAGGGAAGCAAATACAGAGGGGATGTTAGAGGTAAGTTTTTCACTCAGAGGGTGGTGAGTGAATGGAATCGGCTGCCGTCAGAGGTGGTAGAGGCGAACTCGCTGGGGTCTTTTAAAAGACTTCTGTATGAGTATATGGGGTTTAATGGGATTGGGGGTTATAGATAGGTCTGTGGATTGGTAAGTATAGAAGTGATGGGCGCAACTCGTGGGCTGAAGGGCCTGTTTGTGTTCTATGTTCTATGTTCAATGAATGCCTCTCTCAGAAAAGGGAGCTCACTGCTGGCTGCAATTGTACATTTGCAGCCACATAGATTTGGTAATTTGCCAGTATCCCAGCCCGCTGTGAGAGCTCCAAGTGATGTAGTTTTCTAGGGTGGCACGGTGATGCAGTGGTTAGGCCGCTGCCTCATAGCACTAGGCTCCCGTGTTTGATTCCGGACGTGGGTCATTATGTGTGTGGGTTTCTTCTGGGTTTCCTGATTTCCTCCCACAGTTAAAAGATGTGTGGGTTAGGACGATTGGCTATGCTAATCGTGTTACTGGGATTAGCAGGGCTATTATGTGGGCTTACGAAAACAGGTCTTGGGTGGGATTGTGGTCAGTGGAGACTCGACGTGCCGAATGGTGTCATTCTGCAGTAGATGAATTCTGTGACTGATTGTGACTAATGGGAGTCATTGTTGAAGATCTAACAGTCATTGAATTTTAGGATCACAAACTGAGGCCTTTCTACCCATTATGTCTGAATTGGTCATCAATCACCTTTTCAATCGAATCCCATTTTCCAGCATTCATTCCAAAGTCTTGTATACCCTAGGTCTGAATTGGTGATCTAAATGCCTCTTGTAGATGTTCTCGTGTCTAACATCCTTTCAGGACCTGAGGTGCAGATCCCACATCCTATGGATGGAAACAATTTACCACAAATCCAAACAAAAATCTGCCTTTTACCTTAAATCCACGCCCCTCAGGTTATTGATGCCTGCACTACAGGGAAAATTTTTTTAAAAATTCTTCCCATCTTCGTGCATGTCACTCAGGTCCCCACCTCCCCTCCTTCCACCTGAAAGCATTCCCACCACTACTCATTACGGCCGCTACCCTCCAGCCATCTCTGCTCTCAGAAAACCCAGGCTAGTCAGGCCCTCTTCATAGCTGAAACTCTCCAACCCAGGCAACATTCTTGCGAATCTCCTTTCCACCGTCTACAGTGCAGTTACATCCTTCCTGTAGTGTGATGACCAGAACTACACAAGACACTCTTGCTCTGGTCTTACCAGTATTTTATACTTTCATCATAACCTCTAGCTCTTCATGCTGCAGCTGCTAAAGGCAAGCATCCTACATGTCGTCTTAACCACCTCATTTACTTGTCATGCTGTCTTCAGGGATCCACATGCATGCACCCCAAATTCATTCTGGTCCTCTGTACGTTTTCACACTCGACTGCTGATTATGCATTTCCAAAAGCTTTTCTGAAGACAGTGTAGAATACAATGGTTGCACTTCCCTCATCTACTCATCCAGTCACCTCCTCAATATATTTGGTTTATAAGATGTTGAGAGGAATAGATAGGGTGGATTCTCAGAGGCTATTTCCCCGGGCCGAAATGGTCGCTACGAGAGGACACAGGTTTAAGGTGCTGGGGAGCAAGTACAGAGGAGATGTTAGGGGTAAGTTTTTCACTCAGAGGGTGGTGAGGGACTGGAATCGACTGCCGTCGGTGGTGGTGGAGGCGAACTCTCTGAAGTCTTTTAAAAGACTTCTGAATGAGTGCATGGGATTAAATGGGATTGGGAGTTACAGATATTTCTAAGGCCTGGTAGATATGGATATGATCGGCACAACTTGTGGGCCGAAGGGCCTATTTGTGCTCTAGTGTTCTGTGTTCTATGTTCTATATTCCAGCAAATTGTTAAACATGATCTCCCTCGACTATTGTTCATATTACCATTCAAAGTGAGATTAAATCTGTCCCTCAGATTGTTTTCCAGCCATTTCCCTACCATGGATGTGGTGATAATGGTGTCCTGGGTGCGATCTTGGATGTGTCCAGAGTACATTGTAGGATGGCACTATTGCACAGTGGTAGCAGTGCTGCCTCACAGTATCAAGGACACCCGTTCAATCCCTGGGAGTCCATCATGACGAGGGAAGTGTCTTTTTAAACTTTGAAACTGACTCCATTCTCACATACAGCCTATTGGGATTTCGTCTGTTACAAGAACGTGTGGTGTTTCTCTTGGAAATATTCACTTGGAGCAAGTCCAGTATCTCGCAATTCCCCAGTGCACTGAGCCTTGTAACTTCATTCTCGATTACAGCAATCCCATGCATATCATCAACCTGCATAAGGTCACTGATAAGGCACATTGTTCCAGCCTGACACATCTATTAGTATACAATGAAAAGTATTGTTCCTTGAGTGAATCATAGAACCTTACAGTGTAAAAAGAGGCCCTTTGGCTCAGCGAGTCTGCACCAAACACAATCTAACCCACGACCTACACCTATATCCCCCGATATTATACCCATTAATCCCTTCAAACTTTGCATCCCTGGACACTAAGGGGCAATTTCTTAGCAAGGTCAATCAACCTAACCCGCACATCTTTGGATTATGGGATGAAACCTGAGCACCCAGAGGAAACCCACGCAGACACAAGGAGAATGTGCAAACTCCACACAGACAGTGACCCGAGCCGAGAATTGAACCCAGAACTCTGCAGCTGTGAAGAAGCAGTGCTAACCACTCTGCTACCGTGCTGCCCTATATCGAGTGCTACAGAGACAAGGCATACCGTGCCTAGAGAAGGAGAGAGTGCAGAATGTAATTTTGCAGTCACATGTTGCTAAATGTAGATCAATTTAATGTGATGCAGTCCCATTCAAACGCCTGATGGCAGCAGAGAAGAAGCTGTTCTGGAGTTAGCAGCCTCGTGACACAATGTATAGAACTGTTATCCCACTCCTCCCGAGACCTGAGTTCAATTCGGCTTGGATTGCTGTCTATGTGGAATATGCACATTCTTCCCATGTCTGCGTGGGTTTCCTGCAGATGCTCTGGTTTTCACCCACTATCCAAAGCTGTGCAGGTTAGGTTCGGTTTGGTCATCCTAAATTGCCCATTTGGGTCCTAGGTTATATACGCTAGAGGGCTTAGCAATGTAACATGTGGGACTTTGAGGATAGGACCTGGCTGGGATTGTTGTCGATGAGTTGAAACACGTCTTTCTGCACTGTACTGTTCCTACGATTCTATGAGTTGGATGGTACATGTCCTCATATGTTATCTTTATTTCCCGACAGAACAAGGTGGAAGAGTTTATGTGTGTTGTTTCCTTAATTAGGCTGGTTGGTTTTGTGGAGCAGCAGGAAGTGTAACCAATGTCAATGGGTGAGAGGTTGGTCTGAATGATGGACTGGGTTGCATTCGCAAAACTTTGAAAATTCTCGCGGTTTTGGACACAGCAGAAACCATACCAAACTGTGATACAACCTGAAACATTGCATCCGTAAAAGTTGGTGAGAGTTGTAGCTAACATTCCAAATGTTCTTAGACCTCTGAGAAAAAAAAAGATTGATAGGTTTTCCTAATTATTGAGTCATCATGGAGGGTCCAGATCAGGTGGTTGGTGATCCGAACACCTAAAAACGTCATACTCTCGGCCATTTCAACTTCATCCCTTTGCTGTATTCCACTCTGCTTACTGAAGTCGATGACTATCTCCTTGGCTTTGTTGATATTGAGGAAGAAATTATTGTGGTCTCACCAGTTCATCAGATTCTCTATCTCTTCTCTGATCTTGGCGTCATCATTGTTTCAGATCTGGTCTATTGCAATGGTAGCGTCAATGATTTGGAAATTGAGTTGAGGGGGATTTTGCCACACAGTCATCGACATGTAAGGAGTATAGTAAGGGGCTGAGGATAAAACTTGTGGGGCAACCCTGCACAGGATGATTGTGAGGAGGTGTTGTTGACTGTCCTTATTTATTGCAGTCTATAGGTTAGAAAGTTCAGGATCATATTGCAGCAACAGGAGCCGAGCTCCAAGCCAAAGATTTTGTACACGAGTTTCGTTTGAATAATGATATTAAAGGCTGAGCTGTAGTCGATAAACACCAGTCTGTGTTCCAGAGGTCACTGTAGGACCAGGGAGTTGGGGTCTGTGGGTCTGCTGTGGAGGTAGGCGAACTGTAATGGACCCAGACAATCTGGGAGGCCGGAACTGTTTCATGTCATGACTAACCTTTTGATGCATAACGTAATACTGAATGCCAGTGTCACTGGACAATAGTCCTGAAGGCAGTCTATCTGGATTTTCTTAGATACCAGCCTTTGTTTGAGTTGTTCTTATCTGGCACATAGATCAGCAACCTTCCAACCGAGAGAGGACTCACTGGTCCAGTAGATCATAGTGGGACAGCAACAAACTCACAGACAGTAGATATTCACTGAATCAAACCCTGATCTTTGTGTTTTGTATCATTCGAGAACGAGATTATTCTTTCTTCCTGTGTTGTGCGATCAGTGGCTACAATGTTCTGGTCTCCTCTCCAGGCTACAGTCCACTGTAAATATAATAGAGGTTCTGAGCTGTCAAGGCATCAGGATCTTCCTCTGTCAACTGTTAGGATTGTCCAGAGGAAAGAGTGAAACAAGCACTGGTACCAGCTATGCTCTTCTCAGGCAGGTGTCTGGCAGACAGCAGTTTACACCTACAGGACTCTACACTGGGTTTTCTCAGGGTTGACTGCTGTTTGTCATTTTCATAAATGACCTCATTGAGTTTTTTGAGAAAGTGACCAAAGAGGTGGATGGGGGTAAGGCGGTTGATGTAGTATATATGGACTTTAGTAAGGCGTTTGATAAGGTGGCCCATGGAAGACTTCTACAGAAAATGCAGATGTGTGGAATAGAGGGTGATTTAGCTAATTGGATTAGGAATTGGCTGGCAGATAGAAGACAGAGGGTGGTGGTTGATGGGAGATATTCATCGTGGAGTTCGGTGACAAGTGGTGTGCCTCAGGGGTCTGTTTTGGGGCCCCTGCTGTTTGTAATTTTTATAAATGATCTGGATGAGGGTATTGAAGGATGGATTAGTAAATTTGCAGATGACACTAAAGTCTGTGGAGTGGTAGATAGTGAAGAGGGGTGTTATAGTTTGCAGAGGGACTTGGACAAGTTGCAGAGCTGGGCCGAGAGGTGGCAAATGGAGTTTAATGTGGAAAAGTGTGAGGTAATGCACTTTGGCAGGAACAATAAATGTGTATAGTATAGGGCTAATGGTAGGGCTCTTAATAGTGTTGAGGAACAGAAGGATCTTGGTGTATGTGTCAATAGATCCCTGAAAGTAGGCAGCCAAGTGGATAAAGTTGTTAAGAAGGCTTATGGAGTCTTAGCTTTTATTGGTAGGGGATTGAATTTAGGAGCCGCAGCATCATGTTGCAACTGTACAAAACTCTAGTGCGGCCGCACTTGGAGTATTGTGTGCAGTTCTGGTCCCCACATTATAAGAAAGATGTGGAGGCATTGGAGAGGGTACAGAGGAGGTTTACCAGGATGTTGCCTGGTATGGAGGGCAGGTCTATGAAGAGAGGTTGAAGGATTTGAGGTTGTTTTCGTTAGAAAGGAGGCGGCTAAGAGGGGATCTTATTGAAGCATATGAGATGATTAGAGGTTTAGATAGGGTGGACAGTGATAGCCTTTTTCCTAGGATGGAGAAAGCTAGCACGAGGGGACACAGCTTTAAATTAAGGGGTATGAGTTATAGGACGGATATCAGAGGTAGGTTCTTTACTCAAAGAGTGATTAGGGAGTGGAATGCCCTGCCTGCAGCTGTTGTAGATGCGCCAAGTTTGGTGGCGTTTAAGAGGTTAATTGATAAGTATATGGAAGAGAAGGGAATGGTTTAGTTTGGAGGGGCATTGCTTTTTATTTTGGTTGGCACAACATCGAAGGCCGAAGGGCCTGTTCTGTGCTGTAATGTTCTATGTTCTATGACCTGGATGAGGAAGTGAAGGGATGGGTTAGCAACTTCGCCAACGATACAAAGATCGGTGGTATTGTAGATGGTCTGGACGGATGCCAAAAGTTGCAGCGGGATATAGACAGGATGCAAGACTGGGCGGAGAAGTGGCAGATGGACTTCAATGCAGATAAATGTGTAGTGGTCCATTTTGGTAGGAATAATGGGATGAAGGAGTACAATATAAGGGATAGGAGGGGTAGGCCACCCAATAGTAACAGGGATGTTAAGGAGCAGATAGAGAAACAGATCCTGGAGAGATTTAGTAATAACAGAATTCTCATGATAGGAGACTTTAATTTCCCAAACATTAATTGGAAAATCCCTAGGGTAAGGGGTTTGGATGGGGAGGAGTTTGTTAGATGTGTCCAGGAGGGTTTTCTGACACAGTACGTGGATAACCTTGCAAGAGGAGGCTGTACGCCTGGTATTGGCTAATGTACCTGGACAGGTGTCGGATCTCTCGGCGGGAGAGCATCTTGGCGACAGTGATCTTTACTATCTTTACTATAGTAACTCCTTTACGCTAAATTGCACTTAAGTGTCCCAAGATGTGTATGAGATTGGATTGGCCATGCCTCATTGCTCCTTCGTCTCCCAAGATGAATATGAGAGATGTATTGTTCATACTAAATGGCCTCTTTATGTTCCAGAATGTGTATGAGAGGTGTTTTATCCATGCAAAATAGCCCTTAGTGCCCCAAGTTATGCACGAGATATGGTTTAACCATGCCAAATTTCCTGTTAGTATTCCAAGATGTAGAGGAGAGATGGATTGACCATACTAAATTCACCTTAGCATCCCAAAATGTGTGTGACAGATGGATTGTCCATGATAAATTCCCCTCGGCGTCCCAAGATGTATATGAGAGGTGGATTGACCACGCTAAATGACCCCTTAGTGCCCTAAGATGCACAAAAGATACAGATTGGCCAGGCTAAGTTGCCTCTTAGATACTGAGAGAGAGAGAGAGATGCTGACAGAAGTGTCCCAAGATGTGTGCAAGAAGTGGATTGGCCAAGCTAAGTTGTCCCTCAGTGGCCAATCCACTTGTCGTACACATCTTGCGATACTAGGGGACAATTTAGCATGACCAATTCACCTCTACTATACATCTAGGGAGAGTACACATCTTCAGACAGTGAGGGGATCTTAGCATGGCCAAACCACATTTTATAAACATCTTAGAACACTAAGGTGCAATTTAGCATGGCCAATGTGTAGGTTATGTAGATTGGCCATGCTAAATTCTGCTTAGTGTCCCAAGATGTGTAGATTGGTAGATTGACCATACTAAATTGCCCCTTACTGTCACGAGATATGTACGAGAACTGATTGGACTTTTGTGACACAATATGTGTATGATGCTAAATTAGTCTTTGTGTTTCAAGATGTGTACGAGGAGGATTGGCCGTGCTAAATTGCCCCTTGACATCCTGAGACAGTAAATATGGCCAGTCCACCTCTCATAAACATCTTGGAGCACTCAGGAGCAAATAAGTTTGGCCAATCTACATCTCGTACAATTTTGGGAGACTAAGAGGAATTAACAATGTCAATCCACCTCTCAAACACACCTTCAGACACTAAGAGGAGCTAAGGAGTAGGAATAGAGGAGAACTCAGAGGTAAGGTTTTTTTCACTCAGAGGGTGGTGGATGAGTGGAATCGACTGCTGTCAATGGTAGTGGAGGCAAGTTCGGTAGGGGCTTTTAAGAGACTTTTGGATGAGTACATGGGACTTAATAAAGGAGGGAAAGGGAGACCATCTAGGGAAGGGATACAGAAAGAGTGACATAGGGAAATAGTCAGAGACAGGAAAAAAACAGAGATATGAGATAGACAGCGTCAACAAATAGGAAAGAGAAATTCTGAACAGGTTCAATGAACACAGCAAGAGCAAAAATCAGAGTGAGGTAGAGAGAGGCATAGAGACAAACAAATAAGAGAAGGAGGCCAGAGACAGAGAGGGAATGGGAGAGGAAGATAGAATGGGAGAAAGAGAGTGAGATTGAGAGGGGGCTGGAGAGATAGAGGAAGAATGTAGAGAAAGAGTGATTGAGAGTGAGGCAGAGTGACATAAGGAGACTGAGAGAAACATAGAGAAAGGGACAGAGAGGCACAGAGAGAAAGAGAGAGAGTGAGAGAGACAGAGAGAAAGAGGCGCAGAAAGCAACAGAGAAACTTATTTAATGAATTCAACGGTAACAAGTCAGATTATGTCATTGGAATATGATCTCCCTGATTGAGGCAGTGAGTGCTGTTCAATCCGGGAGCCCTCCATCATGGTTACCAGAACTCAGCGTGTGTACACTCAGGGTGTGGATGTGATAGACTGGTGGTTTTATCACTAGATTATTAATGCAGAAACTCAGCTAACATACTGAGAACGCTGGTTCGAATCCTGTCACGGAGATAGTGGAATTTGAACAAATATATCTGGAATTTAGAATCTGCTGGTGACCATAAAAACATTGTCGATTTTCAGAAAGAAAAAACAAATGGTTCACTAATGTCCCAGAGAAGAAACCTGTCGTCCTTATGTGGACAGGACTAAATGTGACTCGAGAGCCATAGCAATTTGGTTGACACTTAATTGACCTGTAAACAAGACCAACTAGGGATGGGCAATAAATGCTGGCCAGCCAGTGACACCCAAATCCTAAGAATTAATACAAGTACATTGTACTGGGAAATTTTAAACAATGGTAAACTTTCTCATGGCTGGAAAAGTACCCAATCCCTTGGATCAAGGACTTAAACTCAAAGCTATCAGGAGAATTCTTATTTCTGATTATGAACTTATTCACATGCATTTACACTAACAGCTAGATGAGAATTCTCAGCGATATTCAACAATTTATACTCAAAGGAAGATTTAACAGATGTGGTGTCAAATAAAGGCTTACATTAACACTGCAATGAAGTTACTGTGAAAATCGCCGTGTCTTCACGCTATGGTGTCTGGATAAAATTGAGGGAGAATTTAGCTTGGCGAATGCACCTAACTAGCTCGTCTTTCAGACTGCAGGAGGAAACCGAAGCAACCAGAAGAAACCCACACAGATATGGCAAGAATGTGCAGACACTGCACAGACAATGACCCAAATTAAGAATTCAACTGGCGTTATGAGACAACAGTGTTAAACAATTCAAAGTGCTCCCTGAAAATTGGAGTGTCCATGTCAATTAGGAGTGCCCCTGTGGCTTCAGATTAGTGGTGACTCCTGTCAATTCAGAGTGTCGATGGTAGTCATAATTGCTATCAAATAAATTTGTTGGGCTCTAACCTGGTGTTGTGAGACTTCTTACTAAATTCAGAGTACCCCATATAAAATAGGAGTGTCCTTTCTCAATTGGAATGTCCCTACCAATTAGAAATGCATCTGTTAATTAGAAGTGCCCCTGGTCAGTTAGGAGTATTCCTGTCAATTAGGACTGCTTCTGTTAATTAGAAGTGCCCCTGTCAATTAGGAGGTGCCAATTACAAGTGTCCCATGTCAATTAGAACTGCTTCCGTCAATTCGGAGTGCATTTTGTCAATTACGTGCGACCTGTCAATTAGGAGTGCCCGTGTCAATTAGGAATGAACCCTTTCAATTAGGAGTAGCCATGTCAATTAGGAAGGTGCCCTGTCAATGAGGAGTGCGCCCTATCAATTAAAAGAGCCCCTTGTTAATTAGGAGTGTTCTCTGTCAATTAGGTGTGCCTCCTGTGAATGAGGAGTGTCCACTGACAATTAATGTTAATTTTTAACTTTTCCTGTCCTTTGGGAGTGCTCTTTGGCAACTTGGAGTGCTCCCTGTCGATTAGAGTGTCCGTATCAATGTGGACTATCCCTTGTCAATTAGGAGTGCCCTGTCAAATAGGAGTGCCCTTGTTAATTAGGAATGGCCCACGCAATTAGGAATGCACCCTGTCAATCACGAGTGCTCCTGTAAGGTAGGAGTGACCCCCTCAATTAGTCATGCCCCATTTCAATTAGGAGCTTCAATTAGTGCTGATCAATTAGGAGTGCTCCTGTCAGTTGGGAAGTTCTCCCTATCAATTAGGAGAGTGTGTGGTCAATTGAGAGAGCTCTTATCAATCAGGAGGGTTGCCGATAATTGTAGTACCCAAGGTAGGTTAGGAGTGCCTCTGTCAGTTGGGACTGCCGCTGTTAATTAGGAATGTCTCTGTGAATTAGCGGCATCGCGGTGAATTAGTAGTGCCCCATGTCAATTGTGAGTGCTCATGTCAGTTTTGATAGCCCAATCAAGTAGAAGTTCTCCCTATCAATTAAAGAACAAAGAATAACCTGGAAATTATAGGCCGGTGAGTTTGACGTCAGTGGTAGGGAAGCTGTTGGAGGGCATTCTTAAAGATAGAATGAATAAGCACTTAGAGCGTTGGATACACAGCATGGCTTTGTTAAGGGGAGGTCGTGCCTTACGAATCTGGTAGAATTTTTTGAGGAGCTCACTAAAACAGTCGACGAATGCGAGACGTTGATGTCGTCTCTATGGATTTCAGTAAGGTGTTTGACAAAGTCCCTCATGGGAGGTTAGTTGAGAAGGTCAAGGCAAATGGGATACAAGGACAGGTAGCTAGATGGATAAGTAACTGACTTAGTAATAGGAGACAGAGAGTAATAGTGGAAGGGTGTTTCTCTAGCTGGAGGTCGGTCACTAGTAGTGTGCCGCAGGGCTCGGTACTGGGACCTCTTCTATTTGTAATATATATAAATGACTTGGAAGAGGGAGTAAGTGGAGTGATCAGCAAGTTTGCACAAGATACAAAGATGGCTGGACTTGTGGATAGTGAGGAGCATTGTCAGGCGATGCAGCAGGACATAGATAGGCTGGTAGCTTGGGCAAATTAATGGCAGATGGAATTCAATCTTGATAAATGCGAGGTGATGCATTTCGAGAGAAAGAATGAAGGAGGAGGTTTATGATAAAGGGTACACCGATTAAGAGTATAGAAACGCAGAGGGACCTGGGGGTGCAGGTGAACAAGTCTCTGAAGGTGACAGAGCAGGTGGAGAAGGTTGTGAAGAAAGCATATAGTATGTTAGCCTTTATAAGAAGTGGTATAGAGTACAAGAGCTGGCCTTTAATGTTGCAGTTGTATAAAACATTAATTAGACCTCATTTGGAATACTGCGTCCAGTTCTGGTCGGCTTCCTACCAGAAGGACATGGAGACTCTGGAGAGAGTGCAGAGGAAGTTTAGCAGGATGCTGCCAGGTATGAAAAGTCTGAGTTATGAGGAGAGGTTAGGCAAATTGGGACTGTTTTCCTTAGAAAGATGTAGACTTAGAGGAGATCTGATAGAGGTGTACAAGATTATAAGGGGTATAGACAGAGTAAACAGGATTAAGTTTTTTCCTAGGATGGGCTCAAATAACACGAGGGTCATGGGATTAGGGTGAGGGGGGGCAAGGTATAATTTGGATACTAGAGGGGTTTTTTTTCACACAGAGGGTGGTGGGGGAATGAAATGTGCTGCCAAGTAAAGTGGTGGAGGCAGGTGCTCTGGAGTTATTTAAGAAATACTTAGATGGGCACATGAACAGAATGGGAATGGAGGGGTATAGAAAACTGATTTAAAATAGGGATCATGAGCCTTGGGAGTCCCTGGGAAGTGTGTAAATAGATGATGATATTGATGTACTTGTTTTTATCCTACAGGTGTTTTGGTCCACCTTGCTGTCTAACAAGGGGCATACACGCGATGGGTCGTGAGAGGGCTGCTCTTGGATTTTTTTTTCGAGAGTATCCTAGTGCTTCACGTCATTAGTGTACACTTAGCCTGGACCATTTGATGGGCACAGCTCAGTGACTATCGCTGTGCTGTGCAGATACATGGCT
This sequence comes from Sphyrna mokarran, assembly GCA_024679065.1. NCBI lineage: Eukaryota > Metazoa > Chordata > Chondrichthyes > Carcharhiniformes > Carcharhinidae > Sphyrna > Sphyrna mokarran. Next base: position 64,435 of record JAGIQG010000029.1, on the reverse strand, counting down.
TTGGCCATAGATCTATAAACATAGACAGGGATCACATGTAGAAGTGGGAACATGGGGGTGGCAGCGCGGATTAAATTCCGTCTGCCATTTTTCTGCCTAATTTTCCAGCCTATCCAGCCTGCTGTATTCTCTGGCAATGTTCATCACTATCCGCAAGCTCAGCAACCTTTGTGTTGTCAGCAAACATTTTAACTTACACACCAGTTACATCTTCTTCCAAATCATAATATATAAGGTACAGAGCCCTGCGGAACACCACTAATCATAGACCTCTAACTGTAAAAAGATCCGTCCACTGTTACCCTCTGTCTTCCATGGTCAAGTCAGTTCTGCACCCATCTAGCTAGCTCACCTTGGATCCCGTGAGATTTAACCTTTCGCACCAGCCTGCCATAGATCATTATAGAGGCCCTTCAGCCCATCGAGTCTCCAGTAAACACAATCCAACCCAGGCCCTACCCCTATATCCCTATTATATTATATTATACCATATTATAGCTACTAATCCCTCTAACCTCCACTATGCTGGACACTAAAGGGCAATTTGTTAGGATGGCCAATCAACCTAACTTGCACATCTTTAGACTGTAGGAGGAAACCGGGGCACTCAGAGGAAACACACATAGACACGGGGAGAATGTGGAAGCTCTGCACAGGCAAGGACCCAAGCCGGGGATCAAACCTGGGTCCCCTTGGCACTGTGCCACCTATGCCGTTATTAGTCATTCCATTTGTTTTTGTGACAGCCCATTAGTTGTTATTAACTTCTGTAGATGGGGGACATTCCTAATTAACACGGGCATTCCTAATTGACAGGGGGCCTCCTAATTGACAAGGGCACTCTCAATTGACAGAGTACACTCCTAATTGACATGGACACTCCTAATTTACAGGAGCCATTCCGAATTGACTGGTGACCAATCTTAATTAACATGGCCATTGCAAATTGACTTGGGTCACTCCAAATTGACAGAGGGAATTCCTAACTGATATAGTTACATCTAATTGACAGGTCACATCTATTAAGTTCCATGTACTCATCCAGAAGTTTCTTAAAAGACCCTAACGAATTTGTCTCCACTTCCACGGACGTCAGCCGATTGTACTCACCCATTACCCTCTGATTCAAAAACATACCCCTGACATCTCCCCTGTACCCACTCCCCAGCACCCTAAACCTGTGCCCTGTTGTAGCGACTATTTCAGCCCTGGGAAATAGCCGCTGATAGTCCACCCTATCTACACGTCTCAACAGTATGAACAAAGGCTCCGTTCATAAAACCAACAAAGGGAAGGGAAAAGCAAGTTAGTCGCTGCAAAGGGAGGGTTAGCGTTCGACACGGGGGCTCAAACCAGGTGACAAATCCACAACTGATCAGCTGAAATGTTTCTTCACTCAAAAGCTTGAAGCGATGGGGTGGCGGCGCGGGCTCGTTGGGCCAAAGGGCCTGTTTCCCATGCTGTTTTGTTCTTTGTTCTTTAAACCTCTATCAGGTCACATTTCATCCTTTATCTCTCCAGGGAGAAAAAGACCGAGCTCCCTCAACCTATCCTCATAAGGCATTCCACCCAATCCAGGCAACATCCTTGTAAATCTCCTGTGCACCCTTTCAATAACTTCCACATCCCACGTGAGGCGACCAGAACTGAGCACAGTACTTCAAGTGGGGTCTGACTAGGGTCTTATAAAGATGCAGCATTACCTCTCAGCTCCCTCGATTAATGAAGGCCATTACACCATACGCCTTCTTAACCACATTTTCTACCTGTGAGGCCGACTTATGAGTCCTACGGGCCCGGACCCCAAGGTCTTTCTGATCCTCTGCACTGCTACGAGTATTACCCTTGATATTATATTCCTTCATCCCATGTGACCTGCCAAAATAGACCACTACACGTTTACCCGAGTTGAAATCCATCTGCCACTTCTCTGCCCAGTCTTATCTATCTATGCCATGCTGCAACTTCTGACATCCTTTCAAACTATCCTCAACACCAGAACCTTTGTGTCATTGGCAAACTTACCAACCCATCCCTCCACTTCTTCATCCAGGTCATTTATGAAGATGACAAACACCAAGGTTCCCAGAACAGATCCCTGGGGCATTCCACTGGTGACCAATCTCCATGCAGAAAAAGACCCAACTACAATCACTCTCTGCCTTCTCTGGGCAAGCCAGTTCTGGATCCACAAGGCAACAGCCCCTTGGATCCCATGCCCTCTCACTTTCTCAAGAAGTCATGCATGAGGGATCTTATTGAACGCCTTGCTGAAGTCCATATAAACCACTTGTACTGCTCTTTCTTTGTCAATGTGTTTTGTCACATTTTCAAAAAACTCAACCAGGCCTTTTAAGGGACTTTTGGATAAGTACATGGGACTTAGTAAGATAAAAGGTTAATGGTAACGCTAGTAGGTAGGACATATTCGGTACAACTTGTGGGCCGAATGCTCTGTTTGTACTATAGTTTTTCTGTTATATGCCTCATGTCAATTAGGGGTTCACCGTTTCAATAAGGAGTCCCATGCCAGTTGTGAATGCTGGTGCCAATTTGAAGTGACCCCTATCAATAAGTAATGCCCTCTGTCAATTCGGAGTGTCCCTGTAAATTAAGAGTTCCCCTGTTATTTAGGTGGCCCAAGTCAATTGGGAGTGCCCATGTCAATTAGCAGTGTCCCATGTCAATTAGCAGTGCCCCATGTCAATTAGGAGTGACTATTTCAATCTGGAATGCCCCAGTAAATTAGGAGTGCCCCTACTTAAGAATGTGCCTATCAATTAAGAGTGTTCCTTGTCAATTAGGAGAGCCCCTGTTTATTCGGAATACCCCTGTCAATTGGGAGTGACCATGTCAATTAGAACTGCCCACTGTGAATTAGAAATGTCCCCTGTCAATTAGGAGTGCCCCTGTGAATGAGGAGTGCCCTGTTAATTAACAATGTCCCATGTCAATTGGGAGTGGCTGCGATAATTAGGACAGCCTTTATCAATTAGGGGTGCCCCATGTCAATTAGGAGTGCCCGTGTCAATTAAGTGCCCGTCAGAATTAGGAGAACTCATTGTTAATTAGAAGTGTGATCCGTCAATTAGGAATGTCCTCTTGTCAATTAGAAGTGTCTGCTTCTTTGTAAGGAGCATCCTCTGTCAATTAGGAGCGCCTCCAATCAATTAGCAATACCCCTGTCAATTAGGAGAGTCCTCTGTTTAATTAGGAGTGCACCATGTCAATTAGGAGTGCTATGTCATTTAGATGAGCTCCATATCAATTAGTAGTGCCTGTGTTATTTAGCATGGGGCACTCATAATTGACACGGGCACTCCTAATTGACAGGGGATACTTCTAATAAAAAGGGGCACTCCTAGTTTAAAACTCCTACTTTACTCCTACTTTCTAATTGACAACGGGCACACATAATTGACAGGGGGCATTCCAAATATAAAGAGAGCACTCCAAATTTATAAGGGCAGTCTTAATTGACATGAAATACTCCTGTTGTAACACAGGAGTGCTATCCATCTCCATCCGAGGAAAAAGGCTCTCACTATCCACCCTATCTAACCCTCTGATCATCTTATATGTCTCAATTAAGTCACCTCTTAGCCTTCTTGTCTTTAATTAAAAAAGCTTCAAGTCCCTTAGCCTTTCCTCATAAGATCTACCCATCATACCAGGCAACATCCTGGTAAACCTCCTTTGCACCCTTTCCAATGCTTCCACATCTTTCTTATAATGTGGCGACCAAAACTGTACACAATACTCCAAGTGCGGCCGCACCAGAGTTTTGTACAGTTGTAACATAACATCTCGGCTCTGAAATTCAATCCCTCTACCAGTAAATGCTAACACACTGTACTCCTTCTTAACAACCTTATAGGAAGGATGCAATGGAACTGGACGGGATGCAGAGGAGATTCACAAGGATGTTGCCTGGGATGGAACATTTAGGTCATAGAGGGAAGTTGAATAGGCATTGGTTCTTGTTTTTGGATCAAAGAAGACTGAAAAGCGACTTTATTGAAGTGTACAGCATTATGAGGGGCATGGACAATGTGGACAAGGAGTAGTTGTTCCCTTTAGTTGAAGGCTCAGTCACAAAGGGACACGGGTTCAAAGTGAAAGGAAGGACGGTTAAGGGAGAGTGCTGAAGACGGGTTGCCTCACATCCTTTAAAAAGTTACTTGATAAGCACATGACACATTGTAATATTCAGAGCTAAGGGACAAATGCTGGTAGATGGAATTAGTTGGTAGTTCATGTGTTTCTTGCATGTCAGTGCAGACTCGATGGGCTAAACGGCCTCTTCTGCACTGTATAATGCTTTGATGATAATTCTTTGATTCTAAATTGTTCCTCATTGTTCCTTGGGGGCACTGAAGACAGGCAGCGAATTCCGAGTGGAGAGCTGGTGTGGGTGAGTAGTGTGATTTTTCTGTACAATTTATTGATTTTTCACTGTTTTTTTTTTAAATTTTCCAGAGGCTGGAAAGTGTCGCAAGGACACGTGGGAAGTGTAGTTTTTTAAGCTTACTATAAATTGGAGCGGTGGGAAATCCCGATACTCTACACAGGTAGAGTATCCCACCCTCCCCCCTCCTCTAACCTAAAAAAGAGAGAGAGAGCAGGTAAGATTGTTTGTTTTTTTTTTGTGTAGCTGTAAGAGCTTTGGCTCACAGGGCCTAAGCATAAAGGGTGAGATAGGGTAAGATATAAGTTTTTATTACTTTTTTTTTCCTCTGGGTTTCTAGAAGACAGCAAATAATGGGTGTGAGGCTGGCATGTTGTTAACAGTGCCAGATGTGGGAGGTCTTGGAGGCTACTGGTCTCCCAGACATTCATACCCGTGCTCGGTGTGTAGAGCTGCAGGTCCTAAGGAACAAGATAAAGGAACTGGAGATGCAGCTTGAGGATCTTCGTCTCATTAGAGAGAACAAGGAGATAATCAACAGGTGGTCACACCAGGGCAACGAGAAGAAGGCACCTGGGTGACTATCAGGAAGGGGAAAACTCAGGTAACGGAGAGCACACCGGAGTAATAAGTACTCCTGCTTGAGTACTACTGGGGGGACAACTCGTCCGAAGGAGGCAGCAGTGGCCCACTGCTGCCTCCTTCGGACGAGTTGTCCCCCCAGTAGTACTCTCTAAACCTGAGCCAGTACGCCAAAAATCTAAGGAAGAGAGAGGCAAGGCGATACTAATAGGGGACTCCACTGTGAGGGGTTCAGACAGGTGTTTTTGTGGACGCAGGAGAGAGTCGCGGATGGTGGTTTGTCTTCCTGAAGCTGGGATCCGGGATGTTTCTGGACACCTCCCAGACATCCTGAAAGGGGAGGGTGAGGAACCTGAAGTTGTAGTGCATATAGGTACTGCAGACATAGGCAGGAAGAGGGAGGCAGTCATCAAAAGGGATTATAGAGAACTGGGTAGGAAGCTGAGGAAGAGAAAAGCGAAGGCAGTAATTTCAGGATTGCTGCCTGTGCCTCGGGAGAATGAGAGCAGGAATCAAATGAGGTGGAGGATGAATGCATGGCTGAGGGACTGGAGCAGGGGGCAGGGATTCAGGTTCATGGATCATTGGGACCTCTTTAGGGGCAGGTGTGACCTGTACAGTAAGGACGGGTGGCACTTGAACCCTAGGGGGACTAATATCTTGGCAGGTAGACTAGCTAGGGCTACTGGGGAGTCTTTAAACTAGAAAAGCTGGGGGGTGGGAATACCGATGGGACGGTGAATAAGGAGGTTAGTTCCCAGGTAGGGAAGGACTGTAGGCACTCTGAGAGGGGGGTTAGGCAGGTGGTGGAAAAGGGAAATATCCTGACTGAGGGGCTGAGGTGTGTCTATTTTAATGCCAGGAGTGTAGTAAATAAGGTAGATGAGCTTAGGGCGTGGATTGCTGCTTGGGAGTGTGATGTGGTGGCCATTACAGAGACTTGGTTGTCTCAGGGACAGGACTGGGTACTTCAGGTGCCGGGATTCAGATGCTTCAGGAGGGAAAGGGTTGGGGGCAAAAGAGGAGGTGGTGATGTGGCACTGTTGATCAGGGTCAGTGTCATGGCTGTAGAGAAGGTGGAAGATGTGGAGGGATTGTCTACGGAGTCTCTGTGGGTGGAAGTTAGGAACAGCAAAGGCTCAGTAACTTTGCTGGGTGTATTCTATAGGCCGCCCAATAGTAACAGGGAACTTGAGGTGCAGATAGGGAAACAGATCCTAGACAGATGTAGAAATAACAGGGTTGTCGTGATGGGAGATTTCAATTTCCCAAACATCGACTGGAATATCCCAAGGGTAAGGGGTTTGGATGGTGTGGAGTTTGTTAGGTGTGTTCAGGAAGGTTTCCTGACACAGTATGTGGAAAAGCCTACAAGAGGAGAGGCTGTACTTGACCTGGTGCTTGCTAATGAGCCAGGGCAGGTGTCGGATCTCACGGTAGGTGAGCATCTTGGGAATGGGGATCATAATTCTATCTCTTTCACGATAGCGATGGAAAGAGATAGGATCAGGCAGGCTAGAAAGGTGAATGTCTGGAGTAAGGGGAAATATGAAAACATTAGGCAGGTAATTGGATGTATAAACTGGAAGGAGGTGTTCTTGGGGAAGAGTACAGAAGGAAAGTGGCGGTTTTTCAAGGAATGTTTGTCTGGAGCACTGCAAGACAACATTCCAAGGAGTCAAGGTGGTTCTGGTAGGATGCGAGAGCCGTGGTGCATGAAGGTAGTGGTGAACCTAGTTAGGAAGGAAAAAAAAAGTATATAAAAGGTTCAGAGAGCTAGGGGATGTTAGGGATCTAGAGGAGTATAAGGTGTGTAGAAGGGAACTTAAAAAGGAAATTAGGAGAGCCAGAAGGGGTCATGAGAAGGCCTTGGCAGGTAAGATTAAGGAGAATCCCAAGGCCTTCTACAAATATGTGAAAAGTAAAAGGATGAGAAGAGAAGGGATAGGACCTATAAAAGGTGAAGGGGGAAAAGTCTGTGTGAATCCGGAAGAAATGACAGAGGTGCTTAATGAGTACTTTGCCTCGGTATTCACGGTGGAAAGTGAACTGGGAGATTGCACTGCAGGTTTGACACATATGAAAAAGATTGAGTATGTGGATGTTAGGAAAGAGGATGTGTTAGACCTGTTAAATTCTATCAAGATAGACAAGTTGCCGGGACCGGATGGGATATACCCCAGGTTACTGTGGGAGGTGAGGGAAGTGGTTGCAGACCACGCGATGATATTTGTGTCGTCCATGGAAACAGGTGATTCCAGAGGATTGGAGGATTGCAGATGTGGTTCCTATCTGTAAGAAAGGGAACAGGGATAGTCCAGGAAATTACCAACCGGTGAGTTTGACTTCAGTGGTTGGTAAGCTGATGGAGAGGCTTCTGAGGGATAAGATATATGAACATTTGGAGAAGTTTGGACTGATTAGAAATAGTCAGCATGGTTTTGTCAAGGGCAGGTCATGCCTTACGAGCCTAGTTGAGTTCTTCGAAAATGTGACTGGACACATTGACGAAGGAAGGGCGGTGGACGTAGTGTACATGGACTTTAGTAAGGCGTTTGATAAGGTCCCCCATGCAAGGCTTCTGGAGAAGGTGAGAGGGCATGGGATCCAAGGGGCTTTGGCCTCGTGGATCCAGAACTGGCTTGCCGGCAGAAGGCAGAGAGTGGTTGTGGATGAGTCTTGTTCTGCATGGAGGTCAGTGGAGTGCCCCAGGGATCTGTTCTGGGATGCCTGCTGTTTGTCATTTTCATAAATGACCTGGATGAGGAAGTGGAGGGATGGGTTAGTAAGTTTGTCGATGATACAAAGGTTGGTGGTGTTGTGGATGGTCTGGAAGGAAGCCAAAAGATGCAGTGGGACATAGACAGGATGCAATACTGGGCGGAGAAGTGGCAGATGGACTTCAACGTGGATAAATGCGAGGTGGTCCATTTTGGCAGGAATAATGGGATGAAGGAATACAATATAAGGGGTAGGAGTCTTAGCTGTGTTGTAGAGCAGAAGGATCTCAGAGTCCTGGTCCATAGGACTCTTAAATCGGCCTCGCAGGTGGAGGAAGTGGTCAAGAAGGCGTACGGTGTACTGGCCTTCATTAATCGAGGGATTGAGTTTAGGAGTTAGGAGGTAATGATGCAGCTCTATAAGACTCTTGTCAGACCCCAGTTGGAGTATTGTGCGCAGTTCTGGTCGCCTCATTATAGGAAGGATGTAGAGGCTATTGAGAGAGTTCAGAGGAGATTTACAAGGATGCTGCCTGGATTGGGAGGCAGGCCTTATGAAGATAGGTTGAGGGAGCTGGGACTCTTCTCACTGGAGAGACGTAGGTTGAGAGGCGACCTGATAGAGGTTTATAAAATGTTGAGAGAAATAGATAGGGTGGACTCTCAGAGACTATTTCCCCGAGCTGAAATGGTCACTACGAGAGGACACAGATTTAAGGTGCAGGGAAGCAAATACAAAGGAGATGTCAGGAGTAGGTTTTTCACTCAGAGGGTGGTGAGTGAATGCAACTGACTGCCGTCAGAGGTTGTTGAGGCAAACTCACTGGGGTGAGTTTCAAATGACTTCTGGATGAGTACTGTAAGAGAATATTTGTAGTAGCAACAGTATCATGAATGTAAGAGAATATTTGTAGTAGTAGCAGTACAATGCGAAATATAGTCTTACCAACATGCGATGGGCAAGATGTTGAAATATAATGAGCCCAGTATGTTATTTAATGTAATTGAATGTATGGTGGCTAGTGTGATAGAATCAGGATGGTAAGCATTTATTAAACATTGAGTGTAAGCAGTTGTAGGCAGTATAAGCAGTAAAAACCTTGGATACAATGGTCACACTATGGCCCAGAAAACAGGGATGGAGTACATATATTCTCTTTGTCACTTAGTTTAAAGTCTAGCTAAGCCACCATTGTGTATAAACAACGTTAATGGGGTGAAGGCAACGGTCAGAACTGTTGTATAAACAAACTGGTTTTACAGAGTCGTAAATGCATCGATTAGTGACCAATCCACGACAAGATAAATTATTAGCAGAACCAGCACTAATAGTGGTTAAAGATAAGCTAACTTTGAGAATGAGATAAGAATCTCAAGGCATGTATCTGCAAACTGTATAAGACAAGCTGTAAGTGAGCATTTCACTGGAGTGTTCTGGACATCCCGGCTTTGTTCTCGTGTGCTGGAGAATAAAGTCTTACTACCTGGAAAACCAAGACTCAGACTCTCATTTAATAAGCTAAAAGTATATTGTCGTCCTGGGGAACCACGACAAAATATGGAAAAGAATAGGATAGGGGGTTATAGATAGGTCTGTGGATTGGTAGATGTGATCGGCGCAACTCGTGGGCCGAAGGGCCTGTTTGTGCTGCATTGTTCTATGTTCTATGTTCTAACTTGCCGATCATTAGACATAATGGGACAATGTAGAATGGTTTATCCATGTCTGCAGATCTTTGCATTGTAGGAGGAAATCAGAGAAGCTGGAGGAAATCCACTTTGACACGAGGAGAATATTAAAATCACTGTCAATCGGAAGCTGGAATTCGTCTTGATGCTGTGAGGCAGCAGTACTAACCACCGCGCCACAAATGAGCCTATTTAACGTTTCCTCATAAGACAACTCTCCATAGCAGGGATAGTCCTTGTGAACTTTCTCTGGATTGGCTCCAATAAGTCATATCATTCCTTAAATAAATGATCAAAAACTCCTCTCAGTGCTCCGGATGTGGTCTTGCCAGGACCCTGTACAGTTGCAGCAAGACTTCCCAACTCGTATAATATACAATATTATGTTAACCTCCCTGATTACCTGTGGTACCTGGATGCTAGCTTTCTGTGCACACCCCCCCCCCCCAAATCCTTTTATATGGGAGCTTTCTGCAGTTTTTGTCTATTCAACAGCTGGCATTTAAGAGGGAAAATTCCCTAATAATTCTCTTTACAAATCTCTGTATAAATTGCCTTCCATTGGAATATTACTTGCTGACGGATTCATCCCCAGAAATCCCCAGAAATCTAGAAATTCTAGATCCCCAGATCTAGAACATAGAACATTACAGCATAATACAGGTCCTTTGGCACTCAATGTTGCACCAACCAGTGGAACCAATCTGATGACCCTCTAACCTAAACTATTACAATATCATCCATTAATAACCTTGTCTAATAACCATTTGAACGCCCTTAAAGTTGGTGAGTCCATGACTGTTGCAGGCAGGGCATTCCACACCCTGACTATCCTCTGAGTAAAGAACCTACCTCTGACATCCTATACTTATCACCCCTTAATTTAAAGCTATGTCCCCTCGTGTTAGCCATCACCATCCGAGGAAGAAGGCTCTTACTGTCCATCCTTATAACCCTCTGATCATCTTGTATGCCTCAATTAGGTCACCTCTTAACCTTCTTCTCTCTAACAAAAACAACCTCAAGTCCCTCCTTCCCACCATACAAGGCAACATCCTCATAAATCTTCTTGGCATCCTTTCCAATGCTTCCACATCGTTCTTATAATATGGTGAACTGTACGCAATACTCCAAGTGCGGCCGCACCAGAGTTTTGTATAGCTGCAACATGAACATCTAGAACATCATCACCAATCTGTCCCACTGTCTAGATCTAAAACATTACAGCGCAGAACAGGCCCTTCGGCCTTCGATGTTGCGCCGACCAATTATGAAAAAAGCAATGACCCTCCAAACTAAACCATTCCCTTCTCCTCCATAAACTTATCAACTAACCTCTTAAACGCCCTTTATCATATACCTCCCCACTACATTCTTTCTCCCGAAATGCATCACCTCACATTTAACAGGATTGAATTCCATCTGTTATCTGCCCAAGCTACCAGCCTATCTCTGTCTTGCTGCATCGCCTGACAATGCTCCTCACTATGCGCAAGTCCAGCCATCTTTGTATCGTCTACAAACTTGCTGATCACTCCACTTACTCCCTCTTCCAAGTCGTTTATATCTATTACAAATAGAAGAGGTCCCAGTACCGAGCCCTGCGGCACACCACAAGTGACCGACCTCCAGCTAGAGAAACACCCTTCCACTATTACTCTCTTTCTCCTATTACTAAGCCACTTACTTATCCATCTAGCTACCTGTCCTTGTATCCCATTTGCCTTGACCTTCTCAACTAACCTCCCATGAGGGACTTTGTCAAACAACCTCCCATGAGGGTCTCTCTCTCTCTCTCTCTGACTATCCCTCTGTCATTCTTTCACTGTCATTTCATCTCTCTCTCTCTCTCTCTCTCTTCGTGATATGTTACTGTCAATCCCTGTCTTTCTCTGTCAGCACCCTGCCCACACTTCTCACGCTCATGTTGCCTCCTTGTCTCTCTCTGATGCTTTCTCTGTCATTTTCTCCCTGTCACTTCTGCACTATTTCTCTCTCTTTATCTGCCACACTCTCTTTCTATTTCTGTTTCTCTCATTCCCTCCATTTCTCTTTGTCTCTTCCTCCCTATTCCTCAGCTCTTTGTTGATGCATCTCAATCTCTCCCTCTCTCATTCTGTATCTGCCGATTTTTCACCATCTATTTCTCCATCCGCATTTGTTTCACTCTCTCATTTTCTCCCTTGCTTCACATCACTTTCACTCCTTCCATCTCACTCTGTTCCTTTTTCTCCATCTCTCTCTTTCTGTCTATTTGGGCTATCTATTTTCCTATCTCATTCTTCCCACTCTGTCCCCATTGTTGCAGCTATATTATTCTGTCCCATGCTTTGACTTTCTTTCTTGCATGTTTTCTTTGTCTTTCTCACTTTATCTTTTTTTTTTATGTCTTTCTCTTTTCTTTCTGCCTTTCTTTCCATCTTTCATTTCATTTCTCCATTTCTATCATTATTTAGCTCTCTTTCCATCTCTTCCTCTCTCTTTCTCTTTCTGGCAAAGGGGAGGAGATAATGATAAAAGGGTTGACTTCTTGTCCAAATAGCGTAATTGATGTCAAATTTATGAGAAAGCCATGGACGTTCTCACAGACTTAGACATTCCAATCATTGAATGAGTTGCAGAATTGATTGATTGGGAATGTGATCACATTCTTCAATTGCTCTCGGAACATGGACTGGGTAATGGAGTAGATAGCAGTGTTTGTGCAGCAACTAAGGAGCTGGAACATAAAGCCCAATTCCTGAACAAAAGAATCCATCCAAACTGACAAATATAAGACATCATACATCCTCCTCCATATGGAATAAACCATTAATGTTGACCACAACAGGATGAAGTTGGCTGAAATAAGAAACAAGAAAATGATGGATTTCCTGCGATTCTCCATCTCTGGATCCCTGAGATTCTCTCCACTGCTGAGAGCCTGGAGTCTTCTGCGGGCTCTGCTTCTCACTAAAATGTGTCTGACAGTGAAAGCGTTGAGCAACAGAATCAGGATGAATGGGATACCTGGTGTTAGAATGTGGTGGAGGAATTCGATTGTTCCCCAGACTGGAGAATACATAACATCCCATGTGGAATGACAAAACCAGGGAAAGTTCATGAAAAAATACTCTCCCAACAGCATAAAATACCAGAAAATGTTCTTTAAACAGCTCAGAACCGTCACTGTTCCTAGAACCACAGTTGCTGATTTCTCACTGCAATATTTACTTTTCAACTTGGGGCAGCAAATGGCCACAAACCGATCAAAGGTGAACGTGACGGTGAACCAGACAGAACAGTCAGTGGCTGCATACAGCAGGACGGCGTGGATGTTATACACAGGAAGTGATTGCAGGAAATAAAACTGATCCCAATAAAGAATGGGAATCTGTCTCAATATCAAGTCGAAGATAACGACCAACAGATCCCCCGCTGACATGGCAACCAGGTAACGAGTGACACATTTAGACAGACCACATTTTCTGCAGGAAATAATCACAATCATGACAAAGTTCACTGGAAAGAAGAAAAAGAAATAATGCAATGATTCATAAAAGAATGTTGTCAAAGTCACCAGTTCAAATGAAAAAAATAACACACTGAAGAAACTGTTATTGAGTCAGTTGGTACGCAATCTCAGAAATTTGTACCTTTCCTCTAACAGAAGAAGAAAATAACAAACAACAAAGATCAGTACAACATAGGGGCAGGCCTCTTGGCCCTCAGAACCTGTACTGAACATCATATCAGTCTAAACTAAAATTGTATGCACTTATGGAGTTCATATACATATATTCTATTCATCTATTCATCTAGATGGTCAGAAGATGCTGCTAGTTCACCTGCTCCACCATCACCATCTGTGTAAAAAAATTGTCTCACGTATCTTCTTTGACCTTTTCCCCCTGCAATTTAAACCTATGTCCCATTGTACATGAACTTTGTAACCTCGAGAGGAGCATCTGACTATCCACTCTGTCCATGACACTCATAATTTTGTAAACCTGTTAGAACATAGAACATTACAGCACAGAACAGGCCCTTAGGCCTTCGATGTTGCGCCGACCATTATAAAAAACAATGAGCCTCTAACCTAAACCATTCTGTTTTCATCCATAAACTTATCTACTAATCTCATAAACTCACCAAACTTGGTGCATCTACAACTGCAGCAGGCAGGGCATTCCATACCCTTACCACCCTCTGGGTAAACAACCTACCTCTGACATCCGTCCTATAACTACCACCCCTTAACTTAAAGCTATGTCCCCTCGTGCTAGCTTTCTCCATCCTAGGAAAGAGGCTATCACTGTCCACCCTATCTAAACCTCTAATCATCTTATATGTTTCAATACGGTCTCCTCTCAGTCACCTTCTTTCCAACGAAAACAACCTCAAATCCCTCAGCCTCCCTTCATAAGACCTGCCTTCCATACCAGGCGACTTCCTGGTAAACCTCCTCTGTACCCTCTCCAATGCCTCCACATCTTTCTTACAATGCGGGGACCAGAAATGTAAACAATACTCCAAGTGCGGCCGCACTAGAGTTGCAACATGACGTTGCGGCTCCGAAATTCAATCCCCTACCAATAAAAGCTAAGACTCCGTATGCCTTCTTAACAACCTTATTGACTTGATTGCCACCTTTCAGGGATCTATGCACACATACACCAAGATCCCTCTGTTCTTCAACACTATTAAGAATCCTACCATTAGTCCTATACTCTACACATTTGTTATTCCTGCCAAAGTGAATTACCTCACACTTTTCCGCATTAAACTCCATTTGCCACCTCTCAGCCCAGCTCTGCAACTTGTCCCTCTGCAAACTAGAACCAACTCCAAGTCCCTCTGCAAACTAGAACACCCCTCTTCACTATCTACCACTCCTCCGACTTTGGTGTCATCCACAAATTTACTAATCCATCCTTCAATACCCTCATCCAGATCATTTATAAAAATTACAAACAGCAGGGGCCCCAAAACAGACCCCTGAGGTACACCACTGGTAACCGAACTCCACGAAGAATATCTCCCATCAACCACCACTCTCTGTCTTCTATCTGCTAGCCAATTCCTAATCCAATTAGCTAAATCACCCTCTATCCCATACATCTGCATTTTCTGCAGAAGCTTTCCATGGGACACCTTATCGAACGCCTTACTAAAGTCCATATATACCACATCAACTGCCTTACCTCCATCCACCTCTTTGGTCACTTTTTCAAAAAACTCAATAAGATTAGTAAGGCACGACCTACCCTTCACAAAACCATGCTGACTATCCCCAATCAATTCATTTCTCTCTAAATAACTATAAATTCTATCCCTAATAATTCTCTCCAATAGTTTGCCCACAACAGAAGTAAGACTCACCGGCCTATAATTCCCCGGAAAGTCTCTCTTCTCCTTCTTGAACAATGGGACCACATTCGCTATCCTCCAGTCTTCCGGCACTATACCTGTAACCAACGACGACCTGAAGATCAGAGCCAGAGGCTCTGCAATTGCCTCTCTCGCCTCCCAGAGAATCCTAGGGTAAATCCTGTCCGGCCCAGGGGACTTATCTAACATCAAACCCTCAAGAATATATAGCACATCCTCCTTATCTACTTCAATACTTTCCAGTTTGCAACTCTGTATCCCAGTGTTCTCCACAACTACATTTACATCTCCCTGCGTGAATACTGAAGAGAAATATTTGTTCAGTGCCTCTCCAATCTCTTCAGGCTCCACGCACAACTTCCCACTGCTGCCTCTGACTGGCCCTAATCTTGCCCTAACCAATCTTCTATTCTTAACATATCTAAAGAAAGCTTTAGGATTCTCCTTGATCCTATAAGGCAAAGTCTTCTCGTGTCCTCTTTTAGCTCTTCTCAACTCACTCTTTAGCTCCCTCCTGGCTAATCTATAAGTTTCTGTATAAAATACATCCCTCTGATAAATGTGTTAAACTTCGCCCCCGCCTCCCCCCCCCCCCCCCGCCCCCTTACCTTGAACTTGTGATTCCTTGTGTTCGTCACCTCTGACCTGGTAAAAAGCTTCCCATCCAGCACAGTACAGGCCCTTCAGCCCTCAATGTTGTGCTGAGCTATGTCCAAACCCAAGATCAAGCTATCCCACTCCCTATCATTCTGGTGTGCTCCATGTGTCTATCCAGTAACTGCTTGAAAGTTCCTAAAGCGTCCAACTCCACTATCACAGCAGGCAGTGCATTCCACACCCCAACCACTCTCTGAGTGAAGAATCTACCTTGGACATCCATCCTATATCTCTCACCATGAACCTTACAGTTATACCCCCTTGTAACAGTTACACCCATCTGAGTAAATAGTCTCTGCACATCCATTCTATCAATCCCCCTCATCATCTTATAAACCTCTATTAAGTCGCCTCTCATCTTTCACCGCTCCAAAGAGAAAAGCCCCAGTTCCCTCAACTTTTCCTCATAAGACCTACCCTCCAAACCAGGCAGCATTCTGGTAAATCTCCTCTGCACTCTCTCCAATGCTTCCACATCCTTCTTATAGTGAGGTGACCAGAACTGAACACAATATTCCAAATGTGATCTCACCAAGGTCCTGTATAGCTACAGCATAACCCCACGGCTCTTAAACTCAAACCCCCTGTTAATAAACACTAACACACTATAAGCCTTCTTCACAGCTCTATCCACTTGAGTGGCAACCTTCAGAAATCTGAGGATATGAACTCCAAGATCTCTCTGTTCCTCTACATTCTGCAGAACCTTGTCATTGATCCTGTAATCCACATTCGTCCTACCAAAATTAATCACCTCACATTTATCAGGGTTAAATTCCATCTGCCACTTTTCAGCCCAGCTCTGCATCCTATCAATGTCTCTTTGCAGTCTGCAAGAGCCTCCACCTCATCCACTACTCCACCAATCTTGGTGTCATCAGCAAATTTACTAACCCACCCTTCAGCCCCCTCTTCCAAGTCATTGGTAAAAACCAGAAATAACAGAGGACCCAGCACTGATCCCTGTGGTACACCCGCTGGTAACTGACCTCCAGTTTGAAAATTTTCCCTCCACCACCACCCTCTGCCTCTATGAGACAGCCAGTTAATTATCCGATTGGCCAAATTTCCTTCTCTCCCATACCTCCTTACCTTCTTCATGAGCCGACCATGGGGAACCCTAACAAACACCTTACTAAAATCCATTTAGGGACAGAATGGATGTTGCAGGTTCCGGGGTTCAAATGCTTCAGTCGGAGTAGAGAAGGAGGTAGAAGTGGGGGAGGAGTGGCATTATTAGTTAAAGACTGTATCACAGTGACAGAAAGGAAGTTTGATGAGGACTTGTCTGTTGAGGTAGTATGGGCTGAGATTAGAAACAGGAGAGGAGAGGTCACCCTGTTGGGAGTCTTTTATAGACCTCCTAAAAGTTCTAGAGAGGTAGAGGAAAGGATTGCAAAGTCAATCCTGGACAGGAGTGAAAGTAATAGGGTAATTGTTATGGGGGACTTTAACTTTACTAATATTGATTGGAATAGCTATAGCTCTAGCTCGTTAGAGGGGTCAGTTTTTGTACAAAGTGTGCAGGAAGGTTTTTTGACTCAGTATGTAGATAGACCAACTAGAGGTGAGGCTACATTGGATTTGGTGCTGGGCAATGAGCCAGACCAGGTGTTAGACTTGGATGTTGGTGAACGTTTTGGTGATAGTGACCACAATTCGGTTACGTTCACCTTAGTGATGGATAGAGATAGGCATGAAGCTGGGGGCAGTAATTATAGCTGTGGGAATGGTAATTATGAGGCCATAAGGAGGGAATTAGGGTGCATAGATTGGACTAGGAAACTACAGGGACTGGGCACATCTGAATTGTGGAGCTTATTCAAGGAGCAGCTACTGCAAGTCCTTCATAAGTATGTCCCTGACAGGCAAGGAGCAAATGGTCGAGTAAGGGAACCATGGTGTACGAAAAAAGTTAATTCGCTGGTTAAAAGGAACAAAGAGGCTTATGTCAGGATGAGGCTTGAAGGCTCAGTTAATGCAATGGATAGCTATAGATTAGCCAGGAGGGAGCTAAAGAGTGAGTTGAGGAGGGCTAAAAGGGGACACGAGAAGACTTTGGCTGATAGGATCAAGGAGAATCCTAAAGCTTTCTTCAGATATGTTAAGAATAGAAGATTGGTTAGTGCAAGATTAGGGCCAGTCATAGACAGCAGTGGGAAGTTGTGCGTGGAGCCTGAAGAAACTGGAGAGGCACTGAATAAATATTTCTCTTCGGTATTCACGCAGGGAGATGTAAATGTAGTTGTGGAGAACACTGGGATATAGGGTTGCAAACTGGAAAGTATTGAAGTAGATAAGGAGGATGTGCTAGATATGCTTGAGGGTTTGAAGTTAGATAAGTCCCCTGGGCCGGACGGGATTTACCCTAGGATTCTCTGGGAGGCGAGAGAGGCGATTGCAGAGCCTCTGGCTCTGATCTTCAGGTCGTCGTTGGTTACGGTATAGTGCCGGAAGACTGGAGGATAGCGAATGTGGTCCCATTGTTCAAGAAGGGGAAGAGAGACTTTCAGGGGAATTATAGGCCAGTGAGTCTTACTTCTGTTGTGGGCAAAGTATTGGAGAGAATTATTAGGGATAGGATTTATAGTTATTTCAAGAGAAATGAATTGATTGGGGATAGTCAGCATGGTTTTGTGAAGGGTAGGTCGTGCCTTACTAATCTTATTGAGTTTTTTGAAAAAGTGACTAAAGAGGTGGATGGGGGTAAGGCAGTTGATGTGGTATATATGGACTTTAGTAAGGCGTTTGATAAGGTGGCACATGGGAGGCTTCTGCAGAAAATGCAGATGTATGGGATAGAGGGTGATTTAGCTAATTGGGTTAGGAATTGGCTAGCAGATAGAGGACAGAGGGTGGTGGTTGATGGGAGATATTCATCGTGGAGTTCGGTTACAAGTTGTGTACCTCAGGGATCTGTTTTGGGGCCCCTGCTGTTTGTAATTTTTATAAATGATCTGGATGAGGGTATTGAAGATGGATTAGTAAATTTGCGGATGACACCAAAGTCGGAGGAGTGGTAGATAGTGAAGAGGGGTGTTATAGTTTGCAGAGAGACTTGGACAAGTTGCAGAGCTGGGCTGAGAGGTGGCAAATGGAGTTTAATGTGGAAAAGTGTGAGGTAATTCACTTTGGCAGGAATAACAAGTGTGTAGAGTATAGGGCTAATGGTAGGACTCTTAATAGTGTTGATGAACAGAGGGATCTTGGTGTATATGTGCATAGATCCCTGAAAGTTGGCAATCAAGTCGATAAGGTTATTAAGAAGGCATACGGAGTCTTAGCTTTTATTGGTAGGGGGATTGAATTTCGGAGCCGCAACGTCATGTTCCAACTTTACAAAACTCTAATGCGGCCGCACTTGGAGTATTGTGTGCTGTTCTGGTCCCCGCATTATAAGAAAGATGTGGAGGCATTGGAGAGGGTACAGAGGAGGTTTACCAGGATGTTGCCCAGTATGGAAGGCAGGTCTTATGAGGAGAGGCTGAGAGATTTGAGGTTGTTTTCGTTAGAAAGAAGGCGGCTAAGAGGAGACCTTATTGAACATATAAGATGATTAGAGGTTTAGATAGGGTGGACAGTGATAGCCTTTTTCCTAGGATAGAGAAAGCTAGCATGAGGGGACATAGCTTTAAATTAAGGGGTGGTGGTTTTAGGACTGATGTCAGAGGTAAGTTCTTTACCCAAAGGGTGGTAAGGGTATGGAATGCCTTGCCTGCGTCAGTTGTAGATGCGCCAAGTTTGGTGTCGTTTAAGAGATTAGTCGATAAGTTTATGGATGAAAAGAGAATAGTTTAGGTTAGAGGGTCACTGCTTGTTCCTAATTGGTCGGCGCAACATCGAAGGCCGAAGGGCCTGTTCTGCTCTGTAATGTTCTATGTTCTATGTTCTATGTATATGACATCAACTGCTCTACCTTCATTTACACACTTAATTACCTCCTGAAAAAATTCAGTCCAATTTGTGAGACAGGACTTACCCCTCACAAAACCATGCTGACTATCCCGGATTAAACTGCATCTTTCCAAATGGTCATAAATCCTTTCTCTCAGGACCTTTCCATTAACTCACCGACCATTGAAGTAAGACTAACTGGCCTATAATTACCAGGGTCATTCCTATTTCCTTTCTTGAAGAGTGGAATATTCGCCATTTTCCTGAACTTTGGCACAATTCCCATGGACAGTGAGTGCCCAAAGATCAAAACTAAAGGTTCTGCAATCTCATCCCTTGCCTCCCAAAGTATCCTAGGATGTATCCCATCTGGCCCAGGAGACTTATCAACTCTCAGGTTTTTTTTTTCAAAATTGCTAATACATCTTCTCTCCGAACATCTACCTCCTCCATCCTATCAGCCTGTATCACAAACTCATCCTCAAAAACATTGATTTATTTTACAAATTGCCAGAAAGTTTCAGATAATTGAGAGCTATCAATGCCTTTGGAAAGTCAAAGTTTACCATCAACGCTGTACAGAAAAGTGAAAATGTGCATCGAATGTACAATAGTGCGGCAAGTGTTCAGTGAATAATCTGGAAATCGTGCAGTAATTGGATTTTATTTGAATATTTTAACTTTTCACTTTTGTGCAGTGACAACAAGGTGGATTAGATTGCAGGAAGGTTCAAGAGTACTGCACGGAAAGGGACACATTAACACACAGAAACTAAAAGCAGAAATAGATCATTTGGCCCTGGAGCATGCTGTGCTATCCATTTCTATCATGGCTCATCATCAAATATATTATCTTGAAGATGCCTTCCCCTCATATCCCTTTACCTTTGTTGCCCCAAGAGCTACATCTAATTTCTTTCAGGAATCACACACATAGTTTGGGTCGCAACTACTTTCTGTGGTAATCAATTCCACTATTTCACCACCCTTTGGGTGAAAGCATTTCTCCTCACCTCACTTCTAAAAGGTTTACCATTCACCCTCAAACTATGACCATTATTTCTAGACTCCCACACTATCGGGAACATTCTTTCCGAATCGACACTGTTGGAATTCTTTCAGTTTCTATGAGAACCTGTGGTGTTCTATGTTCCATATTTAATGGGATTGAGGGTTATAGACAGGGCTGGTACATGGGGATATGATCAGCGCAACTTGTGGGCCGAAGGGCCTGTTTGTGCTGTATGTTCTATGTTCAATGTTCTATGAAACCTGTCTCACTTCTGAGCTACAGTGAATATGATCCTAACTGAATCAGTCTGTCGTGACAGTCTTGCCATCCAACGAATCAGCCTACTAAACCTTTGTTGTACTCTCTTTACTACAAAGACCCCTTTCAGTTCAGGGCTCCAAAGCAGCGCAAAAGGCTCCAGTTGTAGCCTCACCAATGACCTTTAAAAAAATCTCAGTTTCAATTAAAATTTCAGTTAAAAAAGGTCCTAAATTCAAAATATGCAAACACCAACAAGAATATCAAATCAAAAGCCATGAATAGTTAATAATTATGATAGTTCAAATGATTTTAACTTCCCTGACCCTTGTACTTTTGCAAGACAATCAATGATAAGCAGCAACACACATATTTAATGATGAGAGGATTAGATTGGTTGCTGTGGGTGGTTCTGAGATAATGAATAATGAGGAACATTTAGAATTCTTGTTAATAATGATTACACAGCTTTAGATTCCATCTCTTGCCCACTCCAAGTCTAATGATGAAAATCAGACTGAAGTAAATGCACAGTTATAACTGTTGATTTGGATAGGGAGCAAAAAAGTTCCACTCAAATACCCTCTCTTCTGTTGCTCAAACAGCATGGTCAGAAATCAGGTACTGTTACAAGTGTTAGTGTTGGATATGCATTACTAGCGTGAAATTTGCACATTCTCCTCATGTCAGCGTGGGTTTCCTCCAAGTACTCTGGTTTCCTCCCACAGTCCAAAGATGTGCAGGTTAGGTTGATTGGCCATGCTAAGAAATTGCTCCTTAATGTCCAGGGATGCGTAGGTTAGAGGGATTAGTGGGTATAATATAAAGAACAAATAACAACACAGCATGGGAAACAGGCCCTTCGGCCCAACGAGTCATGCAGCCATTTTAACATTGTGAGTGCCCTCCTCTATCTATGACCTTTGCCTCCGCCTATTGGGGAAGATTGAGGGAAGACTACATTAGGGGCAATTTGTTACACCAATCAGCCTAACAGCACGTTTTTGGGATGTAGGAGGAAACCAGAGCACCCGGAGAAAACCCACGCAAACACGGGGAGAATGTGCAAACTCCCACAGACATTGGCCCAAATCCATGTACCTACACAGCAAACAGTGATACTCACTGAGCTATCGTGTTGAGTATGTCATATGTACGGACATGGGGATAGGGCCTGGGTGGGATTGTGTTGGGTGCAGACTCGATGGGCCGAAGGGCCTCTTTCTGCACTGTAGGATTCTGTGCTCTATGATCTATGATGTTCCTCTTTGTTCATTACTCCATTTCTAAAAATATATAAGGATGTAAGTTTGTTTTTAAAATCAATGGTGCTATCTTAAAATGTAAATAGTTCTACAAACAGTTTAATCTTGCATTCAGCAGCCAAATTATTTTGCTCGAAAATGAGAGAGAGCTTTACAGATCGAATCACAGTCAGGGGAGAATAGATTTTATACAAAGCACAGAGAGAGCTCGAGGTGATGCATGAAAGGAATTGCTCGTCACATTGACTTACCTGGGACAGCAAATGCTGCCAGAACTGGATAGTAAATCGCATACACTGGCCCAGTGACCTGCCCGTTCATCTCTTCTGATTTCTCTGTAACGTCCCGTGAAGTGCAGGCGAGAGGCTGACTTACATCGTGTCAAAGATCCCTCTTTTACACTTGTTGCAAATCCCCGGTGAGACAATTAATCTACAACAAATTCAATAACAACTAAAGATCCCTGAAACAAAAAAATACACAGATTGCATCACTCCCTTATCATTATTGTTGTCACAACATCAGGAAAGTTTTTGAGAAACACATTTTTCAGAGAATACGCTTATACTGTTAGAGAATCATAAACTGACAGAGCTACATTGGATGTGGAGATACCGATGTTGGGCTGGGGTAAACACAGTAAGAAATCTCACACCAGGTTAAAGCCCAACATGTTTATTTGATAGTGCCTTTATATGTCCTGATCAGAACTCTCCACTCACCTAACGAAGGAACAGCATTTCCGAAAGTTAGTGGCATTTACTATCAAATAAACCTGTTGGACTTTAACCTGGTGTTGTGAGACTTCTTACAGATATATACAGCACAGAAACAGGCCCTTCCATCCAACCCACCCCTGCTGACCAGTTTCTCTACAATGACTTCAACCCAGTTGCTTGTGTATGGACATTTCCCATCCATGTACCTGTCCCAATGGATTTCGATTGTTGTAATTGTACACATCTCTACACCTTTTCTGACAGACCATTCCATGCATGCATTGCCCTCCCCCCACTGCATTGAGTTGCCACTTTTTAAGTCTGTTCTCTCTCACCTTAAACATTTTCCCCTCTAGTTTTTGAACACCCCTATCTTGTAGGAAAGACCTTGGTTTGTCACCTTACTGCCAGTAATGATAGTTCCCAATCAATGAAACTCTACAGGACAGAAGGAGGCCATTCGGCCCATTGAGTCTGCACAATCCCACCCAGGCCCTACCCCCACGTCGCTACATATTTTACCCCTTAATCTCTCTAACCTACATATCTCAGGACACAAAAGCGCAATTTTAGCATGGTCAATCAACCTAACCCACACATCTTTAAACTGTGGGAGGAAACTGAAGCACCCAGAGCAAACCCACGCAGGAGAACGTGAAAACTGCACACAGACAGTGACCCAAGCCTGGAATCGAACCCAGGTCTCTGGAGCTGTGAAGCAGCAGTGCTAACCACTGTGCTACCGTGCCACGTAATGGTAGAAATTCCCAATGTAGAAATGTACAGCAAAATGGGCCACTTGCCCCTCGAGCCTTCACTGCCATTCAGATAAGATTATGGCTAATCTAATTGTGGCCTGAAAAATAAATGTAGACTCCTTTTGATTCCATAGAGTTTTGGTTTCGAGAAAACTGCATTGTTAGAACATAGAACATAGAACATTATAGCACAGAACAGGCCCTTCGGCCTTCGATGTTGCGCCGACCAATATAAAATGCAATGACCCTCCAAACTAAACCATTCCCTTCTCTTCCATATACTTATCAACTAACCAGTGATAGCCTTGGACAGTGATAGCCTTTTTCCTAGGATGGAGAAAGCTAGCACGAGGGGACACAGCTTTAAATTAAGGGGTATGAGTTATAGAACATAGAACATAGAACATAGAACATAGAACATTACAGCACAGAACAGGCCCTTCGGCCTTCGATGTTGTAGGACGGATATCAGAGGTAGGTTCTTTACTCAAAGAGTGATTAGGGAGTGGAATGCCCTGCCTGCAGCTGTTGTAGATGCGCCAAGTTTGGTGGCGTTTAAGAGGTTAATTGATAAGTATATGGAAGAGAAGGGAATGGTTTAGTTTGGAGGGGCATTGCTTTTTATTTTGGTCGGCACAACATCGAAGGCCGAAGGATTTCGAAGGATTTCGATTGTTGTAGGACGGATATCAGAGGTAGGTTCTTTACTCAAAGAGTGATTAGGGAGTGGAATGCCCTGCCTGCAGCTGTCGTAGATGCGCCAAGTTTGGTGGCGTTTAAGAGGTTAATTGATAAGTAAATGGAAGAGAAGGGAATGGTTTAGTTTGGAGGGGCATTGCTTTTTATTTTGGTCGGCACAACATCGAAGGCCGAAGGGCCTGTTCTGTGCTGTAATGTTCTATGTTCTATATGTTCTATGTTCTAACCTCTTAAACGCCACCAAACTTGGTGCATCTACAACTGCCACAGGCAGGGCATTCCACTCCCGAACCACCCTTTGGGTAAAGAACCTACCTCTGATATCCATCCTATAAATATCACCCCTTAATTTAAAGCTGTGTCCCCTCGTGCTAGCTTTCTCCATCCTAGGAAGAAGGCTATCACTGTCCACCCTATCTAAACCTCTAATCATCTTATGTGTTTCAATAAGGTCCCCTCTTAGCCGCCTCCTTTCTAACAAAAACAACCTCAAATCCCTCAGCCTCTCTTCATAAGACCTGCCCTCCATACCAGGCAACATCCTGGTAAACCTCCTCTGTACCCTATCCAATGCCTCCACATCTTTCTTATAATGTGGGGACCAGAACTGCACACAATACTCCAAGTGCGGCCGCACTAGAGTTTTGAGCAGTTGCAACATGACGTTGCGGCTCCAAAATTCAATCCCCCTACCAATAAAAGCTAAGACTCCATATGCCTTCTTAACAATCTTATAGACTTGACTGCCTACATTCAGGGATCTATGCACAAATACACCAAGATCCCTCTGTTCATCAACACTATTAAGAATCCTACCATTAGCCCTATACTCTACACATTTATTATTCCTGCCAAAGTGAATTACCTCACACTTTTCCGCATTAAACTCCATTTGCCACCTCTCGGCCCAACTCTGCAACTTGTCCTAGTCTCTCTGCAAACTATAACACCCCTCTTCACTATCCATCACTCCTCCGACTTTGGTGTCATCCGCATCATCTGCATGTTCTGCAGAAGCCTTCCATGGGCCACCTTATCAAACGCCTTACTAAAGTCCATATATACCACATCAATCGCCTTACCCCCATCCACCTCTTTGGTCACTTTTTCAAAAAACTCAATGAGGTTATCAAAACGCTGCAGCAGGATCTTGATCAGCAGCGGAAAGTGGTCTGAGAAATAGCAAATGGGGTTCAGTACAGATCAGTGTGAAGTGTTGCATTTTGGAATGTCAAATCAAAGTGGGACTTGCACGGTGAATGGTAAACCCTTATTGTGGAATGGGGGACCTTGGATTTCAGGAGTTCTCTAAAGGGGGAGTCACAGATAGATAGGGCAGTGAAGAAGACTTTTGGCATATTGGTCTTCATCAGTCAAAGCACTGAATATAGGAGTTTGGAAGTTATTTTGCAATTTTTCAGGACATTGGTGAGGCTGTACACGAAGAATTGTGTTCAGTTTTGTTTGCCTTGCTGTAGAAAATACGTGACAAAAGACTTGTTGAGAAGGTGAGAGGGCATGGGATCCAAAGGGCCGTTGCCTTGTGGATCTGGAACTGGCTTGCCTGCAGGAGGCAGAGAGTAGTTGTGAATGGGTCTTTTTCTGCATGGAGGTCAGTCACCAGTGGAGTGCCCCAGGGATCTGTTCTAGGACCCCTGCTGTTTGTTATTTTCAGAAATGACCTGGATGAGGAAGTGGAGGGATGGGTTAGTGAGTTCGCCGACGATATGAAGGTTGGTGGTGTTGTGGATAGTCTGAAAGGATGTCTGAAGTTGCAACGAGACATAGATAGGATGCAAGACTCGGCGGAGAAGTGGCAGATGGACTTCAGCAACGAAAATTTGTAGTGCTCCATTTTGGCTGGACCGATGGGATGAAAGAGTACAATATCAAGGTTAGGAGTCGTAGCAGTGTTGAGGAGCAGAAGGATCTTGGGGTCCGGGTCCCTAGGACTCTTAAATCGGTCTTGCAGGTGGAGGATGTGGTTAAGAAAGCGTATCGTGTACTGGTCTTCATTAATCAAGAGATTAATGAGTTTAGGAATCGGGAGGTAATGCTGCAACTTTATAAGACCCTTGTCAGACCCCACTTGGAGTATTGTGTGCAGTTCTGGTTGCCTCACTATAGGAAGGATGTGGAAGCTATTGAGATGGTGCAGAGGAGATTTACAAGGATGTTGCCTGGACTGGGGGGCATGCTTTATGAAGATAGGTTGAGAGAGCTAGGTCTCTTCTCCCTGGAGAGACGAAGGTTGAGAGGCGACCTGATAGAGGTTTATAAGATGTTGAGAGGAATAGATAGGGTGGATTCTCAGAGACTATTTCCCAGGGCTGAAATGGTCGCTACAAGAGGACACAGTTTTAAGGTGCTGGGGGGCAAGTACAGAGGAGATGTTAGGGGTAAGTTTTTCACTCAGAGGGTGGTGAGTGAATGGAATCATTTGCCATCAGTGGTGGTAGAAGCGAACTCACTGGGATCTTTTAAAAGACTTCTGGATGAGTAAATGGGATTAAGAGTTACGGATAGTTCTATGGCCTGGTAGATATGGGTATGATTGGTGCAACTTGTGGGCCGAAGGGCCTGTTTGTACTCTTGCATTCAATGTTATATGTAAGTGGTGCATGGAATGAGCTGCCAGATGAAGTGGTAAATGCAGGTTCACTTTTATCATTTAGGAAAAGTTTGGACAGGTACGTGGATGAGAGGTGTGGAGGGATATGCTCCAAGTGTAGGTCAGTGGGACTAGGCAGAGAAATGGTTCGGCACAGATAAAGGTCAAATGGCCTGTTTCTGTTCTGTAATGTTCAAAATGGTTGAGGTTTATGAGATTATGAGATGTATGGGCAGGGTTAGCAGGAAGCAGTAAGTTCCCCTTGTTTGAGGGGTCAGTCACAAAGGTGTATA